>VMDO01000969.1:0-241045 GCA_007922755.1 Pedetes capensis
AAACAAAAATACCTTAAATGAAAATGGTATTTTCCTTTCTGGTGAGATAATAGGGTTCAAAGTTATTTATTTACATAGTAAAAAAAGCAAAGTTAAGATGAAAATGGTATTTCCCTTTCTGATGAGATAAGAGGATTTAAAATTATTTATATCGTAAAAAAAACAAAGTAAATGAGATCTTTATCAAGACAGAACAAGCTGTAAAACACCACAGTAGCATATCTACTACAACTAACAGAAAGATTTGATAATAAAATTCTAATCTCCCTTTTGTCTGAGAAATTTAATTTTCATTGAAAGTATGGTCATTTCCATGGGAAAAATATAAGTCAGCTCATGGAGCTGATCCATCAGTCAGGTTACTTACTGTGACACAGGAGGCCTGGAGATACTTAAGAGCAGATAGGAAAGAGATTTGCACTCTGGAGAGTAAGATGTCTCCCCAGTGATCTTATATGACATTCACAACAAAATTTTCCAACCTAATTATGTAATTTTCATTCCACACCTCTTTTCTTGCCACATTGTACCTTCCTCTGTCTTTATTGGTAGCCATATAGTCATATCAACACCTCTAAATTTTCTGTCTAGCTTATCTTTATAATTTTTCAGTGCTCCAAATGGATGGTGCTTATCACATAGTAAACTCTTGAGAATTTATTAAACTGAATTTAGCTAATTCGACATAATACTTACCTAGTGTTCCAATAAGATTTGAAAGTAGGGGGATTGATGTTTAGCGAAAGCAGATTATTGGGAAGGCAGACATGATGATGACACAATTCAAGTTCAGAGAGACTGAATCAAGGAGGTCTGGTGAGTCACAGGTATGGTTGTTTGGGTATGAAGGTAGCATGGAGACTGACCAGCCAGAAGTCAGGCTGTCTGAGGGTTGGCCCAAGAGTTCTGGAGGTCCGTAAGCAGGCTTAAGTGTCAACTCCTAAATTGCCTCACGGTGTTGAGTTGTCAGGGAGGTCCCAGGGGAATCATCAGGGTGGTAAGCACTTTCAGAGCAGAGTCAGAGGAGAGTGTTGGAACATTTCAAAGTCAGTGGAGCCTGCAAATGCATACCACCTGATGTCTCTTGGGACAGAAAAGGTGATTGCAGCCAGCATTTGAGAAAAATTAATTCAGAGAACAAAGTGATGGTTAGAAAATGATGAATATAACAAAAGTATTGAAGAGTTTTCTCAGATATGTTGGGAGAATATTGTTCTTCTTAACAAAAAGATGAGCAAAGCCAGTTTTCATAGTTTAAAAGAAGTGGAATTTGTTTTAGAAATGCTTAAGCTTGAAATGATAGTAAGGCCTCCAAGTGAGACTAGTCTACAGAAAATTGGAAACATATGATTTAAAGGAAGGACCGGTTGAACATATTAAAATAATAACTTCCAACCTGACATGGTAACTCTGAGGAAGCCCATGGAAGGAAATACACTGGAATTTGTAAAAAGAAGAGAAACAATGTAGACAATGTCACAGAATGCTCAAAGTGGTGGCACTTAAAGAGTTAATTTTCCTTTTTATTTTTCTGAAATTTCTATATGTTCTTATAACTATCAAATTATTTTTCATACAAAAGAAGCAAATATTTACTTTTGAAATCTGTTTTTATTTTCACCAAATATATTGCCTACAGCAGGTAGGTGTTTCAAAGTATGATCCAAGTCACAGGGCTAGCTAATTAAAATTGTGTTTCCTTTGATTTTCCAGACCTCATGAATCAGGATCTCATGGATGGTGTCCAGGGATCTGTATTTTCAACAGTCTTACCAAGGGACTCTTAAGCACATAGCAATTTGTGAACCAATGACCCAGAGCACAGTAGCACAACCCTAGGAACATTTCCTTATCTTTTTTTTTTTTTTTGCCTTGATGATTATCAGTATACATTGCTTCCATCTGCAGCTCAGGGATTTTCTCAGCTTCACTGAGCATAAAGCCTTCTTGAGCTCCCAAATTCTTTTCAGTATTTCTCCTAAGGTCCTCCCCAAGAGAGATTATTCAGTAAACCATTTTGGTTAATATGTTCCAGGTAGACATAGATAAATCAGCCAGTCCACTAGACTCTTTTGCCTTCTTTAAGGAACAGAGTTTTAAGGTTTTCTTCTTGATTCTTTATCATTTTTCTTAAGCCCCATCTTTGTACAAGCTGATTCAGTTATTCTTCAACTTTCACAATTAATAATGGTCATAAAAGGTATAAAATCAAGCCTGGTATACAGAAACATGCATCATGACAATGAGATGACCTCCCAGTTGGATCAAATCTGCCTGCCTTTGAAAAAAACAGAACAGCGTTTAATGACTTTATTTATACACACACACTGCAAACGGCTTTGGTTTAGAAGTTATCCTTCATACTAACCTAAGGGGGAAAAAATTAAAAGATAATAAGAATATTTCTTTCTAACAGTTATGGCAAATCATTAAAAGGTGTATCATTCCTGCTTGGAAAAAAAAAAAACTTCAGGTTTTTGAAAGGGTCATTAAAATGTGTGAAACTATTCTCACTGAGAGAAGGTTTAGGGAGATGACACTGATTTTCTTTTTAAACTAGGCTTCCCTTTTTTCTCCAGTCAAATGTAGATATTCTCTTGAAGATTAAAGCACTTTTTGAAATTGTATAGGGGGAACTAAAGGGCAGTATTAAAATCACACATTGAGCTATGCTGGCAAGTAATGTTAAGGGTTATTTTCTCACATCAATGCCCTCTAGCATGATCAGAGACAAGGTTATATATTCCCAAATGAAACCAGTTAGCTGCAGTATCCAGCGTGTGGTACTAATGAGGCTGAGGTCAGGGTTCAGTTCCAAAACAAGCTGGTTAGGGGTGACAAGAGAGATGGTCTTGCCAACCTGGCTGTGCAAAGCATTAGCATCACCTGGGGATTTCTATTTTGTTTTGGTTTTGATTTACATTTGTATTATAAATTTCTGAGACTTGTTCCAAACAAACCAAATCAAAATTTCTGGGAGTGCAGTAAGGCATCTATACTTTTAAAGAAATTCCCAGGTAATTCCTAAACCAATCAGGATTTTAGAATCAATAACATTAGGGGAACGAGCCCAAGCAAGTAGCAAATCCAGCATGACTGCTTACTGGTCTTTGTAATTCATAACTGCAAATTCTGAACTATATCCATTGAGAATCCTCTAAATCTTCAGGGCATTTGTGCTTCTGATCCCATGCATTGGGATTCTTTGGAGAAGCCCTGAATTAAAAAATATTTCGAGTTTTAATAATAAAATGGGCATTCCCATTTCAAAATAGTCCTGCTACATATTTCTCTTTTTCTGTGTAGTTCACTGAGCTTTTAAATGCTTCCTGGCAGAACTTACCTTTCCCAACAAACACTGAGACACAAGCAAAAAGCCTGCCTTTCCCTGGAAAATACATATCCTATGAAATAATCTGCTCTGAGCATAGTGATTATTTACCCTGAATGTACCCAGATATACTTCTGGAGAAATGAGAAAAGGTATCTTCTCAGAAGAATTCAGAAGGATTTCCCATGGCTGAAGTATTTCCAAACACAAACACCAGTCCCTGGCCAACATCACAAAAAAACAGGGTAGTCCTGAGACCAATCATGTGAAACCAAACCAAACGATAAATATATGTCTCCATTGGGAATTGATATTGGAACAGAGAGGTCTCTGGGTTCATAAGTACAGTCTAGGAAAACAGGAGGTGGGAGAAATCAAAAGCCTGAAAAACAGGTAAAATTCATGAAGTACATGAATGTTTCACAATTTCACCAGCAGTGCTGGTGTAAAATATATACAATCTGACTCTATTTGTTATATTTTCAAGTCAAATAGATAACAACAACTAGCTCTCAGAGTTAAACACAAATGGAGATAGAGAAGTCCGATTTGCTTTAAGGCACAAAAGTGAATTTATCTTTTTTCTCAAGTTATAAAGTAATGGTTGTTGTTGTTGTTGTTGTTGTTGTTGTTGTTGTTGTTTGGATTTGGTGAAACTCAATTTCAAATGTTTCCTCTTACCTTTGGAACTTGACATTAACCTCTCAGGAATTGGACGTATTAACTCCTTACCAGAAGAACCTTCTACCCCAATCCAAATGGCTCAGTAAACACTTGCTTAAAGGTAAACTTCATACCCATTTCTACTTCCATCTAGCATGTAAAATTGAAAGCCAATGAGATCTGCCTTTGCAAATTTTGATAGCAGTAACTGACATTTATGCACTATCCTAACTATTCCTTTTTTGGATAGGTTTTTATAAGATAAACTTTCTCTCAATACCTCCTGTTATAAATATGCCCTAAAAGTGGAATGGAAGCTGGGATTTAGCCCGGTTGGTACAGTGCTGCTCTGCAGTCTCTGAGGTCCCAGGTTTGATTCCTAGCACAACAAAAATGGGAGTAGGACGTGGCAATCCACTCCCGAGGCAATCCTGAAACAATTGGCCATTGAAAACCCTGCGGGGGTCACTATGAGTTGGACACTACTTGAGGGCACCTAACAACATCATCAAAGATGGAAAGGGCCTAGAGGAGGAAGCTGGCACAATTTATTTCATGATTTAAAAGTTTCTGGGTACCTTTGCTTCTCAACGGTGAATGCAAATGGTCCCCTACATATAATAGTTCTTCAGTTGCACAATGACCTGGAAGCCGATCCATATACCATTCTGTTCCACACTTCGGTACAGTATTTAGTATATTACATGAGGTATCCAATACTTATTATAAAATAGGCTTTGCATTAGATGACTTTGTCCAATGATAGGCTAATGTAAGTGTTCTTAGGGTGTTAAAGTAAGTTAAGGCTTGAGCTGGAGGTGTGGCTCAAGCTTGAGTGAGAGCTTAGCACGTGTGAGGGCCTGAGTTCCATCCTCAGCCCCATCAAAGAAACTTAAAAAGTTGTAAACCAGGTTAAGCTATGATGTTAAATGCAGTAAATGCATTTTCAATTCATGACATTTCCCAATCAGGATGAGTTTATCACGACATAACTCCAATGATAAGTCAAATAACACCTGTACTTTAAAAAAATAATGGCCTTTGCTAAAGAATATTGACATTAAAGGGATTTCTGCTCTGTTATTAGAGCAAAATAATGGCACAAAATAACCTCTTCCCTGAATTCAGCAGGTCCTTGACTACAAAGAATGAAGCTGAGTTACTGTCATTTTGAAACAGCCAAATGGTTTTACAAAGAAGAGGAAACTGTGGGTAGATGAAAGTTCTGCCTTATGAAGTATATGTTCCTGCAGTGCCTTGTGGTTATATTATGCATGCCCAAAGGATAAAGAATTCAGGTGTGAAGTGGTGTGGCAAGAGTTGCAAATTAAATAAGCTCTGCATTTGGGGTTTTTCCTTTAGTGTGCCGCAGTAACATGCCCATGGCTCCAGGGAACTTCATGATTAAGTTGGAATGAAGCACTCATGCCTCATGTTAAGTGTAGCAGAGAAGAGGTTATTAAATATTTCTTGGCAATTAATTACCTGAGCTACGCCCTTTTTTCACAGCTTTGGTTTCAGGTATGTGGGAGAATTGAAAACATCTAATTGCACCTAATTTGTTGTAGTGTACAGTCATAGGCCTGAGCATTGTGCTGAAGTCTGTAACTTGTGTGAAGAATTTATAAGGGGCTTCATTGTGACACCCCCAGAGAAAGAGGTTTTTTTTTCACTTTTGTATAATAATTATATCTGATCTTTGAGCCACTTTCTTTGAAATTAAGGAAGCTATGAAAACCTGCCAAATAGAGTAAATTCAGTACAAGTTGGAAAGAAAAAAATCCTTCCTACTGCTCCAGCAGTCTTTTCTTAGACGCAGCCATTTTTCTTATTCTCCCCAACCTGTTGGCCCAGATCATGACAGAAATTCCTTCTCACATAGAAACTCAACTAGAGATTGGGAGTAATCATTCTTTGGCATCTGGCCCATTTCAACATACTCTGCTAGTCACTATGTTACCTTCAATCACCTGATATCTGATGACTGCTAATCTTTCTGACTTAGTGTTTTAGAGACTTCTGATTGACCCACTATGTTCAAGCATATTTTCCTCATGGTTTCAAGATGGTCTTCTTGCTTTCAGGACCTCTCTACTTTTCTTCATAATACTTTGTATTAGAATCACTTTATTTAAGGTAGGCTGGCTTGGTGATGCACACCTGTAATTCCAGTGACTACAGAGGGAAGCTGAAGCAGGAAGGTTGCAAGTTGGAGGCTAGAAGCAGCCTGCACAACTTAGTAAGAACCTGTCTCAAGATAAAAGATAAAAAATGGACTGGGAGGGGGTTTGCGTCTCAGTGGTAGAGAAATTACAAAATGTGAAGCCCTGTGTTCAACCTCCAAGTACTAGAAGAAAAGAAGAAAAGAAGAAAAGAAAAGAAAAGAAGAAAGAAGGAAAAGAAAAGAGAGAAAGACGAAAGAAAGAAAGAAAGAAAGAGAGAGAGAGAGAGAGAGAGAAAGAAAGAAAGAAAAGAAATACATAACTCTAACTAATTTCCAGCCAGTTCTTATCTGTTTTCTCTCACAAGAAATTCCTTTAGAGAAAGAAGTTTACTTTTCTCAGTATTGTTCATTATTAAATCCCCAGCAGAGATAAATGTGTGATTCCTGCTCAAATACACACTGTTTTTACTATACTAGCAATGGTAAATGTGCAGTATCATTTTACCTTCAGTTCTGATTAATGGTAGGAGTTGCCTTGAAACCAGTCTTAAGAAGCCCTCAACTTCATCATGAAGGGTGGGAATGAGTAGAGAAGTCACCATGTACATCTTATACATCTGTACATCTCGCCTCATCCTAAATGTTTTTGGTGTTTCTAAGGTGTTTGCTAATTTTAGAGTGAAAGATACTGTAAAAATAATTACTGATCATCTTAGTACAGGCAGTAACTTTGAAGAGATGTTTCTATCTAAACAAACAAATATATGTTTTTGATGTTTTATGAGGAAACTCTGTATATAAGTGAAACATTTTTAAAACTTTCTCCATTTGTATTAATTATATAGGAGTACATACTTGGAACAAGTAAAAAGATACAAATATCTTGAAATAGCTAATGTGATCTACTTACACTCCATCAGTCTTCACCAGTTGTATTTGAGCAAAATGGTGCATTTCCTTCCTCATTTCCCTCCATGTTCTTCCGTGTTTTCCCATGTTCCACATATATACATAGAGTTCATCTTTCTTCTTTGTAATCAATCTGTCAGTCTGTCATTTCTCTATTTCCCTCAGCATCTTATTTTTCTCACCTAATATTACATAAAATCCCACAGTATAAATAGACATAATTCTAACAGTGGAGAATCTACCATTCCCTCACTGGTGGACATTCAAGTTGTTTCCAGTGATTTACCAGTTCATATGAAGCTATAGTAAACATCCTGTGTACATGTTACATATCTTTATGCACCAGGGCTTTCATTTATGTAGGGCAAATAATCAGAGATAGAACTTATTGATAAAATATATGTTCATTTGTACCTTTTTTTTTTTTTCCTTGCCATACTGGAGTGTTGAACCTAAGGCTTTGAACACACTTTACAAGTGCCCTACAATAATGGAACTGACACCCAGCCCTTTTTTTATTTTTAATCTTGAGATAGGGTCTCACTAGGATATTCAGGCTGGCTCTGGCCTGGAACTTGCAATCTTCCTGCCTCTGCCTCCTGAGTTGCTAGAATTACAGGCGTGTGCCAACATGCCTGGTTTATTTTTACTTTAATACACAATGCCAAAATCTGTGATAATTTATGTTCCAGTCAGCAAGGAATCAAAAAGAATTTCCTTGGACCTTTACTGGAACTTAAATACCAAAACATTATTCTTTAACTTTTGAAATTTGAAGAGCAAAAGGTGATATTTGATTGGTGTTTTACTTTGACTTTTCCTGACTCTGAATAAGTAAAACTTAACAGCTTTTTACATTTATTGAGTAGGTGGGTTTCCTCTGTAAACTGATATTGACAGATTTTTTTTAAATATGCATCATTCATCAATTTTTAGATGTTCTTTATATATTCAGGAAGAGTGCTCTTTATCTGTCATGTGCACTTCAAAAACATTCTCCCAGTGAATCATTTGATTTTGACTTTGTTTACAATATCATTTGCTATAATTTTTTTACATTTACGTAGTTAAATACCTCTCTCTCTCTCTCTCTCTCTCTCTCTCTCTCTCTCTCTTCCTCTCCCTCTCCCTCTTCTCCTGAGTTTCAAGTCTCAAGCAGAAAGATTTCTTTGTCCCCAAAACTGTTTTCCTACAAATGCTTTCCTAAAGTTTCTTCACACACACACACACACACACACACACACACACACACACACACATATGGTGCCTGCAGCCATAGCCTTGTGGCATCCAATCCCGTCAGATCTCAGAAGCTAAGCAGGGTCGGGCCTGGTTAGTACCTGGATGGGAGACTGCCTGGGAACACCAGGTGCTGTAGGCTTGGGAGAAGGACCTGGCAACCCCCTCCCAAAAATCAATCTGCCATTGAAAATCCTATGAACAGCAGAGAAGCATTGACAACAGTGTTTCCCCTGTTGTACAGAGGATCACTATGAGTCGGATACAGACTGGACGGCACCTAACAACAACATATATATATATGGTGTTTTATTCCCTACATTTAATTCCAGTTCATCTCTAATTTGTTTAGCTTTGTTTTCTTTTAGATGAGATAGCCAAAGGAGCACTATTTATTATGTAATCTGGAAGGAGAACACACCTAACCAAATCACTAAAAAACAATGCAGAAGGAAGTGAAGGGCAAAAGGGGCAATCATCTAGGGAAGATGCATTGAACCTGAACCCCTACCAGTGTGCCCAAACTAAGCTGTAAAATACATTGCAAGTATATGCAAATTATGTCAATATTGTTTTTCTTTCTTTTGTTCCATTTAACTTAATCCATCATCTATATTTCTAATGCTGCACTCTTGCTCACTCCTTGCTACCAATAGTTCAACTTCTAGGGGAGGAATCTGTCTTAATATCTGAAGTATTATGTAGAGAATAAACATAGGTGAATCTAGCTAGCAAAAACATATCTTTAGTCAGCTTCCCATCAATCCCTGCTGATTCTTGCCATGTGGGCATGCAGGCCTTGTGTTGCCAGATTACATAACTTTTAAAAGGAATTTTAAAATACTGATTTTTGTGTAAATGTCTAATTTTTAAACATCAGCAACTCATTTTAAACACACACACACACACACACACACACACACACACAAACACACACCTAGCTTGTGAGCCAAACAGAAAGCAACTTAAGCCTTTATTCTTTCCATGAACTACAACTTTGCAACCTCTGTGCTGCTCCTACCCTGCTGACTTTAATGTGTTTAGCAAACTCTGCCAGATTTGCCATCTCACACTTTTGCGACTCGATGGCACCTAACAACAACAACTCAAAAGCTGTCTGTTGCTCTATGCACTCAAATGCATGACGTCTCAAACTCCTAGCCTGTTTTTCAATACGGTCAGTACTTTAGCCTCCACCTATTTTCATGGCCAGCATTACCTTCCATACAGGCATACCACACAACCTGTGAAGTTTTAGCATCTTGAGGCATATAATAGAATGTCTTACACATAATATGCCCGATAGACGTTTATATAATGACTGGATGAATAGCTTTTTAATGGATGATGATGTGTTGGCAGATTTGGGTATGAAAGTTGAGAGAATACTAACATGACAGATGGAATTTAAAGAGGACAGAACCTAGAATAAAGATCAAAGAGTTTGCATGTTATTCTATTGGCATGATGTGTTGTAGAACATAGACAAGACTAAGAATCAGATAGCCTGGATTTAAATCTATTTCTCCTATTTTAAGATTGTGAGATTTTGGAAAAGTAGCACACTATTATTCAATTTAAATTTCTTCATTTATGAAATGAGGGGTAGGAGGTTTTGTTTTTGTTGTAATTAAGTAAAGAGGAATTTGAAGGAGTCAAATTTGTCAAAGTAGTGCCTTTGAAAGATGAATTTGATAGTGAAAGGGAGGGAAGTGATGGAGTTAGGGTCCACAGGGTTATATTAAGAATAAAACAGAAGGAATAGGATATAAGTAATTTTATGAATAAATAATTTATAGGAATTGGTATACAATTATAGAGAGAAAAAGGACAAGAAGGACACAAAGAGCATTCTGGTTTTGACTTTAGAAGACAAGCACTGGGAGGTGGTTAACAAATATCATGTTGGGATATTTGTTAATAGGCATACACAGTTAAATGGAAGAGGAAGTAAATGGAGGGAAGCAGAAAATGTCTTTCTTCTAGCTCTTCAATTCATACCTGTATAGCATCTCCAAGTAAAATGACTTTGTACTTTATCATGGCTTCCATTCCCACCTGAGTTAGATGATTTCAATAAAATATTCTCCAGATCCTGATTTTAGCTACAGTGCTTTTATAAACACTTCATACTTATAATCATGTCACCAGTGTAAACATATCTATTAAATACGCTTACAAAATTTCAGATTAGATATGCATTAGACAAAGGACTGTAATTGGAGCATTGATCTTTTTCCTAATAAGCTTTCCTTTTTTGTTTTTCTGTATTGGGTGTATTGAGCCTAGGGCTCCACTCATGCTGGGCAGGTGCTCTACCACTGACCTGAACTCCTAGCCCCTTTTTATTTTTTATTTTTATTTTGAGACAGAGTCTCACTAAGTTGCACAGGCTGCTTTTGGCCTCGAATTCATGATCATTCTGCCTCAACTCCTAAATCACTGGGTTTACATGCATGTACCATGCCACCCAGCTAAGCTTTCCTCTTGGCTAAGACCCTCCCATCAACCTCCACCTGCCTTCCAATTAGTTGGATTTGAGCCATAAGGATGTCATATTGAGAAGAGACAAGTGATGAAAGGAAGCTTGGGAATTTAATGTTATTTTATATCTTATAAAATCTTTGCTAAAGATGCTCTATAACTGCATTGTCCAATATAATAATTGTTAGATGTATTAGTCAGCTAGTATGTCACAGTGACAGAAAAGCCAAAGGAAGCATACATATGGGCAAGAATTTTATTGGAATCTCATAGTCACAAGAATTCTGTCCATATAAGCAGGGCAGGCATACGGCATGGCAGCAGGGCAGGCATGGCAGTGCCTGGGTCAGAGAACTTCCCATCATGGTAATCAAAAGCAAAGAGCAAAGAGAGTGACTGGAACTGGGACTCCATGTAAAACCCTCCAATGGCCTACACCCACTGACCTACTTCCACAAAGCTAGGTCCCTCTTCTCAGAGTTGCATAACCTCTGAAGACAGTGCCACCAACTATGGACCATACATTTGAACATATGACATTTGGGGATATTTTAGATTTAAACCATGGCACTAGGGTTATATACCTATTGAGCAGTTAAAATGGGAACAATTTGAATTGAGATGTCCTATAAAGTGTAAAATATGCACTTGGCATAAAAAAATGTAAAATTTATCCCAAACAATCATTTAAAAATAAAAATATTTAAGATATATCAGGTTAAATAAAATTTCTTACTAAAATTAATTTCACATTTTTTTCTGCCCTTTAAAAACTTTTCTTAATATGGCTATGAGAAAATGTAAAATCACCTATGTGGTTTGCATTTATGGCTTACACTTTATTGGTGGTACTACTCTGTAAAGTTTATTCAGAATTGAGGGCCAATTATCATAGCATGGGAGATGTTACATGACAAAAATTATCTAAAATCCCATCAGTCAAATGAACCTTGCCTTCTATATTCTTATTTAAATAATTCCCACATCCAACCAGAGGCTTGGGAGGCAGAGGCAGGAGGATCGCAAGTTCGAGACCAGAGGCAGTCTGAGTAATTTAGCAAGGCCCTGTCTCAGAAAATTAAAAAATAAAAAAAAAATAAAGGGCTGGGGGTGCAGCTCAGTGGTCCAGCACTTGCAAAAGCATGCAGATGCGAGGCCCTGGGTTCAACTCCTAGTACTGCAAAAAATAAATAAATAAATAAATAAATAAATAAATAAATAAATAATAAAAAAATTCTCACATCCTAGAATCTAAGACTATAAGGGTAATTTTGAATATTGATACATAGAAAGAAAGGGCCCAATCTCTATTCAGGAGATAGATGAAGAAATCTATTTTGATCATGCCTAGTATGAAACAGCACATGCAGAAAGAATGTTTAAGAAGAAATTGGAGATATGGGATTGAAGTTCAGGAATTAAGGTACAGCCTAAGATATCTGTCTGCAGCCATAGCACCCTAGCATCCAATCCCATCTGATCTCAGAAGCTAAGCAGGGTCAGCCTGGTTAGTCCTTGTATGGTAGACTACCTGGGAGTACCAGGTGCTGCAGGCTAGAGGTAGAACCTGGCAACCAACTCTGAAAACATTCTGGCATTGAAAACCCTATTAATAGCAGAGAAGCACTGACAATAGTGCTGGGCATGGCAGTGTCAGGGAGTGTTTTGTCTGTTCTACATAGGGTCACTATGAGTTGGACCTGACTCAAGAGCAACAAGAAGAAGATATCTAACTAGGTAAATTTAAGCTAAAAATCAAGACTCATTTAAGCCAGTGTTTCAATGTCCACACCTCCCAAAGCTAGATATTTGGTCATAGGCAAATTTGTTTTCAATCACTGAGATTCACTTTTATAATACTAAAGTTGATTATTGTTGTAGGTGCCCTTGAATCTGGTCTGACTCATAGTGATCCTATGTAAAACAGAACAAAACACTCCCTGATTCTGTGCCAGGCACATGATCTTTTTTGTTTAAGCCCATATTTCCAAATATTGTGTCAATCCATCTAGTTGAGGGTGTTCCTTTTTTTTCATTGACCTGCCACTCTCCCAAGCATGCTGTCCTTCTCCAGGGATTGGTCCCTACTGATAACATGTACAAAATACATCATATGCAGTCTAGTGACCCTTGCTTACAAGGAGCACTCTGGATGCACTTCTAGGATATATCTGTTGGTTCTAAAGAAGGAACAAAAATTTCTATCCTTCAATAAATATTATTGAGCCCCTACCAGATGTCAGGCAGTGTGCAGGGATCAGAAACACAGGAACAGTGAGGCCTTCCAGAAGCTTTTGCTCTAGGGAGGAAGACAACAAAAAAAATGTTTAATAATAAGCCAATGTGAGTTGACATGGTCTTTAATTGCTAAGGATCAGTACATCCAGTCCTGCAGGTGGAGGAGTGGTCAAACCTACTGCTTTTCACTCTCATATACCGATTTCTATACACAGCACAGCTATTCCACCTGTGGAAAACCTTCACAACCACCCTCTGCATCCCAGAATCTGAGAGGTGTTCACCTTCTTCCTCATGTTCATACTTCTACCAGCCATTTACAAGCTATAGAATCTCTTTATTCTCTCCTCTTTTCTCTTTTCTTCACTTCTCTTCTCTTCTTTTCCCTTCCTTCCCTTCACCCTTCCCCTCCTCCTCTTCTCTCCTCTCCTCCTCTCTTCTCTTCTCTTCTCTCCTCCCTTCTCCTCTCCTCTTTTCTCCTCTCTTCTCTTCCCTCCCCCTCTCTCCCAGTCATCCCCTTTGAGGGAAGTATTTGTGTTTCCTATTTCTAGATCCTTAGCAACACACTTCAAGTACTGACTAAATGTTTCCTTTTCCTTCTTCTTTCCCCTTTCTTCAATTAGAAGTTAAGAGTTCAAGACCCAAGAATAAATAAGGGCTGAAAGAGTTGATAAACAGCCCAGAATGAAAAGGGCTTAAGATTGTTCTTTGGGAAATAATTCCATTTTAGAAGAGAATTCTAGGCCATAGAACTTAAGAGAATTTCTCTAAAGGAGAGTCACAATCAGTGCTATCAAAAGCCACAGTGATATTAGTAATGATATCACAAAAAGACTTTTGGATTTGACAGTTGTATTACCTTTATTATTTGAATTTGGATTAAAATACCACAGAATAATTTCCCAATGACTTCTTCAGCTTTAACAATGATGGATCTTTGTTTTTCTATCTGTGAGTATTATGAAATCTGAGGAAAAGATGATATGATTTTACCAAAAAATAACAAAACTCTTGAAGGCTGACAGATGCCTAGTGACTATGCAATGCACATTGAACTCCAAGCAACAAGGGAAGTTGAGCAATTCTCATGTTAGCATGAGCCATAGCATGACTCTGGGCATTGTTAAGAAAACACCTTCAATTCCTCCTTTCAGTTATTCCTAGCAGGTGACTATATTCAAGGGTGTGCGTGAATCACACATCCTCTCTTCCTCCTCATAGACTCCATTCTAACCCAGTATTTTCACCCATCAAACCAAGTGCTATGGTGGGGGAAATAGGCTTAAACACACAGATCCATGATACTATATTCTGGCTTTGCTACTTTCTAACAAAGAGCAAGTTATTTCTGAGGGCTTATCTCTCTTCATGTGTAAAATGTGCCTTCATACTAAATTGTAAGCTGCTTAGAGCATGCACCAAGTTTCATTCTTTTCATTCTCACTCCTTTGCACAATATTTTATGTAAATTGAGTATTGAATGAGAAGAATTTAAAATCCTGGTTTAAAAATTCAATATTTAAAATTCTGACATTTGTTTAAAATTTTTAAATGTTTTTGAACTTCAAATAATATCCATAAATATTTCTTTAATATTGTAGCAAGCTATGACCCAGGGCCCAAATCAAGCCTTCTTGTTTTTATAAGGTTTTACTAGATCAAAATCATGCATATTCATTTATGTTTTGTCTATAGCTAGAGCTGCTTTCAAATTAAAACAGCAGAGTTGTATAGTTGCAACACAGACCCATCCAGCCTTCAAAATCTAAACCATTTATAATCTGTCCCCTTATAGATAAAGTTTGCCATCCTGCATTATGAACTATTATTGAACTTTGAGTGCTAAGAAAGCATGTTGGATAAGGTCCAATGGGACCCTAAAGACAAAGCTAAACTCATAGACTTTCTTCCTTTTGGCTAATACTGAATCCACTTCACAATAGAATGAGTTTAGTGGTCAGTAACACACTTTTCTTTTCTTTAAAGGCCTCCATTATGACTGAGATCTGCATGCTCAAAGAAGCTGCTAGAATGGAATATGAAGTAAAACTGAACTTTTATTCTTAAGCACTAGTGATTCCCTGATGTCTGAGTAATAGACCATATAGCTCACATGACAAAAGCATGTTTTGCTTGACTAGTTTCTGGTTACAATCAAGATCAAACTATAGCCTCAACCATCCTAGGAAGTCCTTCTAGAAGAACACTTGGCATATTTAAATGGTATATGTTCACAGTTTGCTCTCCTTAAGACTACGATTCTCAAGGGATTACCTTTCTTCATATACAGCCCAGTGCATAGGATGGTATATGAAAGATGCTCAGTAAATAATTTTGAACCAAATTGTACTGAACAGATGGAGTTCAGGTGAGGCAAAGACATCTGCCTCAGTTGTGGTACTGATGCTAAATGAACTGAAGTCTTTCTGTACAAAAACGATGATAAATACAAACTTCTCTAGTTTTTTTCTCTGCTATTCCTCACCATTTTCCAATCTGATAAATGTAATATTACATAATATAATATTCTACAAAGATCAAGTATTTGTTCAACACACTCTTTGCAAGGAAAAATGGAAATAGGTATAATTCACATTGATTTCTTGATATAATTCTATTTCCTCCAAGATTCCCTTGAGACCAATTAAGATGAGCCTTTATGCTGAGGGCCTAGAACCCTCTCACAAGTGACATGGCCAGATGAATATATAGGCTAAACAGTACCAAGGGGAAGAAGTCAGTCAGAGTCTACACCATACAGCTTTCACCTAAGGAATCAAGGTAAAACAGCAGTTGCCTTAAGTTGGTTGGTTGAAGTGTGTACCAGTTAATGATGGACCAACTGGTCCAGATAAAAGCGTGTAATTAATGAATCATTAAGGCACCCTCTTTAGGAACTAGAAAAATTATGAACCGTGCAGCATGACCAGAAGCAATCTTCCAGTTATGTGGCTATGCTTAAATGCAGTGCTAATTTCTGGGGGCCTACCATTTGTAATGGTATTGAGATGAATCACAGTGAATTTATGAATGTGATTCTGCACTGCCCATTATACAAACCTTCCCCTGAGGAAGTGAACTATCCTAAGAACAACTCCTAATAAGCAGAAATTAAATATTACTGTCCCTTACCACTAGGAGAAAAAAATAAAAAGAATGTATGCCTGGGGGGAGGGAAAGAGGGATGGATAATTTGATTGTACATAAATAGTGTGAAAGGAGAGAGATGGGCATCTATTTTAAGCCTTTGTGGCCTGGGAAACCACATTCCCTATGCTCAAAGCCAGGCGCCCTCTTGCACAATAAATAATTCAGAAACCCCACAACGAGTGTCTGGCTAGGAGACATGCTTCCTGCAAGCTGCCTCTTCTGCTAATCTTGGAAAAAGCCAAGGCTCACACTGGAGCTCAGACAGAATTCCTGCTTTCCACCTAAGGATTATGATCAAGGCCTCAGCCAGGGTACATCAGGAGGAAACTAACACAATCCTGTCATTGTTTGTGTTATTTATAGCTTATTGTTTTAAAAAGTTGGAAATGACTGGACTCCTTGTGGCAAACTTAAGATCTCATGCATGAACTTGGCAGGCACTTTTACTGGAGCAGATTTTAAAAATAAATTCAAGATATTGGCAATCCAAAAACTTCTCCTTCTCAGTATCTTTACCCATGTCCCTCTATTGCCTTCTCTAACACTTGTCTGGAGTGATTTTGATGAAAAGTCAACTGGTTTTAATATTTCAGCCAACCCTCAGTTTATCTATGCAAAATCCAAGGAAGTAAAAAGTCCAAATGTTTCCCGGTTTGATTAACCTCTGAGTTTAGTCTGATCTACTTAATCGTGAGAGGTTTATGCAAAAGAGCAATGAAAGATAGCCAATACATTATGAACAAAACAAAACTATGTGTAAACTATAAAATAACATCAAGTACTACTTTATGACCCTAGTGGATGGTACTCATGCCCCAAATCAATCAAAGCTACATTTATGAGTGTGGAGAATGCTTTGTGTTTGCTTCTCAGAGCTCAGAGCTCAGCCCCTTAGTCCCTCAAAAGTCTTATCTTTTAGGATGTCTTTAATCAGTAAAGGGCATTGATTAGGGTGATAAGAAAGTTGGAGAAACTGAGATTCCTCCAAGAACATGGAGTAAATATTAACAAATGCACTTTTTGAGTGTGAAAGGCAATTTCTGCAAAATTTTAAAACTATCCAAGTCACTGACACAGTTGAATGTGAACATGCTATTACATTATTTGTTGTAGAACAGAAATGAGATCCAATTTTTCTGGGCCTTGAAAATGCATGTCCCACCTGAAATGGCTCTATAAATCTGCCAGGTAGACAGCAGGTGTTCCTACTCCTTGTTCTGACTCCTCCACATACTACCTTAAAAAGAACAAGCAGGAAATGTCCTTTTCTATTGATATTTACTGGCTCTGCCAAGTGCTTATTTGCCTCTAGGGGGCTTTTCTGGAGAGCTATTATGTCCCTTAAACCAGATGGCTCAGGCACAGGTATGAGATCTAATGATAAAATAGGAAAAAGAAAAAGGTAGTCACTTTGGTCAAGTCAACTTTTATTACTATGAGCACTAAAGAGAAAAACTAGTGTTTTGAATTAAATTGAATTAAGAGATGGGAACAAGTGACTTTTAAAAATTATTTGTTTAAAAAAATTTATCTGGCTAATTTTTCTGGATAATCTCTGAAGGGTTAGAATTACAGAAGTCACATTAATTCAGAGAAGAGTAAGGGAGAGACTCAACATTGATGGGGATAATCACCTCCTTTGTTAAGGTGAGTATTCATTTGGAAGATGGGAGAAGGGCCTGGCAATCCACTCCCAAGGCAATCCCAAAACAGTCAGCCATTGAAAACCCTATGAGGGTCGCTACTTGGCAGCACCTAACAACAACAACAATTCATTTGTAAGAGAAAGATGGTATTAGAACACTGAGAAATTAACTCTGATATGTATATCAAAAGAGATGCTCTCTTGAGTGGGCTTTTCAAAACCCAGAATCAATATTGTTTAATTGATTAATTAATTGATTTAATGTTTCTCCAACTTTATTATCTTCCTAGTTCTGTTACCCAAGCTATTAGTTCTATTGTATCTCTGACTTTTTTAACATCTTTGTTCCCCTTTAATATACTTCATATTTCCATAATGTCTTTTATCTCCCAGCATATTGCAAACATCAATTAACTAAGCTACTCAACATCCCTGTGTGGGCAGAAGTATTCTATGATCCTAATTTGGAAGCCGAGAAAAGCAAGTTAAGTAAGATGAGGTGACTTGCCAGCCAGTGGCAGAGGCAGAAATGGCCTTTCATGTTATGATGCCTATTTATCTGCTTTAACTAGCAGAACATGATAACTTCCAACTTCTAATCATCTCATAGCTATACACTATGTGGAGTGAGGATACCAATAATGAGATCCATTTGAAGAACCAGTCAAATTTCCACCATATTAATCCAATTGTGCTGCAAAAACAAACATCAAATTGAAAAACTGTGAGATCCTCTTCTAAATATACCAATATGAATAATTTCTCAACAGCAATTTAGCAACTAAAAGTTAAAAAGAAATTATTTTTTTCCAAAGAAAGAACAGATGAAATTGAACTTCACCTCTGTTAATAACGTGAACTCTTCTTCATTGGGTTCTCATGTTCATCCCATGAGCTGGAACCTATGCGCTTTTTCTCATTTAATACTAACAATTCTATGGGGAAAAGAGTATTCTTGTTCCCACTTGAAAGACATAGAGATGAAAGTGAATAGTCCAAGGTCAGATAACTAGTAACCAAGGGAGTCTGGACTCAAATTCAGACATTCTGTCTCCAGAATCCATACTCTCAATTGCTTCGCAATAATGATCCATTGTCTGAGTAAGATGCTACTTATGTTTTCCTCCACATTATAAATTGAACATTCTATCTGGCCAGTACAATCAACAGCAGTAAGCATGGTCTCTGCACTGTATATTGTACTCAAATTGCTAATGGGCAAAAGAGGAAGAGGTACTTTTCCATTGAAGAACTACATACCTTTTGCCAGCTAAGGGTCTAATTATTTTTTAAAAGTATTATTGCCATTTATAGTTTTGAGTCAAGTAAATAGGCATCTCCCACCCTCATCTCCCAAGAAATCTCCACACAGTACTAGACATACAATAGGCACATTTATTTGATTTGATTGAATTTGATGGTTTCTTTCTTGTTTTCTCATATTGTCCTTAAATAGAATCTTAAAATTAGGTTTGTTTTTATTCCCTATAGTAGTGACATTGGCTGTAAGAGGACCTCATGACTGAACTAGAATTTTCCTGCCCTCTGTGAACACTCATACGTGTACATGAAGAGCTTCATTGGGTACAAAGCCCAGAAGCCCAAGCAAGGCTATCGCGATAGCAGCTGAACCAACAGGCTGAATCCAGAAATATATGAATATGCCACCCCTTTCCTTTCTATTCCTCTGTCCAATCAGCCAAAGTATTTTCCACCTTTTATTGAGTCCTTAAATTGAGTTTGGAACTATGCTCAGGGCTTTACATGTAGTATCTCAGTTATTACTACTCCCAATTTTATAATATGGGAGCATTTTTATCATTTAGTATGACAAAACTGAGATGAAGAGGCATTGAAGAACTTTCCAAAGATGTCAGTGGCACAGTTTGAAATGTCAGTGCAGACATTTGATCCAGGTGATATGTCTCCAGAGCCCGGGTATAATCTGCACATTATTGCCTTTCCACCTTAGGATTCCTGGAAAGTATCCCACTGATTAGCACATTTATACAGCAAGATATTTTTTAAATAATATCTTGAAATAATTAAATGTATTATAGGCATTTTACAACTAATGTCTAAAGCAAATCCTAAAAAAGTAACTCTTGAAAGAACTCCAGGTTTTCTTTTGCAATAAAAGGTTATAGGGCTGAGTTGTGTTTGTAGCTGTGAAATGAAAGTAGCTGTACAGAAATCCACACAGTGCTTGGGAAGAAGGGCAGGGGAATTAGGTCACATTGGCTGGCATCTCAAGAACAATCACAGGCAAGAAAAAGCTGATCTTCTCATATTTTCAAAATTGATTCCCAAATCTTTATAGGTAGAACCTATGTTCTTAAAAGCAAAAAGAAAAAAATAGGAGGAGAGCTGGTTAAATTCTATACATCCATGATTTGTAGGCTCAGTGGATTAGCAACTAAAAGAGATGGCCTTTAAGGCACCAGGGGAGGTTTGAGCTCAGCCCCAGTTATCTTTTCCTCCTGAATAGCAGTATAAATTCCTAGGGAGCAGATGAAAGCTGCCTTGCAAGACAAAGGCACAGACTTTGCTTCTTTTCTCTATCAGGTGGAAGAAAAAGAACTGTAGAAATCCTTTATAGTTAACTATTAAAATTGGTCATTCCTCTTTTGCTTTTTTTTTTTTTTATAACTTCTTCTCTTGCCTCAATCTCTAAAAGCAATCAAGCAATAAAATTTCTCCCTGGGTGAGCAACAAACACGAAGGTGGCTCACCTTAATACCCTTCTCTTCTGAAGCCAGCACCCAGAACATCTGCTTAACAGAGACTGCTGGCATTATTCACCAGAAGAGATCTCAGTACTGGCCTACGTTTTCAGCTTTGGTGTCTGACTCCAAAATATGAGGAATTCTTCAGGGTGCTTGAAAGGGGGTAGGGAGTAAAAGGAGGTAAGGCATGTCTGAGCTGCTTCATCCCCTTTCCAAAGTCCTATCAACTTTGAGAACCCTGCAGTTCAGGGTGGAATTACCTGGAACAACAAAAGAGTTTGAGGGATAAGAGAAGTAGAAGTGGGAGTAGGAAGTTTCAAAAGAAAACAGAACTGTGGAGAGGTGACTAGACAGGGAAAAAAAGAGAAACAGAATCATTTCAGAAGCATAACAAATGGAAAGGGCAGAAGGAAAAGGGAAATAAGATATCTTGGATAACAATTCACTTGTGCCAACAATTTATCCAGGCAATTGACCATAAAAAGCCATTGTCCAGGAATCACAGGGTCCCACTCATAGTGACCCTCATAGGGTTTTCAATGGCTGATTGTTTCAGGACTGTTTTCGGGTGAACTACCACATCCTTCTGTTTTTGCAGAGCTGGGATCAAACCTGGGTCCTCAGAGGTTGTAGAGCAGGCTCTCTATCAACTGAGCTAAAAGCCCAGCTAATGTTATTCTTAGTTGCATTCTATTTCTTTTTGTCCTTCATATGCAGCAACCTTGTTCTCATGAAAAGCCTTTGCATTTGCTGATCTTTCTGCCTGAAATACACTCCCTGCTTATCTTTTCATGTCTGGCTTCTTCGAATTATTCAAGTCTCATCTCCAATCCACCTAGCTAAAGCAGCACAGAGCTCCCTTTCCACACTAACTCATGGTGTCTTCTCCAAAAGTCAGTTTTTAACATCTGAAATTATCTTTCTTTTCCTCTTCTATGGGTTTAAAGTCTAGCTTTCACCACTGGAATCCATGTTCCTTGAAGTAAAGGAGTCAGTGAAAAGTCATGGATGATTTCATAAATATTAATTATTTGCCTAAGATTCGCATATTATAAAAGAGATATGCATGGGATTCTGTGGAGCCACAAGTGAAGATGCAAAAAACTCCATTAGGAGATCATTAAGGAAGCCTTCTCAGAAAAGGTGATTTTGTTGTTGTTGTTATTGTTGTTGAATATTTAAAGCTGAATATGTGTTCAACAAATGGGCAAGAGAAGTGGAGAGTTCCAGGCTAAAAGCCCCTGTCATAACAGAGTCACGAAAGAACATTTCTTTGCCCAGGGACTGCATTTCATTTGGAGTACAGACAATGCTGGAAGAATGAGGAAGTCACAGCAGAGTAGGTAAAAGTACCAGCTTTGATTCTAGATCTTCCTGGTCCTATCACTGGTGATTAGGTGACTTTCTGTGGGGCTCACTTCTGACCAGGAACCGAAACCCTACATGCAACAAGCCTGCTACTCTTGAGTCCTACAGAGACACCACTCCGGGAGCTGGGTCGATGGTAGTTCAGAACTCAACCTTATTTCATACTATAAGCTCTGTTCCTGCTCTCTAGCTCCAGCTCATCCAGCTCAAGCTCTGTATCTGTGCTCCATGCTTATAAGCCTTTTGGGTCAACCAATCAGAATTTGTGATGTCATGATGATGTTTTGGGTTAGCCAATTAGGTGACATCAGGTGATTGGACCAACCAATCAGATAATATTGGGTGATATGATGTGGCAAGAGATTCAAGGAGGGACATGCCCTAGCTGCGTTGGGCAGGGACCATCTTGCCTCTACCTCAGGGGCTCAACCCCAAAACTTTGATGTGGCTGTGCCAATGGCAAGCCGTTAGGGACCTTTTTAGCTGTTTGGTCTCAGCCTCGTGGACTCAAGCCGGGTGTGCCACAGCGAGACATAAAAGGGTCCTGGGTGCACCTCAGTAATCAAGGTGGGCCAGATAAGCCTCAAGCCAAGCAGTCTCAGAGTCATGTCTCTTCCCTTCCCCTCTATGCCTCATCCCTACAACTTTCAGAAAGCCATAGTCTTCCCTATGCCCCATTTCTCTCATTCAACTCATATCATGCCTGCCTCATGGGATTCTTGGAAAGATTTGGCCAGATAGTATATGCAAAACATTTAGAAGCATGTAAGTGCTCAAGAAAAGACTTATCATTATTAGTGGGTAACAACGTAGAAACGTATTAAACATTATGTGATTGCCTTACTTTTATTCCAAATACTATGTAGATTAACTAGTTTAATACATACATGCTCATGAAGAAGATTTTCTTATTATCACTATGAGAAAACTGAGAGTAGAGAGGTGAAGAATTAGCCTACAGTCACAGGGCATTTGTTGGTAGTGTGGGAATCTAAATTCAGGAAGTCAGTCATTTTAAACTTGGCTTTCACAATCACATTATGACATTCTTAGAACATTTAATTCATAGAGCTCTTGTGAGGAAAAATGAAATGAAGTACATAAGGGGCTCATTATACAGCCTGGACATATTGAATACTCAATAATGGGATATATACATACACACACGCACACACATACGTGTGTGTATGTGTGTATATATATATACATACATATATGTGTGTGTATATATATATACATACATACACACACATATACGTATATATATAGATATAGATATAGATATAGATATAGATATACACACACATATAACATTTACCTGCAACCTTACCACTGTGGCATCCAATCCTGGGAGAAGGACCCAGCAACCCACTCCCCAAAAATAAGCAGCCATTGAAAACTCTATGAATAGAAGAGAAGTGCTGACAATAGTGTTTCCTCTGTTGTATGTAGGGTCGCGATGAATAGGGGTTTAGCTCAGTTGGTAGAGTGCTGATCTGTGCTCTCTGAGGCCCAACGTTCTATCCCCAGTACTGTAAAATGGGAGAAGGACCTGGCAACCCACTCCTGAAAACAATCCCAAAATAATCAGCCATTGAAATCCCTATGAGGGTCACTGAGTTGGACCCAACTGGATAGCACCTAACAACAACAACAACAACAACAACAACAACAACAGGATAATAGAGCTATGACTAGGATAGATCAATACTTAGAATACATAGTTTTCATGGATTTACTGGAAGACTCAACTGAATCTGGAGAAGACAATTAGGGAGCATATCAGCAATAATTGGTTGGTTGAATTACTGCTGAACAGGCAGTTAAAAAGTAAAATAGCCATAACCACTTGCTTGACCTTGATTTCTGATGGGAGCACAAAGGGCCTTCTGCACATCAATCTTTTCCCAGCTGTCCTGCTCAACTAATTAATTTTAAAAGGATCTAAGCCAATTAATTATGAAGCAATGGGTTTTCACCTCCAGCTGCCTATGTATCTACATTACAAACTGTAGCTAATTAGTTAGTTTATTCTATCTCTTTCTTAGAAACACACCACTTGCATATTTACCTGTGAATAATAAGTTATGCATTATTCTGTAAAAACTTGTGAAGCTAGTTATTTTTTGGATATTCATCATTAAAACACCAGACCAAAGGAAAGCAACTTTAATATACATAATCAGGTTATTAAATAAGCAAGAAAATGACAAGAATTCCATCAAGAAATATGAGCAATGCTTTTAAAGTGCGATGTAAAGCCAGCCCAAAACCTGGTGATGTGGTTCTGTCAAGAGATCCTAGACCTTGAGGAAAATGGAATCAAAGCTGAATTAAAGGAGCAACTCCATTTATTCCATGTAAGGGGTAGAGCAGCCTTAGCACACATGTGAAAAGATGTTATTTACTTTTAAAGAACTATTATTTTTCTTTCTCCCATCTTTCCTTTCTTCCCATCTGTCTTTTTTTTTTTTTAAAAAAAGGTATCTCTCTTACCCAAGGCTAAAACCTCCATCAAAGCTCTTAATCTCAACCTCTCCCACTTGTCCTGAGACTTTGCTGCATAAACAACTCCTTGTTTTCTTTTACATTATCAATTTCTGCATATCTTGGTCCTTTCTTAGTCTACAATCCTTCTTATATCCTCCTGCTACTGAAAACAGCTTCCCCAAAGACTGGCATTGCCACCACCACTGTTCAAACTACCTTTCTGGCCTTGCTCATCTCTTCCTGCAGAGAGTAGGCTCAAGTTTTTTGTCTACCTCCTTCTCTATATAAAACTTTTCTTGGAAGATAAACTGCTTATACTCTGCATGGATTCAGCAATTTGTGCATAATCCATCAAGGGCCTTTGCACAGTGAGTACCCAATAAGTATCACTTATTGTGGTTGTTGTCATTGTCATTTTAGAGGATGGGATATGGTAGTATCTCAGAACAAAGGCTTGGATATCAGATAGTATTCTCAAATCCTCACTCCATTTCCTTCTAATTATGTAATGTTAGGCAGGCTACTTAATTTTTAAAACTTTAATGTCTTAAATATAAACTACAACCACCTCATAACGTTGTTGAGAGAAATAAATGAGATAAAGCACCTAAGTGCTTGGCAACAAGTCCAGGACATAGTAAGTACTCCAATATGCCTTTTACCTACTCAGTATGCCACCAATATTTCAGACATGAGCAAGGTCACACAGGGTGGATAGGTTTCAACTGGGCTTCCACACTAAGACAGACTAGATAGAATGACCAAGCAGCCCACCAGCAAAACAATTAGCCATTGAAAACCCTATGAATAGCAAAGAAGTGTTATGAAATACAGTGCCGGAAAATGAGTTCCTCAGGATGGAAGGTATTCAAGAAATGGCTGGGGAAGAGTTGCCTCCTCAAAATAAAGTTGATCTTAAAGATGGGAATGGAGTAAAGCCCTTGGGACTTCCATTTGCTGATGTGGCACCATCCAAAATTAGAAGAAACACAAAGGTGGTAACAATAGGCTCAAAGAAAGAAAAATCATGTGCATGGCACAGTGTTGAGTAGTGTTTCATTCTGTTATACTTAAGGTCTCTATGAGTGGAATCTGACGCCACAGCACCCAACAACATCATAACCCTATAAGTAGCCGTCTTTCCTTTTTTTTTTTTTTCCTCTTCCTTCTAATAAGTACACTGAATTTCCTTTGAGGAATAACTCTGCTCAGTCTAGGATGCTAGGCCCTACCCCTGACTTCAGAGGTGAAATGTCACTTAGGTCTTATCAATTAGATCACTGCATCTTCTTTCTGGGCATGTGACTCAGGCCTGACCAATCACAGCACTGAATCTCTGAGCAACCATAGCAATGAATCACTTTCTGAAGCCATGTTCACTAATCAAAATAATCTCATTGCTTTTGCCTGCTTGTTTCGTTCACAAAATGAATTTGCCAAGTTGTTTCCATGAGTAGGAATTCCAGAAGTTTTACAAAAAATGTTAAGAAGTAGTGCTGTCTCTTACTACCCAAGGGGATGTGATATAGAAAGAATTTTCTAAGAAACTTCTTTCCTTCTCTTTCTTTCTTTCTTTCTTTCTTCTTGTTTTTGGTTTTGTTTGTTTGTTTTCTTGGACATAAGTCTTGTTCTGCAGCCATAACACAGCTCAGTACATGCTCAATAAATAGCTATTGCATGTAATTGAAAATATTCTACTTATCATAATAGAGGGCTATATTCTGGACCCAAGACTCCTTATCTCCCTCATCCTTTAGGTACAGATTGATACAAATGCCAACCTAAAATGGAGACGGACAGAGCAGGAAAAAATATTCCTTCACAAATCTGCAATGTTCCTTCTGCCATTTTTTTTCTTTTTGCATTTTAGATATCATCTCTTAAATGCTGTCTCTTCCAGCTATTAGAGAAGAAAACAAATAGCTTACATAACAAAGGACTTAATTGAACAGGCTAGATTGCTATGTCAATAATTTTCAAACAAGGTAATAATTCCCTTGACAATGAAGAATTACATGCTTTGGTTTTAAACTTACTCCTTTGTGATTTTTTTTGTTGTTGTTGTTATCTTTCAGGATTGATTATTTTCTCCAAAGGTAATCTCTTGCTAAGTTTGTAATGAAAATTAGCACCATGAAAAGGACAGTGAAAAAAAAATTCACTTTCAACCAACTTCTCAAATTTAATAATTCTGGAAATTGAGAGACATCTGTTAGGTGGTCCTATCTAGCTAAACTGTGCTTTAAAAATAATTTAATAATCCTGCAATTGGAAATTTTTTCCCATTCCCTCAGCTGGACATAAGAATGAGGCAGACAAGAGGCAGGCACCTGGAGGAGTAAAAAGAACAAAGATTGAAAGAAAATACGTTTTTAGATGGGAAACATGGGGACAGAGGGAGCTGAAAAACGAGAGATGTTATGTGATTTGTGTGCATTGTTTCTGGGAATGGAGGGCATTCAAACTGGATGTAAAAAAATGTTATTTTGATGCAGATGGCAACAGAAAGAAATTCTGAGGGGAAAAAAAAAACTGTTCTCCATCAAAAGCCCTGCAGGCATATTCATGTTTGTTCTGTTGCCTTGCAGCACAGGAAGAGGACAAAAAGGAACCGGAGCCAGTTATGAAATCATGGCAACCAGGATAACCCTGGAAAGGCCTTTCTCGTGTTTGGCGCATTTTCCAGGTCTAAGAGGGCTTTCATTAGTGAAAGGGCTGCTGCCGAACAATAAGCCTGCTTCTAAGAGTGAGAAAGGTTGTTGCTTCTTCAAAATGACATTTGCAGCTGCCGGGCCTTAGAGTCTTTGCTAGTCACGGCCCCAATTCTTTCTCGTAAAAGCTGGCACCATTTTAATTATTTTCGTAAATTTTGCCCTCCATTAGCTCTACCATGCTGGGACCTAAAGGGAGAAAAAAACTTCCAATTTGAAGATTCATTAAGCAACTGTTGTTATTTATTCAATGCAGTAGATGCTGGAAATTAGCTGATTTGCAGGATTGGTATAAGAAACTATAATATCCTAGCCACATTGTTTTCTATTAGTTTCATTCTGAAGTCAAGGATTCAGCTAGAGAATACACCAATATTCCTTCCCTTGAAAGGCTTTCATTCTTTCAATAAATATGGGGGAGCATCTACACTATGCATACACCTATAATATTGCACGGTTGCCATTTCATGGAGAAAATTTTGCTGTGAAAATTTCTATTTTCTCTAAAATAAGTGAAACAAAGCTAGAAGCTGGTCTCTTTTAAAATATTTTTTTTATTCATAATCCACAAGTATACATTGCATCTCTTTTTATTTCTCAGATTTTTAACAAGGACAGAAGGGAAGGCAAATCTTCCTTCCAAGTTGTGGAGCCACACAATATTATATCCGATCTGCCTGCTGAGCAAAAAGTCAAATGTTAGCAAAGATAATGGCTTGTGGGAAGTGTGAAATCAGACACCATCCCTTCACTACTACTCTAGTATTGTGTTTAAATACCTCCCCACAATCCCATCATAGCCAACTTCCTCCCCACCCCCAGTTGATGGGCAAGAAAATGCTTTAGCCAAAAACTCATCATCAACAACAAAAAATATTATTAGTCTTCTGCCTCCATTCAATTTCTCCAAGTAATGAAACAGTTGGAGCATTTTTTCCCTAGTCATTTTTAATGGAAAAACATAAGATTTTATTTAAACAAACAAACAAAAAAAACCTTACAATTCCTTTCTGATTTTTAAAAATATGAAAACAGTATCCTCTTGTTATATCTTGAGCTCTAAATGTCAGCTCTATGAATAAAAGCAATTAGGTTTGTTCAGGAGAGGAAAATTGTTATTAGGGAATTTCCCAGGTCCAGCTGAATACTACCCAGTGTAAAACATTTTCTCCAAATTATAAATGATCATCCCCACTAAAGATGCTGAAATGTGGACTCAAGCAAACAGCTAGAATTCTCTCCATCAGTGAGAAATTGGCACCAACTACGAGATGAAAAATAGAATTTGTCTGCAGTTCCTGTCCCCAAAGGTCACTCTTGGCCACATTTTGTCTCTGAAGACAGAGAACTAAAATATTATTTGTTCTTGTGAATTATTTTTTGTTCCTTTATTGAAATTCAATGGAGTAAAAATAACCACTGCCCATTATCCCTTGCCTGTCAGCTCTACCTGGGCTGAGGTGGTAGTAAAGGACAGGAAGAGCTGTTACAGATGTTTAATAGAAGAAAGCCCTTTTGGGAATGTGTTTGCATGACTCATAAAGAACAGTTATTCTTGGCTTTCCCGTCAGAAGAGATAAAGGTCTTTGTCCTATAATGCAGGCTTCTGCTTAAAAGGAAAACCCAAGGTCCATTCAAAGTTAGCACCCAATAATAAGCTCTCTTTTACAGTACCTACTCCCAACCCCTGGAGTTATATTGTGTCACTCTGTACAAGCCTAGAACACAATGCAAAATTTTATTCTGTTTGGCTTTTTAATTTGTCAGGGTTGAACCACCTGGAAAAAAATGGGAACTGCTTAATGCTGCGGTGATTACTTTAATTCAATTACTGGAATCATTCATTTGGCTCTAGAACGTAATACAATTTAATATACTATGCCTTACTGAAAATGTATCACCTTTTGGGATCATCTTTGTGGAATCAGATATTACAATTAAACTTCAATCTAATATTGATCATGTTTTGAATAAGCCTAGAACCCATAAGCCAATAATATCCTGAAGCAATTACCAAAGGATAGTCCACTCTTAGATGGATTAAATAGCAGAGGTCAGTGGAGACTAAAAGGACTTTGCTAGAATTAAAACATGTCCTCTCTCCAATTTGATTCTGAGCCAATTTCTTGTACATTCTTAGCTTTCTGTTCTTTTCGATATTTTCAGCTCACCAGTGCACCTTTTCCCTTTAATCATTCCTGTATTCTTTCAATATTTATTAAATGTTTTTTGAACACTTTCATTGAGCCAAGCTTTATGATAGGTATTATGAGGAAAGAGATAGATGTCTTCAAGGAGCACTTAATTTAGAAAGGAAGATGAGGAAAATGATGTGATAATATATAATAATAGTCAATAGCCATATCATCCTATTTGATTTCTGAAGCAAAGCAAGATTGAGCCTAGTTATTCATTGGATGGGAGACTGTCTGGGAATACTGTGTTGTAAACTTGGGAGAAGGACTCAGCAGCCCACCCCTGAAATAATCAGCCATTGAAAACATGATAAATAGCAGAGATACCCTGACAATAGTGCTGGGCATGGCATAGTGTGGTGTACTATTTCATCTGCTCTACATAGGGTCACTATGGATTAGAACCAATTTGATGGCACCTAACAACAGCATACAATGATAATAGCTATGATGATGCAAAGCGCAAAGTGCTCTGTGAACCTAGACAATGAATACCCGCCTCTATCTTGAGACAGAAATGTGTGTTCAGGAAAGGATTATCACTCTAGCTCATGGAAATGTAAGGCACTGTATACATCTATCAATTGTCCCTCAGGTCAGTGGAAGATGAAAAGAAAGTGATTATCTTATGTGCTCTTTCTTCTGGTTAAAAAACTCCCCCAACTGAATTCTCATCATCTCTTACAAGGCAGGAAACCTTCTATGAATACCTATTTCTGATTCAGTACACAGGTCTGGGCTTAAACATAAATAAGATGGTTTGCCTGGCACAGAATCGGCAAGTGTTTCGATCTGCTGTACATAGGGTCGCTATGAGTCGGACTCTACTCGACAGCACCTAACAACAACAACAACACAGGGCTGGACTGAGGATAGCTCCTTAAGGTGCTGAAATATCACCCTGAACCTGAATCTATCTCTAAAGGACTTCTAATAGGCTGAGAGGGTATCTCAGTGCCAGTGTTAGCTACTGTGCATGAATCCCTGGGATCAATACCCAGCACTGCATAAGAAGAAGAAGAGGAAGAAGAAGGAGGAGGAGGGGGAAGAGGAGGAGGAGAGAAAGAAGGAGATGAAGAGGTGGAAGAGGAAGAGAAGGAGGAGGAGGAGAAGAAGGAGAAGAGAAAGAAGGAGATGGGGTGGAGAAAGAGGAGAAGGAGGAGGAGGAGGAGAAGGAGGAGAAAGAGAAAGAAGAAGAAGAAGAAATAATTAACTTGTCAATTTTCTCAAAATATATCTCTCTTGTTTTAGCTTACTACATCTGGTAATTCTAATTACTGATATAATATTTTTATGACATCATTTTGATGTTAATTTTTTATGAATAGTTGTGATGACCCAGATATTTTTACAGATTTTTTATGTTATCTAACTTTTCCCCCAAAAAAATCTCATTCTTTTATTTCTTTGCAATCTTGGCTACCTCTCTGATTATAGCCTCTTTTTCATTATTAGCATTGTATATTTTGCCTTCTTTTATTATACTTGGCCAAGCAAGCCACAGATTTCTCACATTTATTGGTTCTTCTTAAAAAGTTTTAGTCTAATTTAATAATTTTTGGTATGTTTATTTTCTACTAAATTTATTCCTGCTATTTTTTAAACCTTTCTTCCTATTTTTAGAGCTTATTCTATTATTTTTCAATTTGTTTAAGATGGGATCATGTGCTAAATTTTATTTGTGATCATTCATGTCACATTCTTATAAATTGTACTTCTCTGGTCATTGATTTTGGTCTAAACTGTGGAGTTGGTTTTGGATAATAGAATATGAGAAAAACAGACAAGGTGCCAGTTCTTTTACTTCTAAATTTGGGCAGAACCTTTAAGAAACATTGTAAATTGATGGTGAACAACACAGACTTTCAGCATGGATCATAGAATGAGAAGTCAGTAGAGCAGACTCCACCCTCTATTAAGCCAGTAGCAGATTGGTAGCTGGCGCAAGACTCCATGTAACATGAACAAGAAATTAATTTTTGTTGGTATAAGACTTAAGCTTTTGAATTCATTTGTTATTATAGCAAAGTTGACTGAAACAGATATTGATGTTTCAAAGTAAGTTACTCCCCTAACCAACAACTGAAAATCTGTATATTAACTTTGAGGACAAGAGACAAAGTATAGGGAGTCTAGGAAGGTGATGATCTAAGGAAAACAATGGAAAAAAATATTTAGCAATTTGTCACGTGAAATAACTTGAAAAGTGGATAATCTATCTACTTACTAAAGAGTGGCTTTGGGGAAAGAAGTTTCAAAACAGAATGTTCCCAGTGTAACTTGGTTATCCTTTTCCTTAGAATTGTTGAATAAGCTCACAAAAGAATAGAGCTAGTTGACAAGCAGGGAAACAGAAATATGAATACCCAATATTTTTTGAGATTGCAGAGTTGGAAAATAGAACTGCTTAAACAAAATAAACATGTTGAACAAAAGAAAGCTCAGATTAAGACATATGCCCAAATAAAGGGCATTGCCATTCATATCCTTTGTTAAAAATTCTCAAAGATTTAAGTTCACTTCTAGAAAATCATGCCAGTTGGACAAAACAACATAGCAGAAAGAGATGCCAGCAATCTCCTGGAAGACAAGTATTCACATTATCTATAAATAAGTCTAAGCCTGCAGGCATACCACTTTGGGGGCCCATCCTGTCAGATCTTGGAAGCTAAGCAGGGTTGGACCTGGTTAGTACTTGGATGGGAGACTGCCTGGAAGCTGGGTACTGTAGGCTTGGGAGAAGAACCCAGCAGCCCACTCCCAAAAAAGAATCAGCCATTGAAAACCTTCTGAATAGCAGAGAAGCACTGACAATAGTGTTTTGTCTGTTGTATGTAGGGTCACTATGAAGTCGGACACCAACTCAAGGGCACCTAACAACACCATTAAATAAGTCTTGAGAGAAAGGCATGTCTCCAAAGAGCAGGAATGTACCTATTTGCACATATTCCTGATTGAAGTCAAATCACTTTTAAAAACTCATGCTTTTAGACAGTTATAACATCAAAAGAGACAGTAAATAGCAAGGCATAAAACAAATTTGAGGCCTGTACCTCTTCAGGAGGGGGAACAAGCTTATCAAGCTCATGCCACAAGATGACTATTATCAACATCCATCCATAATGCAACTAAGAAAGATAATAGAAATGAAGATTCTTCCAGACAGAAGAGCTTGGTACCATGGAAAACAATGGATTGGGCAAAATAAAGACTTAATCAAGTAATATTACTTATCATTTTCCCAATGGGAGCATACGTTGCAGTTATTATTCACTATCCCACAATTATATATTTGAGGGAAGTGCACTTTGGATGGTCTCGTAGGCCTTTGCCCAGTGAAGAGACTATCTTGAGACTGTAGGTTCTGAGGTTGATGACAAAACTGAGTGAGACAGTCTGAGTTTCTTCCTTAGGACTGGAGACAAATATATTTTGATTATAGAAAGAAAACAAATTTTTAAAAAATCAAAATAGAGGACAGTACTGTGTTTTGTTTTGTTTTGTTTCGTTTCGTTTCATTTACTACAGCTCAACCCATTGACTTTGGGTTTGGGCATAGGCTTGCTTTGACAATGTTCCAGTTCTGAGTAGAAACTTTGAGTTAACAATGAGTTCCCACCAGCTGTTATTCTTCCTCTTGTCTTTAAGAACAAGAACAGACTGATCCCCACAGAAATTCCTTTGGTCTAGGTCTTAGAATGAGAAGACTTATGTAGGATAGCCATAGGCCAGAGCCACACTGAGGCAGGTCAGTGGATGATTCACATGTCCAGATGTATTTCTCAATAAAAACTGAAAATTTTGAGTCAGGTGCCATGTCTCATACATATCATCCCAGCAACTTTGGAAGCTGAGGCCAGAGAATCATGACTTCAAGGCCAGTAGCAGCCTATGCAATTTAGCAAAATCCTGTTTCAAACTAAAAATAAATAAATTTTTAGAAGGGACTCCAGGGGGGTAGCTCTTTTATTTAGCTACATACTCTCACATGAACTCCGGAAGGTTTCATCTGGAATCAGTATCTAAAAAATTTCTCTTCCAAGAGAAAAAGTTCTTTGAAAATAGCCTTCAAACCTAAATTATTCAGAAGAGATAAGGAGGGTCACTACATACGATTAAAGTAGATAATCCACCAAAAAGGCATAGTGATTGTAAACATATATGTACTGAATGTTGATGCATCTAATTTCTTTCTTTTTTATTGACCTGACCTATGGGTTACAGAGTGATATTTCAGTACTTATATACAGTGGGCAATTACTAAAACTGAGTTAACATTTTCATCTCTTTAAACAATACACAAAAACTCTTTGATTAGCATTTATCAATAACTGTAATCATTTATAAAATACAATATAGTATGATTTTTATTGCATACAGTATGGTAGAATTCGTTATAAGATTTTCATAGTTACAACCTATATTTTATACTTGTTCTCTCTGTCTTTACCCTGCTATGTTATTCCCTATCACTTCCTCCTCCCATCATTTCCATTACCCTCCCCCTTCCACTGGTTTCCTGCCACCAGGTATTGGGTCCCACTGTGTTTTCCAATCTTAAATACGTATGCTTATTTACATATATTGTTGATTTTGTTGAGGTGCCCTCGAGTCGGCATCCAAGTCATAGTGACCCTACTTACAACAGGTGAAACAGTATTGTTAGGGCTTCTCTGCTATTCACAGGGTTTTCAATGGCTGATTGGTTTTTTGGGGGCAGTGGGTTGCCAAGTCCTTCTCCCAAGCCTACAGCATCTGGTGTTCCCAGACAGTCTCCAATCTAAGTACAAACCAGGCCTGACCCTGCTTAGCTTCTGAGATCTGACAGGATCGGACATCACACTGGTATGACTGCAGGCATTTACATATGTAGGGGTGTGTGTGTGTGTGTGTGTGTGTGTGTGTGTATACACAGATATACATATACATAGACATATATATGCATATATGCAGGCTTGGGAGTATATATATATACACATGCATATACATACATACATATATATATATATATATATATATATATATATTTCTTTTTTCTTTAAAGTAAGCTAGCTCCCACATATGAATGAGAGTATATGATATTTCTCTTTTTGAGACTGAGTTATTTTGCCTAAAATTATGCTCTCCAATTCCATTCACTTTGCTGCAAATGATATAGTTTCATTCTTCTTTATTGCTGAATAATATTGCATTGTGCATATATACCACATTTTTGATGCAATCATCTGTTGGTGGACATCAGAGCTGATTCCATACTCTTGCAATGTGAAGAGGATGCACATAATGTCATTAAAAAAAACTACTGAATATAAAGGTACAGATAGGCCCAGATACAATAACAATGCATAACTTCAATACCTTACTCTCATCAACAGCTAGATTATCCAAACAAAAAATCGACAAAGAAACTTCAGAGTTACATCACACCACAGATCAAATGGACTTAACGACATCTGCAGAATATTCCATCCCACAGCAGTGGAATACATACTCTTCTCAGAAGCCCTCAGAACTATCTCTAAATTAGACCACAATTTAGGTTACAAAACAAGTCTTAACAAGTACAAAAAGATTGAAATAATTACTTGTATCTTATCAGATAATAATGGAGTAAAACTAGAACTCAATAGCAAGAGAAGCAACAAAAAATGCACAAATATATAGAGACTGAATGACACCCTCTTGAATGACCAATGAATCATTGAAGAAATCAGAGAGGAAATTAAAAGTTCTTAGAATTAAATTAAAAAGAAAACACAACAACAAGATTCTTTGGCATACAGCAAAGGCAGTTCTAAAAGGGACGTTTATAGCCATGAATGCTTACCTCAAAAAATCAAAGAGAATTTAAATAAATAACTTAATAATACACGTTAAGGTCCTAGATAAACAAAAACAAGCGCAACCTAAAATTAGTATATGGAAAGAAGTACTATAGATCAAGGAGGAAATTAGTGGGATGAAAACAACAAGAATACTGCAATGAATGAAACAAAAAGTTAGATCTTTGAAAAAAAAAGCAAGATCAATAAACCCTTAGCCAAACTAAAAGAAAGAAAAGATCCAAACTAATAAATTTAGAGGTGAAAAATAGGTCATCAAAAAATATACCAATGAAATCAAGAGGATCATTAGGAAATACTTTGAAAACTTATATTCCCCAAAAGAAGAAAACTTAGAAGAAATGGATAAATTCTTTAACAAATATGACCTACTAAAATAAAAGCAAGTGGATATAAATAACTCAAACAGAATTAAAATGAGAAAGATAGTGAAGAAATAATAAAAAGTTTCATAACAAATAAAAGCCCCAGAATCTAAGGAATTCACTCCCAAATTCTACAAGGCCTTAAAGGAGAATTAACACCTATGCTCCTCAAACTATTCCATAACATAGAAAGGGAAGGAGTGCTTCCAGATTCATTCTATAAAGCCAGTATCACCCTGATACCAAAACCAGATAAGGACACACATATGCACACACACACACACACACACACACACACACACACACACACACACACAGTGGCCAAATTTCCCTGATGAACATAGATGCAAAAGTATTCAATAAAATACTTATAAACCAAATCTAACAACATATTATAAGAACATACACCATGATCAAGTTGATTTCATGCCATAAATGCAAGGATGGTTCTACATATGAAAATCAAATCAAAATGTAATACAACACATAAATAGAGACAGAAATCACATGATCATATCAATAGATACAGATAAGGCCTTTGGCAAAATTCAATGTCCTGTCATGATTAAAAGACTGAAGAAACTAGGAATAGAAGGAACATGCCTCAACATAATAAAGGCTAGGTATGACAAACCTATAGCCAATATTATACTAAGTGGGTAAAGACTGAATGCATTTCCTCTAAAATCAGGAAAGGGTATCCATTCCCTCCATTCTTATTCAATATAGTGTTTGAATTGTTATCTAGAGCAACAAGGAGGGAGAAAGAAAGGTAAGGGATAAAAATAGTGAAGGAAGAAGTCAAATTATCCCTATTTGAAGATAACGATCCTTTACTTAACCTAATGAATTCCATCAGAAAAGTCTTACCATTGATAAATACTTTCTACAAAATAGCAAGATACAAAATCAGTATTCAAAAATTAGTAGCATTTCCACATACCAATACAAACGTGCTGAGAAAGATACCAAGAATACAATTCCATCCACAATAACCTCAAAATGAATTTTAATAATAAACTTAACGAAACAGGTGAAAGAACTCCATAGTAACTTTAAAGCACTGAAGAAACTGGAGAAGATACTAGAAGATGAAAGGACCTCCCTTACTCATGGATCAGCATGATGCCAGCACAAAAATGACATATACACCAACTGAAAAGAATGTTGTTGTTGTTGTTAGGTACCGTCGAGTCAGTATCCGACTCATAGCGACCCTCTGTACAACAGGGGAAACACTTGTCAGTGCTTCTCTGCTGTTCATAGGGTTTTCAATGGCAGATTGATTTTTGGGAGGGGGTTGCCAGGTCCTTCTCCCAAGCCTACAGCTTCTGGTGTTCCCATGCGGTCTCCCATCCAGGTACTAACCAGGCCCGACCCTGCTTAGCTTCTGAGATGTGACAGGATCGGATGCCACAGGGCTACAGCTGCAGGCCCTGAAAAGAATAGAGGTCTTAGAAATAAACTCATAGAGCGATTACAACCTGATTTATGAAAAGATGCCAAAAGCATATATTATAGAAAAGACAGTCTTTTTTTATAAAGTGGTTCTTGGAAAACTGGATATCCACATATGAAAGAATGAAACTAGATCTCTATTTGTCACTGTGTACAAAAATCAACTCAAAGCAGATTAAAGACAATGTAAAAACCTGAAATTTTAAAAACTACTAGAGAAAAGCAGGGAAAATACTTCAAGATATAGACACAGGAACATTCTAAAAAGGCCTCCAATAACTCAGGGGATAGTAGCAAGAATTAACTAATGAGATTGCGTTAAGTTAGAACACTTCTGCTCAGCAAAGGAAACAATAAAGTAAAGAGAGAGAGCCCACAAAATGAGAGAAAATCTTTTCCAACCATACATCTGACAAAGGATTAACATCTAGAACATATAAAGAAATCAAAAATTGAACACCAAACAAAATTAATACAATCAATAAGTGGACAAGTAAATTGAACAGATAGTTCCCAAAAGAAGACATACAACTGGCCAGTAAATACAAGGAAAAAATGTTCCACATCCTTAGCCATCAAGGAAATGCAAATCAAAACATTAAGATTCCATCTTACCCCAGTCAGAAAATCTAGCATCAACAAAACAAAAAACAAATGCTGGCAAGCATGTAAGGGAAAAAGAATACTTATATACTTCTGGTAGGCATGTAAATTAATACCACCATTATGGAAATTACTATGGAAATTTCTCAGAAAAATAAAAATAGAACTACAATAAGATTCAGCTACCACTCCTGGGTATATACACAAAGGAAGCTCAAATCAACATATCACAGAGACTCCTGCACTTACCATGTTCCATGCACCACTGTTCACAATTAGCCAAGATGTGGAATCAGCCTTGTTCTTGTTGTTAGGTGCCATTCAGTCAGTCCTACTATAGTGATCCTATGTATAAGAGAATGAAACACCCATACCTGGCACTATGTAAGTGCTTCTTTGCTATGCATAGGGTTATTAATAGCTGATTGCTTTCAGGGTTGTTCCAGAAATTGGCTGCCGGGTCCTTCTCCCATTTTTGCAGTGCTAGGGATTGAATTCAGGGCCTCAGAGAGAGCAGAGGAGCACTCTACCAACTGAGCTCAACCTCAACCCCTGTGGAATCAGCCTAGATATCCATTAACAGATGAATGGATAAAGAAAACATGGTACATGTATGCAATGGAATTTTATTCAGCCACAAAAGAGAATGAAATTATGTCATCTTCCGAAAAGTTGATGGAACTGGAGATCATGATATTAAGTGAAATAAACCAGACTTACAAAGACAAATACCTCATGTTCACTCGCTTATGGGGAAATCTAAATGTGAAAGAAAAAACAAAAATGTATGTATGAAAATTGAAAGTTAAAAAAGCACTATGAGGGGGGAGATAGTGTAAAGGGAAGAGCAACAAGAGAGCAACAAGAGCAAAAGATACAATATAGTTGCATGAAAATGCCATAAAGAAACTCATTATATTGTATTAAAATTAAATTTTAAAAAACCTCAGAAATTCATTTAAACTAACGGTGGATTTGGCGAGGGAAATATTGGTGGGAGTGACCACTGGCCTGTACAGTGTACACCAGCATACTGGAAAAGACCAGGGATCTGGAGATGTTCCCCAGGGCCTCTCCACTATCCATCACAGGTCCTTCCCTTTCTCTGCACTCCATTGAAATGCTTCTAGTCAGAAACAGAGAGGACTGATGTGCTTCTCCTTCCTTCTCTCTCTCTCCTTCAATCATTTGTTGAACACCTACCATGTAACAGGCACTATGGTGGCTGTGAAGATGAAGGCCTCTCAACCTCTACCTTCAAACTCCTACACATTCATAAAGACACCAATAACAATATTGAAAAACACAACATCACAGGGAACAAGTCAGAATGCCCTGGGTGGGAGAAGGATGGTAAGTATCCCCACATTTGAGATAAGAATTTTTTCTGGGTCCTTAATAGACTGATCTCTCTGGTCTCCCTGGTTGAAATATGTATAACATCAGGCATGCCGCCAAGATTACCAATGAAAGCTTCAGTCTCCTAAGGGAAAGGATAGTTGGATTCTTACAGTGCTTTTACACTTGTGAATTCTGTAAGATATCTTCTCCATAAGTATACAAGTGTTCTTTCATTCCACTCAAGATAACATTGCCTAAACCCTGTTAGTCACACAATAACTAGTCATAGACAATTTCTCTGAAAGCTGTTAACATTTCCTCAACAACAACTTCTAGCTCTGCTATCATGAAGTTGGAAATGAGAAACTTAACTTTTATAATCCCATAATGATCCACGGGCCAATTTTCTAGTGGATTTTAAAGTTTCTTCATTTAGAGAAAGACAGGAGGTGGGCACAGTGGCACATGCCTGTAATCCCAGCGACTTGGGAGGTGGAGACAAGAGGATCACAATTTTGAGACCACAGGCAGTCTGCATAATTTGCGAGACCCTGTCTCAAAAAGTAAAAAAAAAAAAAAAAAAAAAAAAAAAAGCTGGGGGTGTAGCTCAGTAGTACAGCACTTGCAAAGCTGCAAGCACAAAGCCCTAAATACAACCTTCAGTAACACACACACAAAGAGAGAGAGAGAGAGGATTATATTTGAGGTAAATGAAATCCAGGTATAATTTCAGTGCTTTTACGTGTATAATATCTCACTCTGATATTTTTACCTAATGTTGTAATGACACATGAAGAGCTCTCTCCTTGTTACTCAAGAAAATTTCAGTTGGAATCTTAATCATTCATCTTCTAATCTGGAGTAAATGTCAAAAATCATTTCCAAGAAGTGAACAGTTTACTCACTTCTTTACAAGATTTTTCTTTTTGCAAGGAAAAGAGCTTAGTATTTTACAAGATAAAATAAATCACAAAAATTTAACTTAAAATAAAAATATTTTTGAAATAATAAAAATGGCAGTTTTGTTAATGTCTTTTGACCAACTTTTATTAATTTTTAAAAGTTTTTATATTTCTTTACCGATTTGCTTCAGAGATATTTACTGAAGGTAAAAACTACTGTGTAATTTATAGACTGTATATTTTATGTCCTAAAAACCAGTAACAGAATAGAATAATTAAAGATTTCCTGACTTATTAATTTCCTATTCCTGATATGTCATATTCATAATAATCTCTATTTTTTAATAAAAATCATTCTAATACACTCTGCTCAACTTAGTGAGACCCTCCAAAAAATAAAAAAAGAAACTGGAGGTGCAGCTTAGAGGTGTAGCACTTGTACCATGTGTGAGGCACTGGGTTCACCCCCGAGTACTGAAAAAAAAAAAAAACCAATCATTCTAATGGAATATGTGACCTATATATTTAACATAAATATTCTAATAGTAACATTTGAAAAAATGAAAAGAAAGCATTGAAATTAATTTAATTATGTGTTTTATTTAATTCAATATGACATGTTATTGCTTAAGCATGTAATCAATATAAAAATGAGATATTTTATACTGTTTACAACTCTGGTTGTAGTAAATATGAAATGCAGTATATATATTTTATACTTACAATGCATCTCAATGCATACCTGCAATATTTTGAGTATTTGGTCACCACACATAGCTAACGGCTAGCATATTAGACAGCTCAGGTTTAAAACAGGTGAACTGATAAACCACTCATATAATTTATAACACAAGCAGGGAAGAAAAAAAATATAGTGATCCAGACAACAGTTTATAAGAGTCAGAGAGGGTTTGATATTAAATGTCTAAATAATTTTTAGAATGACAAGAACAAAAGTAAAGGCTTTATATAATAATCAAGTTCAGGTTCACAAATAAACGGAGAAACCTTTAAAGCACTGGCCAAAACTTATTTATACAGAATTTTTTTTTTAATTTACGTCAATGTTTTAAATCATCTTGTTTATGGAGTGGAGAATTCTTGATATAATGAATCATCACAATAGCAAATACAATGACCTTTTGGCCTTGCAGAAAGGATATCCTATGCTTTATGGGGATGCTAAACTTCAGGGTGGAGCTCTGTTATTCTGCAGAACAAGCCACCTAGCCAAGGCTTAATTCAGAGCCAAATGAAAATAACAGCTACCTGGGTTGAACTTTGTATATTTAGACAAGGAGCTGTGAGAATGGCACACACATTTAATCAAATCACAAAGTACATTTATTGAGCACCTAACATATTCAGCTCACTTTATTATTCTCTAAGATCACTAGGTTCATAAATTAGTTACAGGAACTTGTACAGAAAAGTATTCCAGAAGCAGGTGAGTTGATTTTTTTTTTTTTTTGGTGGAAGAATTCAAGGCCAAGAATAAATCATGTCCCTTTGGAGTAAGTAAACATCAGCCCGTAATGAATGCAGACTTATTGGTAAAGGATGAATAGATAGAGGTGAGGGAATCATAACACTCTCATCTCCGTGCTGTGAATTTTTAGGCAAAGTCAGACTGATAATTTAAGATACTAGAAAACACTGGAGTTATATGACAGTTGGATAGGACCTAGGCACATTGATTTATGTGAGCCATATGATAGGGGGGCTGGGGTTTAACTCAGTTGGTAGAGTGCTTGCTCTGTGTTCTCTGAGGCCCTAGGCTCCCAGCACTGGAAAAATGGGAGAAGGACTTGGCAACCCACTCCTGGAACAATTCTGAAAACATTCAGCCATAGAAAACCCTATGAGTAGCAGAGAAGCACTGACATAGTGCTGAGCATGGCACAATGTTGGAGAGGTTTTTGTTGTGTTGTACATAGGGTTGCTATGAGTTGGACCCAACTCAACAGCACCTAACAACAACACAACATGTGATAATGATATTTAAATTAAGGTTGTTTAAGGTTTAATTCAGTAGTCCCAGCCTACCCTTGACCATTCTTATTCATATCTTAAGGTTTGCTTAAACCAGTACTTTTCATGCTCAAAATGTTATCATCATTAGTTTGTTATTATTCTGTATTTCATGCACTGAATCTTATAAAAATAAAGCATAAATCAGTGTCCTCATTACAGCTAAGTACTATATCAAAGTATATTTAAATACATTATAAAACACAACCTAAGAACCCATTTACCAACCATCCTCCTGAGGCTCAGTGGTTCATAGTTTGAAGACTAGAAGCTGGAGATCAAAGATGCCAATCCATTCTCCTATCATGGATCTACTGGGCAACATTGCCAAATTCTACTGTGTCCTGAATGGATCAGAATATGAGATAATTGCCAGTATATCCCAAATGATACCAGTGAACCTTAATTGAAAGCCAAAATCCAGAGATCATTTACTAAGCAAGGATAAGAAAAGGTATTATCTCATCTATTTGGTGGCCTCCCAGGTTTCTAAGACAGATTAGCAATACTTGAATTATTGTCATTAGTGATATGAAAAAAAATAATGCAGTATATGGTGCCTTTCCAAGTTCTGTTCAGTATGCAGTTTGGAAAGTGAGCCTAGCCATTTATACTTACACTCTTCTCTTCACTAATTATTCACCAGGCTTATTTTCTAAACTAACTTCTCATTTCCATAACCTATTTTCCTCTTCACCTTTCTACATCTCTGTTCTAGTTTTTAAATTTTTCCTTTCTTACTCTCTAATACAAAAGTACATTATATCCCTAGATAGCACATCTTATATATTCAGGTTAATATTATTAGACTAAAACATTCCACTCTATCACCATTGGTCCCTGAAGCAATCCTGAAATGGCAGTCCATTTAAAGAAGAACTCCAGTTTAGATGCAAAATCAAGGATCCCTCAGCTATAAAAAGTATACTGATTTCGTTGTATTTCTCATTCATGTTATTCATTTTAGAGGCTGGGGACCCTCTCACATAACTATATTCTGGTATCAGAGAACATGTAACCAAAGACAGTCTCTTCCTTTACATTTGCAATAAATTAAGTATTTAGGGGGGGGCTGGGATTTAGCTCAGTTGGTAGAGTGCTGCGCTGCAGTCTCTGAGGTCCCAAGTTCAATTTCCAGCACCACAAAAATGGGAGGAGGACCTGGCAATCCACTCCCGAGGCCATCCCTAAACAGTCAGCCATTGAAAGCCCTATGAGGGTCACTATGAGTTGGATACTGACTCGACAGCACCTAACAACAACAACAAGTATTTAGGGAAAGTAACATCCTGGGCAAGGATTCATGTTCTCAGGTATAAGTCTCTAGGTTGACATTGGATGTGGGGTCACAAGCAATATTTATTCCATTTCTCAAATCCTCTGTTTCCTCATCTGCAAGCTTGGAGTCATATAGAAGCTATATTAGCATCATTGAGAGAGTAAAAGATAATACACAATTCCTTGAATCAGAGTAGTAATCAAGAAGTTAATTACACTATCATTAGTGCCATCATCATTACCATTAATTAATAGTCTATTACTATCATAATGGAGGCTTCACCTATTGGAAAATAAGACTTCCTGGGGGGTCCACTCAATGTCCAGAATGTAAACCAGTGTCCATAATATACATTGGATAAGATGATCCATATATGGGTACTGTAGCCAGGAATAGAAACTCTTGATAATCTCACTTTGAATAGGAAACTCAAGATAAATGCTTGATCCTTCCCCTTTATTTGACAGTTTAGTGCACTGAAGTTGACTGATGAGTCCCATAAGTCTATTTTAATCAATAGGATCCTCCATTTTATTCTCTCGATATTTATTTGTCAGAAAGAATGTCATTTGATCTTTAGAGTTCCTCAGAGTTTCTGTCTAGATTTTGCTAATTGCATCCTTATGTTGTCTTTAGAAGGTTCTCATGTTCTTTATCTTTTACATCAGTCATTACATCTAGGAATGATCATATTCAGGTTTGATTTTTTTATAAGACCACTTTAGAGATCATACTACATACATTCCATGTTCCAATTATTCATGGATATTTACAGTTGATTCTTCTCATTTTCAGTTGTGCCCCATCAGCAAGTGGAGGGCCCAGGGGCTTTAGTCCGTTCTCATCAAGACTCTACTTTGAGAAGGCAACTCTTCCCCAGTTGTCTTTCGAATGCCTTCCAACATGGGAGTCTCATTTTCCAACACTATATCTGACAGAGTTTCTTTGCTATTCATAGGTTTTGTAATGGCTAATTGTTTGGGGAGTGGGCTGCCCGGTCCCTCTCTCTAGTCTGTCTTAGTCTGGAAGCTCAGCTGAAATGTGTCCACCATGGGTGGCTCTGCTGGTATTTGAACTATTGATAGTATAGCTTTCAGTATCATAGCAACACACAAGCCCCTATCGTATAACACACAGACAAGTAGGGGCACCTCAACATCAAGATAGCAAAAATCCTTACAAATGGGTCAGTAAGCAACTTCATGATAAATGGAGAAAAGATTGAGGTTGTCCAAGATTTTGCTTTTCTTGGTTCTACAATCCACATCCATGGAAGCAGCAGTCAAGAAGTGAAAAGATGCATTGGATTGGGAAAAGCTGTTGCAAAAGACTTTTTTTTTTAATTTTGATAAGTAAAGATGTCATATTCACACATTAAAGATTAAGGTGCACCTAATAAATGTCATGGTATTTTCAGTTGCATCTTAATACTTGTGAAAGCTAGACGGTGAAAATAAGGTGGACCAGAGAAGAACTGATGCTTTTGAATTATGGTACTGGAGATGAATATTGAATATCCCATGGACTCCCAAAAGAACCAACAGATCCAGCCTAGAAGAAGTGCAACCAGAGTGCTCCTTGGAAGCAAGGATGGCTAGACTGTGTCTTATGTATTTTGGACATGTCAGAAGAGACCAATTCCTGGAGAAGGGCATCATGTTTGGGAGAGTAATGGGTCAGGAAAAAAAAAAAAAGGATGACCTTCAACTGGATGGATTGACATTGTCTACAACAATGAGCTTAAACATTAAAACGATCATGTGCATTGTGTAGTGTCAGGTATTGTTTCATTCTGTTGTAGGAAGGGTCACAATGAGTTGGACCCAACTCAATGGCACCTAACAATAACAACACTTTAGAGAGGTTGTATCATTCCATAATGAGGCACACTGTCTCTCTCTGTTTTACTTTTATAAGCTGTTATTGATAATAAAGGTCTTGAATCTTAAAGAGAATGGTGAGATAAAAAAAAAACATTGTAAATTCCTTTATTTATTAGAATGTTTCCACAAAGAGAAACTTCCCTTCAACTAAAACTTAATTATCCAATGGCACAATATAGGAAAGGTAGAATAAAAGGCTAATCTAACTCCCCCACCCACTCCACTTTTTACCAGTTTTAAAATAATGAGTAGGTCCTCTAGCTTTGTGGAACCAGTGTATATTGTAGGCAGGATTCTAAAAATATAATTATGAACCTGTTATGGCCTAATTCAATTTATCTCTGTGTCTTGGAAGCCAGGATTGTATTCCTTACAATTGGACAAAAAGGATTCAGATATTAGCTGGGAGATGTGAAGTAGAAACTGTATATCCTTAAATTTAATTGGAAGATACAATAGGAGTTTCATCTGACTTATATTTAAAACAGTGCCTAATTTAGTCTAATGGAGAGACCTAAAAAACTTGACTAACCAAACAGCAATAAGCCTTCCAGCACTCAGAGTTTCATTCTAAAATACCATTTCTCACCAAAACAAAACAAAATGCTTAAGATAGACATTGTACAAAACTCTTGAGCACTTTACCATGATACTAAGCAAGGAACTTGTTCAACACTATTAAGGTCATGGTAAAAGGATTCCAAAATCAACCTATAGAAGATCCCAGTGGTAAAAGATGAAAATTCCAATTGTACTAGAAAATACATGTTCTATAGTTTCAGCAACGTTCACATATAAAACTATGTGAACGCAGTAATCATTTAAAAAGTCTCTTTATATTTACTGATTTTTGTCTGATCTTTCAGTTACTAGGTCTGTATTTATGTTACAATAAAGTCAATGTTAGCCAAAAAAGGATGGAATGATTTAATCATTAATAACAATGCAAGCTGTAATGAGTAATTTTTCTCATTGCTAAGTTATCAGTACCTAGAACTGTCCTCCTCACATAGTAGGCAATCAAATACCAGCTGAATGAATGGATTCAATTACTACATATATGCTTATTACTTTCAAATCTAAACTCCAATTTAAAGTGCTTACCAAGCTCCACATAAACAGATTTTACTTCCCACAACATACCTCTGATGGTCAATAGAAATCCAGAATCAAAGTAAAATTAAACACATCATCTCCTCACCCTCATAATTCTCTATTTATGTTTTCTTTTTCAGTGATTGGCACACTAACTACCACCCAGATAAGAAAGGTGGCCATCCTTTACCCTTCCTTCTCCTTCAATTCCCATATCCAATTTATCAGCAAATCCTGTTGATTCAACTTCAAAAACTGTTTTTCAAACTATCCTTTCTCTTTATCCATATCCCCTTTCAGTTATGGTTATCTTTTGCCTGTGGGATTATAATGGTCTTCGCCACTTTGTATCTCTCTAGTGCATTCTTCATACAATAGCCCAAATATTAGCAAAATCAAAAATCTGTGTCATTTGTCTACTTAAAAGCCTTCAGCAGCTTTATATCAGTAAGGATAGATATGCTAGTTCTTCTGTTACAAAGCCAAAATCTCAGCAATTTAAGTCACAGTGTATAACTCAGTCATGCTCAGGTCAGGGACTTTTTTAGGCAGCTGTTCTTATCAACCCAAACTGGGTCAGTTTTGTACTTCTAGGTCTAGGAGTTCAGGTCAATGGTAGAGCACTTGCCTAGTATGCCTTAGGCCTTGGGTTTAATCCCGAGCACGTGAGCGTGCACACACACACACACACACACACACACACACACACACACACACACACACACGGATGCCTGTTAAGTCACTTGCATAGTTTGTCCATTACAATGCTTCCATGTCCAGTACTGGGAGAATGTGAAGTAGGGGCATAATTTTTCTGAGAAATCATTTCACCATGTATATTGGTTTCCTATCTTTAATATAACAAATTACCACAAGTATAGTGACATTGTTGTTGTTGTTAGGTGCCATCGAGTCGGTATCTGACTCATAGAGACCCTCATAGGGTTTTCAATGTCTGAATGTTTTGGGATTGCCTTGGGAGTGGATTGCCAGGTCCTTCTCCCATTTTTTTTGCGGTGCTGGGGTTTGAACTCGGGACCTCAGAGACTGCAGTGCAGCGCTTTACCAACTGAGCTAAATCCCAGCCCAGTCCAACATTAAGAGTCCCAAAATTTTAAGTCTCAACTGTGCTTAAAAGTCCAAATCCAAAGTCTCCACTGAGATGCAAGGCAAATATAGCTGTGGGCCCCTGCAAGATAAGAGGTTATATACTTCCAACATATAAAGGTACGGAGTAAGCATTCCCATTCCAAAATGGAGGGATAGTGACACAGAAAGGAAAAATCAGTCCATAGCAAGACTGGTATCCTCCTAGCCAAATTCTGTCAGTTTAATTCTGGCATGAGACACAACAGATATTATCTAGTATCATATGGGCTTGAACAGAATTGTGAAGCCCTGCTCCTGTGGTCCTGCCATTAGCAGCACAAATGACTGGCTCCACTTTTTGCTGGCAGCTTCCCTTGGCAGACATTTCACAATGCGGGCATTTCTAACATCCTGGGATCTCCATTTCTGCTTGGGTTCCACCCGAAAAGGTTTACCCATCAACCCTCCAAGGGGTCTTAAGAGCACCCAACCTTGGTACACATTGCCTGGCTTCACAGGGTTTTTCTGAAACCTTTATGACAACCTCTATAACCCAGTAACTCTTGCATTCTTCATGCCAGAAAAAAAAAAAAAACAGAACTACATGGATGTGACCAAGTTTTCCTGGTGTCTCTAGAGGTATCTTCATCCCATTCAACCATAGCTCCAACAGTGGCCTCCGAATACCTAGGCCAAGAAATCATTTCCCTCGGTAGCCACTTTTCAGCAGTATGTGTGAGACAGCTTTTCAGACACTCCCTTTTTAAATGAGTTTGAGTTTGCTGGTTTACATCTGCCCAGAACATTACATGGTTGAGGTCTGGCAAATCCTTTGCTCTGAGGTGATCTTGGTTGTTCCAGCACAAGATGTACAGCTTTTCTTTACCTCAGCTTATCTCCTTGCCCAAACTGGCCCTGTTCACAGTAACACAGCCTTAAACACCACTGATTTTCACTTCTTTAAACTACACGTTTTTCAGATCTTCCTGTTCTGCCATTTTCTCTAGTATTTCTATAAGTTTTGCTGAATGCAGAGAGCAGTAATCAAGCCATGCCCCTTACATCTTGTCATCCTCATGATATTTCCTCTGCCAAGTTAATTAGTTCATTAATTTTAAATTCAGCCCCTTCAAAATCTTTGGAGCATGGTGAAAATGCAATCTTGGCCGTTGCCAGACTATAATACAGATCACCTCTATTCCTTTAAACTCCTGTGAGTCCCATCTGCATTTCTATCAGCAGCAGTATTCTGGTCTTCCTTACTCTCACTAGAACCATCCCTCAAGACTTCCAGGGCTTATTCACCCTCATCTCCAAACTCTTCCCAACTCCTCCCACAAACAAGTTCCAAAGGCTGACAAACCACATGGTTAGATTTCTGCACAGCAATGACCCTACTCTTCAGTACCAATTTTCTGTACCAGTCAGCTGTTGTCACTGTAGCAAAAAAGCCAACCCAAATAAACTTATGGAGGAAAAAGTTTATTGCGAGCTCACAGTTAGATCAATTTATAATGGCAGCAGCAGCAGGCATGGTGATGGCAGATGGACCTGTAGCAAACAATATCACAGCATCCCAGGGCAGAAGACAAAGAGCTCCCTAGAATGGAGGGCCCTATGCAAAACCTTCCAAAGACCCAACCCATTGACTCATTTCTGCCAAGATAGTTAACTGCCTCTCAATGTTCCATAAATTCTCAGGACAGTTCCACCAACAAGGGACCCAATATTAAAGCACATGACCTTTGGGGGGCATTTTATATTTATAAAAAATAATGACATGTATGTAACTTATTTTTGAATTTTTACAGGAGCTCACTTCTAAGAATTTGTCTTAGTCTCAAGGGAAACTTTGGACTTAAGCTTCTGAACAACATTGGAACTGGCAAGACTTTGGGAACTCTTGAGAAATGCACTAAATGCATTTTGCATTATGAGATGGCCATTAGCCTTTGAGGGGCCATGGGTGGAATGCTATGGTTTGGATATAAAATGTCCCTTGGTGGTGGTGCAGTTTTGAGATTTTGGACTCTCTATGAGGTGTCACCTATCTAGGGGAAGTAGTTCACTGGGAGTGGGTCCTTGGGGGTATCTTTTCTCTGCACCCTGCTTGTCTCCCTCTCTCTGCTTCCTTTCTACAATGAGATGAAGAAGCTCCTCCACCACATGTTCCCACTACCATAATGTTCTGTCCCAGTACATGGCACCAAGTGACCAAGGATTGAACCCTTTGAAACCATGAGCCAAAATAAAATTTTCTTCCTAAAAGTTGTTTTTCTCATGTATTTGGTCAACTATGCAGAAGTAACAAACAGAACTGATGAACACTAGTAATATCTTTCCTAAGCTCATTCTGCTCTTAGAATGAAATTTGAACAGGTAATTTGGCCCATTAAGTCTTGCAGGATCTGCCCCCTCTTACCCTCATCTATCTAATCTATAGTTTAATCTATAGTCTAATCTAACTATAGTCTATCTAATCTATAGTCTAATCTAAACTATATATAGTTTCCCAAGTACCTGCGTATTCTCTATCACCTCAGGGTTTTCACACACTCTCCTCTCTCCTCCTGAAACATGTTTTTCTCTTATCTTATTTTCATTTTTTCAAGTTTCTGATATAAATTATTATACATCATTATAAGCACTTATTTTACTATTTTTAGATTTTTCTTTATGTTTAAAAAATAATATGTAATTGTATGTAGAAAAATATGTCTGGATTAACACAACCCCAGTATTAAAAGATTAGTTGTTTCACTACCATGAATTTTAGTTTCTTCATCAATAAAAATATGAATTATACCACAGCGGAACAGTCTGTCTGGCAAACCAAAGTGATCTCTCTCCTTCTGTTGCCAGAGCCTACTTCTTGGGTCCAGAAACGGTAGAAATGAGACTAGACCCAGAGGAATACAGCCAGGCTTTTTGGGACATCTGTTTGAGCATGAAGGCAGATGTAGCTCTAAGCAAGGATAAGTTATGCCAATGGCTCTCTGAACAAAGAAAACAAGGTGGCTAATATTGGAAGAGTTCCTACCAAAGGTTTCCATTTGGGGTCCTCATGCAAATAAAAGGATCAATCTTACAGAGACTGTCTGTCCAGTTCTGACTGGTCAGTGTCTAAGATCAGTTCTAGGCAGTTCATCATCTTTGACTACTAGGATAGGGCAGTTTTTAAGGAGGGTGACCTTTGATGGTATGTCTGTTAGCAGAATGTGTTTATAAACAGTGATTATTATGTATATGAAACATTAAGAAAAGTTCCTTAGCAACCTACTTGCCAGATTTCCAGTTTAGATACTTCTTTATGTAGATAATTCTATAATTATCCCTTACTTCTTATATATTATGTTGTGATTTGGACTGAGTAGGGTGCACTGAGTTTAACTGTTTTTTTTCCTTACCTCGAACCACTTTCTCATGTTGATTCCAAGTGCAGTGATGCGGTTACAAGCCTGGGCACTTTATTTATATACTAACTGGCATCAAAGACTTGTTTTATCATATACTTCCTTTGTGGCCTTGGGCAAGGTAATTAACATTTTTGCCTGTCTGTTTCTTCATTTATAAAAGGTGGATAAAATACTAAAGCTAACTTATAGAGTTTTGTGGGGATTAAATGAGAAAAATGTATATGAAGCATGTTGTTAGGTGCCGTCGAGTCATGTCCAATTCATAGCGACCCTCATAGGGTTTTCAGTGGCAGATTGTTTCGGGATTGCATTTGGGAGTGGGTTGTCACGTCCTTCTCCCATTTTTGTGGTGCTGGGAATCGAACTTGGGACCTCAGAGACTGCAGAGCGGTGCTCTACCAACTGAGCTAAATCCCAGCCCACATATGAAGCATTAGCACATTGGTTACCAGTAAGGAAGGCCTAATTTCATTAGTTATTATAAGGGATTTCCTTCAATTCATGGGTTAGAACTTATTCTCCAAATTGACTTGTTAATGGTATTTGGAAGTGGAGCCTTTGGGAAGTAATGAGGACTAGATGAGATCATGAGAGTGGGACCCCAGGATTGCATTAGTGGCTTTGTATGTAGAGGAGAGGAAACATGAGCTATCACACTCGCTCTGTTTCACCATGGGAAACTCTCTGCCATGTTATGATGCAGCAAGAAGGCTTCCACTGGATGCCAAGCAAATGCTAGCACCATGCTCTTGGGCTTCCCTGTCTCCAGAACTATAAGAAATAAATTTCTTTCCTTTATAAATGACTCAGTCTCAGATATACACATATAACAAAAGAAAGCAAAGACACCTACCATCCTGTAACAAATATATTCCTCAAATGGATACTTTCTCCTGCATCTGCACATACATGCACCAGCATATAAACACTATTGTCATTGTCATCCAAATAAATATCATTATCATTCAAATAAATATGGCAGCTAACTCTAGGAGGGAATAAGGCAGTCACAAGCCATTAGAAGGAGGTAACATCAAATATGCAAGGGAGTATCTTAAGATTTTAGATTGGCTAGCAAGGAGCCAGTAGAAATACAGAATAACTTCAGCAGTAAGGAAACCTACTTCAAGACACCTAAGAAAGAAATCGTAGAAGAGAAGTGCTTTGCACACATTAATAGGTATATAAATCATGCTAGGGATCTTGTTAAGATGTAGAGTCTTATTCAATGAGTCTGGGAAGAGAGCTGAACAAGTTCCTAGTAAAGCCATATAACTGGTCCTCCCATCTCCCTTGGATATCAGAGCTCTTCAGAGGAGGGTGTGGTTGTAATCCAGTGAACTCAAGAAAACCACCACTAAAACCTGTGGATCAACAAGACAAGAGTGAACAAACTGAGCATTAACAGCAGCAAGGAAGGAGCATGGGCCAGGAGACCAGAATCAAAGTTAAAGGCAGGCACAATACATAGTCAAAGCAGCAGTGACATGGATAATCCAAAACTGTGCTGGCATCAGAATCCACGAAAAGGGAACAGAGCCTGAAGAACTGCACAGAGAAACATATTGGCCATGGCAAAACCAGCTACACACAAACCCCACCCTTTGCAGAGATATGGTGGAGTATGGGAGAAAGCGCTCCAAACTTCGAAACAAATACCAGTGAAGCACAGCCCACACTCCTGCAGCTAGTAGCTGGGTGATCTCTTTGAGGACACATTCTCTCATCTAAGGGAGGAAGCATAATACCTTCTTCAGGGGATTGTTGCAAGATTAAACAAGACAAGTCTTTTATTGAGTACCAGATTACCTAGATTTTAAATTCCTAACACTCAGATTATACATCTATGGTTACCATAAAGATGACCATAGCTCTGTTTTTTTTTTTTTAAATCACTACCTCCTACCTATAACAAAACTCAAAAGTTTTGCCTAAACTGTGAAGAAGAAAGCTGCTTCAGCTAATTCATTCTTACACAGGAGATGGTATAGCCTAAAAAGAGGGATTGCAAAATCCAGACAGGTAAGTAACCTCAATGAATATCATGAATTAGGCAATAACTGGACACCCACTAAAAGGTATCTGTCCTTTCACAAGATTGTCACCAAGAGAGAAAATGAGTCTGGTTTAAACATAAAAAAAGATATTTACTTGAAAGCCTCTTGATTTTTAAATGCTGGCAATAACTCAAATATTTAAACAATTGTTAGGGCCCACAAAGCCTACCTGCTGGCTCAATTCCTGCCCGAACCAACCATTTTCCTCCTTCCACCTTTGCCTTAATCCTTCAAGGAATTCATCCCTTTTACAAGAGGACAAAATATCCTTAAAAAGCCTCTGAATGGTAGACTTTCATGCAAGCCTAGAGAATAGGAGACTTTTTGAGTACAGTACATTTTTAGCATCTCTGAATCAGGTCATGCAGACTTTTTTTAAAAAAAATTCTGCCTAACTAGCAGTGATTTATGCCTGTAATCCCAGGGACTCAGGAGACAGAGGCGGGATTGCAAATTCAAAGCGAGAGGCAGCCCAGTGGTAGAGTACTTGCAAAATATGTGCAAGATCCTAGATTCAATCCCCTACTACCACAAAAACAAGCAAACAAACAAACAAACAAACTCTGCCTAGTTGTAGATTATGCCAGGGACAAAGGTCAGGGAACAACACAACATGGCCCTTTCTCAGGAGCTCTTGGCAAAGGGTTGGGGAGACCAGATGACATTAATTTATAAACTACATCCCTTAAGATTCTAAATTCTGCCGGGTGCGGTGGCGCATGCCTGAAATCCCAGCGGCTCAGGAGGTGGAGACAGGAGGATGGCAAGTTTGAGACCAGAAGCAGTCTGCGTAACTTAGCGAGACCATGTCTCAAACAGTAAAAAAAAAATGGGCCAGGGGCGCAGGTCAGTGGTCCAGCACTTGCAAAGCATGCAGACACGAGGCCTTGGGTTCAACCTCCAGTACCAAAAAAAAAAAAAGGTTCTAAGTTCTTTCCCTCCCTAATAGAAAGGCCACCTTCAACCTTTGTTTACTTCTTACCATTCACAACTGTAATCTTTGCATGGTTTATTCCATGGAATTAATTCATTAATCCATATGATTTTATTTGTTTATTTTGGTCTTTTTCTCTAAGACCTTACTGAATGCCCAGCATCATTCTAGGGGCTGGAAACAGAATAGAAAAATAAGGTAATAGTGAAATGGGACACTAATAAAGAATGTAATTAAACCAATAAATTAGTAAACAAATAATTCCAGAGAATGGTTAATATAAATAAAATAGAATGATGTACAAAAATCAAATGTTTTGAAGGATGGAGGATCTATTTTTAGTTGAGTGCTCAAGGTTTCTCAGGCAAGGTGATATTTACATGGAAACTGGAGGATATGAGAAATCAGCCTGAAGGAAGACCATTCCAGAAGCAGAATTCTCAGGTGGAAACAGCACGATTTGTTCAGGAAAGATAGGGAAGGCTGAAGATACAAGATGTAAGTGAGAAGGAGAGACCAGGCAGCAATGGAGGGGAGGCAAAAGGGGTGAGCAGTAAACATCCCCCATGGAGCCTGTCAGAGAAGGTTGGATGGTTGGAGTATGGTGCTATGCCAGTGGAAAGTTTTAAAAAGGAAAAGCATAATTTATATTTCTGGGTGATCACTTAAGAATGGATTGAAGGCAGCAGAAACAAAAGCAAGGGACCCCCTTTTAGACTATTGCTATAGACAGGCAGGGGACAGGAGAAAATGATGACTCAAATATAATGGCACAAATAAGGCTGGGCCAGAGGGGATAAATTTGGGATTTTCTGGAGAAAAAGCCAATAGGACCTTAATTTATGTAACTTAACAAAAAAGGAAAGAATGGAAGGAAAGAAGGAAGGAAGGAAGAAAGGAAGGAAGGAAGGAAGGAAGGAAGAGAGGTAGGAAGGAAGAGAGAGGGAGGGAGGATGGAAGGAAGAGAGGAAGGAGAGAAGAGGGCTGCAAGATTCAATTATGTTAGGAAATGTAAAGTTAAAGTGTGAGTGTGTGTGTGTGTGTGTGTGTGTGTGTGTGTGTGTGAAAGAGAGAGAGTGAGGAGAGTGAGAGGGACAGAGATAGACAGAAGGAGAGAGAGGAAGAGAGAGATGTCTACCAAGGACAATAACAAGGGGTGGTTATTTTAGTAAATAATAGTTACATCCTCCAAATTTATTTGGACATGAAATAATCTTCCCCATTTTCAAGGACTTGTATGCCACCAAATAAATGTGCAAAACATTTGTCAGAGTGTAGTTTTCCAAACATTACAAACACAATGTTCATGTACAGTAGTCCCCCTTCATCCTCCTTGGTTACATTCTATGACCTCCAGTGGATGCCTGGAACTGTGGATAGTACTGAAACATGTATATACAACGTTTTTTTTTTCTTATACTTACATGTTGCTGTTGTTGTTAGATGCTATCAAGCCAGGTCTGACTCATAGTGACCTTTTGTCCAATAAATTAAAACACTCCCCTTTTGTCCAATAGATTGAAACACTCCCCAATCCTGTGACATGCCCAGCACTATGTCAGTGCTTCTCTGATATTCATAGAGTTTTCGATGGTTGATTGTTTTGAGATTGTTTGGGGGAGTGGGCTGCCAGGTCCTTTTCCAATTTTTGCAGTGGTGGGGATTGAACCCCAGGCCTCAGAGAGTACACAGCAAGTATCCTACCAACAGAGCTAAACCGTAGCACCAAAGATTACTCATGATGCCTTATAAATACACACTTAACACACACACAGTGATTGCTCATGATGTTTTGGCCATTTCATTTACATAGATGCAATACTAGATGCTACCTTGCTTGAGTATATAGAGTCATACAGTATTCAGAAACTAGTAATGCCAGAGAGTATCTTCCGCATGGAAATTTGTATAAGGAATCTAGGATTGCATATTCAAAACTTCCTATGTCATATCCTCTTTAATACAGAGCCTACAACACTAACCCCAAGAAAATTTTCTTCATTAGTTTCAGCTATCAATGTAGTTGAATTCCTCCCTTTTCAAGATCCACAAAATCTGTTGATGTCCCTAGCCTGCCAGAAAGCAACCTAGAAAAGGCTGAGCTTCTCTTTTGTTTTGACAATTCTTCATTCCTAAAACAGTTACAGCAATTGTCTTAGGAAAATAGCTCTTACCATATGGTTGAACTATTTAAGAAATATTGAACATCCTAGGCAAAATCTGATTATTTGTATCATCTTGAAGAACTTTTGTGATAACTCTTGGAATCTCAAGGAAATATCACAGTAGTTTTAAGTGTAAAAGATATATTTTCCACCCCCTCCTCAACCAAAGGACCAACTTGGGAAGGCAAGAAATAAATGTGGTAACTTAATATATTAGTCAGCTAGTATCAGTGTGACAGAGAAACAAACTGAAACAAACTTATAAGGGAAGAGATTTATTGAGAACTCAGAGGTTTTCCATCCATGAAGTCAGGGCAGGCATATGGTGTGGTGGCAGGGGAGGAGTCTTAGACAATCTCACTGCATGGCAGATCAGGAGAGAGCAGAGAAAGAGACTAGACCTGTAGGTCAAGGTAAAAACTGCCCAAGGTCCATCTCTAGTAACACACTTCCACAAAGCTATATCCTGACTCCCAAAGTTTCCATGTTGTTGTTGTTATTGTTAGGTGCCATGGAGTCAAGTCCAACTCATAGTGACCCTATGTACAGAAGATCAAACCACTTCCCAATTCAGGCACACAATCTTATTTATGTTTAAGCCTATTGCTGCAGATACTGTGTCAATCAATCTGGTGGAGGGTTTTCCTTTTTTTCTGCTGACCTGCCCCTCTCCCAAACATGATGTCTTTCTCCAGGGATTGCTCTCTCCTGACTACACGTCCAAAATAAGTAAAATGCAGTCTAGCCATCCTTGCTTCCAAGGAGCACTCGGGTTGCATTTCTTCTAGGACAGATCTGTTGGTTCTTTTGGTAGTCCATGGTATATTTAATAATCATCTCCAGCACCATAATTCAAAAGCATCAATTCTTTTCCTGTCTCCCTTGTTCAATGTGCAGCTTTCACAACCATATGATGCAACTGAAAATACCATGGTATGAGTCAGGCACACCTTCATCTTCAATGTGACATCTTTACTTTTCAATAATCTAAGAGATATTTTGCCACAGCTTTTCCCAGAGCAATGTGTCTTTTGATTTCTTGAATGTTGCTTCCATGGATGTTGATTATAGAGCCAAGCAAAGCAAAATCTTGGACAGCCTCAATCTTTTCTCCATTTTTTGTGAAGTTGCATACTTACTGATCCATTCATAAGGATTTTTGTTTTGTTGATGTTTAGTAGCAACCATACTAAAGACTATGATCTTTGATCTTTATCAGTAAATGTTTTAAATCCTCTTCATTTTCAGCAAGCAGAGTTGCGTCATCTGCATAACACAGGTTACTGAGTCTTCCTCCAATCCTGATGCCATGTTTTTCCTTATAAAGGCCAGCTTCTTGGATTATTTGCTCAGCATATAAATTGAAGTGATATGGTGAAAGTATATAGCCCTGGTGAACACCTTTCTCAACTTTAAACCAGGCAGTGTTTCCATAGGCGATTCCACAGCCTCCACAAACAGCACCACTAGCTGGGGTCTGAACGTTTTAGATCCAAACCATGACACTTAATTAAGATATGATTATGAACACCTAAAAAGAATAAATCATGGAACATTGGCTATTTATCCGTCAAAGTAAGTATACATATTTTAAATAAGCAATAATAAGGAATCTTGGCTCTTTTAAGTAAAAAGCTTTTTGATGCTTTTAAATAATGGTGAAGTATAGAATATCTACTGAATAAATTTCACAAAAGGTATAGAGCAGAGTATGCCAAAACATACTTTACCTGTAAAGAGCAGAATATGTCAGACACAGTTGTCACTTTGACAGAACTGAAGCCAAATTCTAAATTTATTTTAATAACATATTTATTACTTTTTCATATTTATCACTTGTAGATATGACAAGGATATGAAGTTTACTTTCTATAAGCCTTCTACAACCTTTTATACCCCTACAGATATTGTGTCTTATAATCCTCTTCCATATTCTAAACAACTTAATACTTCATTTGGTCAGAACTACACTCTCATGCTTGATAAATAAAAGCATATCCATCATCTTGATACATGATCAAATTTCTTTGCCACTATTATTCCTAACATAGACTCAATTGCCCTTATTTCTTTCTTTAGTCTTACAGTTTTCATTGTAGAGGTCTGTCACCTCCTTGATTAGGTTTATTCTTTGGGTTTTATTTATTTTTGTGGCTATTATGAATGGCATTGTTTTTCGGATTTGTTTCTCAGCATGTTCAATAATGGTGTATAGAAAAACTACTCATTTTTATATGTTGATTTTTTTATCCTGCTATTTTGCTGAAAGTGTTTATCAGATCTAAGTGTTTTCTTGTAGAGCCTTTAGGGTCTTTAAGTATAAGATTACATCATCTACAAACAGGGATAATTTGACTTCCTCCTTTCCTGTTTGCATCTCTTTTGTTTTCTTGGTTTATGGCTCTGACTTAAAATACAAGCACTGTATTGATTAAAAGTAGAAAGAGTTGACACTCCTGGTTTGTTCCTGATTTCAGAGGAAATACTTTCTGTTATTTTCCATTTAGTGTAAGGTTAGCTATAGGTGTGTCATATAGAGCCTTTATTATGTTGAGACATGCTACTTCTATTCTTAATTTCTTCAAGGTTGTTATTATAAAGGCATGTTAAATTTTGCCACAGACTTTTTCTACATATGTTGAAATGATCATGTTATTTTTATCCTTATTCCATTTATGTGCTGTATTACAATTATTGATTTGCATATGTTGAACTATCCTTGCATCCCTGGCATGAAACCACTTTCATCATGGTATATGATATTTTTCATATGTTGTTGAATTTGATTTTCAAGGATTTTATTGAGGATTCTTAAAATCTGTTTTCATCAAGAAAATTTCCTATAGTTTTCTTTATTTCTTTCTTCTTTTCTTTTTTCCTTTTTACTTCTTCCTTTTATTTTATGAACTAGTTTGAGGATCATTGGTGTTAGTTCTCCTTTAAAGGTCCAATAGACTTTAGCAGGGATTCTCATTGATCCTGTGCTTTCCTTTGTTGGGAAATTTTATTTTTACTGCTTCAATGTCATTGCTTGTTTTAATTTGTTTAGGTTGTTCATATCCTCTTTGTGCAAATTTGAAAGGTCACATGTATCTAGAAAGTAATCCATTTCTTCTAGATTTTCCAATTTCTTGGAATATAAAATTTCAAAATGCCTTCCAACAATTTTCCCAGCTGAAGATGTATCTGTTGTATTATCCCTTTTTCTGTTTCTAATTTTGTTCATTTTGAACTTTTCTCTCTTTCTTTCTGTTAATTTGGCTAAGAACTTGTCAATTTTATTTGTCTTTTCAAAGGATCAACTCTTTTTTCATTGATTCTTTATAACATTCTTTTAGTTGCCATTCCATTAATTTCTGCCCTTTATTACTTATTTCCTTTTACTAATTCGGGGTTTGGCTTGTTCTTTTTTTTTTTCTAAGACCCTGGAGTTCAACATCAGGTTATTTGGGTTCTATCTACTTTTTTTTTTTTTAATGTAGGTACTCACAGTTATAAACTTCCCTCTTAGAATGACCTTTCCTAAGAAAGGTCCTTAGAATGACCTCCCTGCTTATGGATTGGGAGAATCAATATTATAAAAATGGTGCCAAAAGCAATCTATAGATTTAATGTAATCCCTATTAAAATTCCAATGACAGACTTTGCAGAAATAGAAAATATAATCCAAAAATTCATATTGAAACACAAAAGACCATGTGTAGCAAAATCACTCTTCAGCTGCAAAACTAGTGCAGTTAGGAACACAATCCTTGACTTTAATCTATACTACAGGGCTATAGTAGCAAAAACAGCACTGGGACTATATCTAAAGGGAGATGATCATCATACCACAGAGCCACCTGCATCTCCATATTCAATAAACACTTTTCACAATAGCAAGGATATGGAATCAACCAATGTTCCATAAACAGAAGAATTGATTTTTAAAAATCATGGGATATATACACAACGGAATACTACTCAGCAATTACAAAAATGAAATAATGTCATTTGCAGCAAAATGGATAGAATTGGAAAACATCATCTTGAGTGAATGAACACAAGCCTCCAAACAGAAATACCCAATATTCTCACTCATATGTGGGAGCTAAATCATACTTAAAGGAAGAAAAATTCCTATACATAAATTGATATATAAAAAATGCACAAACTTATTGTAGAATGGACAATTTAAGGAGTAGAAAGAAGGAGAGAAGGAGATGGGATGGGGAGGATAGTCAATGAGGTGGGAAAAAGTGGGAGAGGCCAATCTCATTGTAAACAGCCCAACTTCATGAGTATGTTGGAAAAATAGGGAAAGATAACCCAAATAAGTATCAGAGTTTAACTACAAACTACTCATAAGGCTCCATACACTGAGTGGGTCAATGAAAGTGTTGCTAAAAGTGATGTAAAGGATGCATAATGGAAAAAGCCAAGGCTGTATTACTCTGTACCTCATCATCATTTACTAATAAAGGAGAAAAAAGAACTACCTTTTTTGTATCCCACAGGTTCTGTTAAATTGCATTTTCATTTTTGCTTTATTCTAGCAAATTTTTAAATTTCCCCCCAATTTTTCCAATGACCCACTCATCATTCAAAAGTGTATTGTTCAGTCTCAATATGTTTATACAGTTTATATAGTTTATTGATTTCTATTTTATTCTATTATGATCTCATAAAATGTAAGAGATTATTTCAATTTTTCATATTTGCTAAGACTAGATTTATTATCTAAAATGTGATCTGTTTTAGAGAAAGTTCCATGGGCTACTGAGAAGAATATGTATTCTACAGCTATTGGATAAAATAGTTATAGGTGTCTATTAAGTCTACTTGATCTATGGTGTAATTTAACTCTGAAATGTCTTTGGTTTGTTTGTTTGTTTGTTTGTTTTGTTTTGTTTGTCTATTGATGAAGTTTTTTGTTTTTGTTGTTAGGTGCTGTCGAGTCGGTATCCGACTCATAGTGACTCTCATAGGGTTTTCAATGGTGACTGTTTCGGGATTGCCTTGGGAGTGGATTGCCAGGTCCTTCTCCCATTTTTGCAGTGCTGGGAATTGAACTCAGGACCTCAGAGACTGCAGCGTAGTGCTCTACCAACTGAGCTAAATCCCAGCCCCATTGATGAAAGTAGAACATTGTAATCACCCACTATTATTGTATCTGGGCTAGGATTTAGCTCAGTTGGCGGAGCTCTGCACTGCAGTCTCTGAGGTCCCGAGTTCAATTCCCAGCACCACAAAAATAGGAGAAGGACCTGGCAATCCACTCCCAAGGCAATCCCGAAACAGTCAGCCACTGAAAAAACCCTGTGAGGGTTGCTATGAGTCGGATACCGGCTCGATGGCACCTAACAACAACATTATTGTATCTAGATATATCTTCCTCTTTATGTCCAATAGCACTTGTTTTGTGAAGTTGAGTGCACAAACTTTTTGGGCATATATATTTACAATTATATCTTCTTGATGGAATTTTCCCTTTATTAATATGTAGCAAACTTCTTTATCTCTTCTGACTAATTTGGTGTGAAATCCACTTTGTGAGATATGAGTATAGCTACTCCTGCTTGCTTTCACATTCTTTTTGCATGGAATATCATTTTCTATCCTTTCAGTCTATGGATGTCTTTGTCAATGGAGTGAATTTCTTACAGACAGCAGAGTTGGATCTTGTTTTTTAATTCATTCAGCCAGTCTGATTCTTTTAATGGACTCTTTAGTCTTTTAATGGTTAAAACCATTTACATTTTGGTTATTGTTGAAAGTTTTGTATTAATTTCTCCCTTATTCATTTCAGAGGTTTGTTAGTTTGTTGAGTTAATAATGTTTGACGTTTACCAAATTCTCATTTGTTTATTCTTCTACTGTGATTTATTCTTTCCCAAGCTCCCAGGGTTATGTTTATCTTCCTTCCTCTTCTGTGTATAGTATCTCTTTAAGTCTCTTTGGCAATACTGGCTTAGTGGTCATAAATTGCTTTAGCTTTTGCTTATTATAGAAGGCCTTTATGTCTTTGATTTTAAAGGCTAACTTTGTTGGATATAGTGGTCTTGTTTGGCAGCCTTTTTCTTTTAGGACTGAAATAAATCAGTCTGTCTTCTCTTGGCCTTTGTAGTTTCTGTTGAAAAGTTGGTGTTATTCTGATAGGTTTGCCTTTGTAAGTAAATTGGTACTTCTCTCTTTCCGTATCCTTTTTGTTGTTGTTGTTGTTCTGTACTCTTGGCATTTTAATTATAATGTGTCAAGGAGAGATTCTTTTCTGGTCATATTTATTTGGGCTTTCTAAGTATCTCCTGTACCCTGGTGACCATATCTTTCCCTAGATTTGGGAAATTTTCTGCTATAATTTTTAATAGGTTTTCTTTGTTTTCAATCTGTATCTTGAGTCCCTTTTCTATATCAAAGATTCATAGGTTTGGTCTCTTAATCATATATCAGAATTCTTAAAAGCTGTGGTCATGGTGGTTCTTTTTCTCTTTATTGCTATCAGAAGGTAATAATTCCTCAACCTTATCTTTAATCCCTGATATTCTTTCTTCAACTTGGCCTCATCTATTGGTGATGATTTTCATTGAGTTTTTTATTTGATTTATTGAGGTTTTCATTTCTAAGACTTCTATTTATTTGTTTTTATTATTTTTTTCAGAGCCTCTGTCTCTTTGCTGAAGTTCTCATCCAAATTGCTAAATTTTTCATCTAAGTCTTGAATTGACTTATTTATTCATTTGTTTATGTGAATCTTCTTTGAAGGCATTGATCATCTTTAAAACTAGACTTTTGAATACTTTGTCCAGATTTTTAACCTTCTCAGTAATTTTGGGTCCAGTTAATGAACAGTGTTAAATTTTTGGAGGAATCATGTTGCCCTTTTTTATTTCTTTTGTTTTTATGTTGTGATTTACATATCTGTTGGGGTGGCTATCCCTTTTGGATTTATATGAAGGGTCCAGTGAGCAGCCTTCTCTTAAGGACTTGAGCCACAGTACTGCTCAGAGAGAAGAAAACAAACTGCCATAACACCAACACTACCAAAACAAGCCAGAGGTAGAAATATAAATAAATGAATAAATAAATAAATAAAACTACACTATCAATAGCCATAGAAGAGAAAGAGACAAAAACAAAGTAGCATAAACTATGAAGCTAAAAATTAATACAGGTAAAATTAATTATAATAATAATAAAAGAATGAAATAAAGGAGAAGGCTGTAAAATAAAAACTAAAAAGCAAGGTTAAAGTAAAGAAGAGAAAGAGAAGAATATGAGAAAGACAAAGAGAAAAGAGCATAAGATAAAGAAATATGGCTAAAAAAATAAAGAAAAACACATAATAAATAAAATTAGACATAAGAAAAAGAGGAATAAAAATAAAACCAAAACTTTTTTAGAAATAAAATAAAACCAATAAAAATATTAGTAAGAAAACAAAACAAAGAAAAGAAAAGAAAAGAACTAAAGGAGACTCTTCCTGGGTCCTCTAATATTAGAATCTACCAGTTGCAGGGATAGTTCCCATTGACTCTGGGAGCCCACCATGGGCAGCAAATGTCCAACCTGAGATGTGTCTCCTGATTGCTGTCAAGATTGAGGGAAGCAAACAGAGCACTAAGTTCTGCACTGGACTAGGAGAACTGAGGGCACTTTGCCTGCAACCCTCAGCATTATCTGACCCTGGCCAGCAGTAAACCACCCTGCCAGAGGGAGGATGCTTTGGGAATGGAGCAATTTGCCACACCTGACCTCAGAGCTCAGAGCTCAGAGCTCTCTGCAAACCAGGGCTCCAGCACTTCACCATCTACAAGTTCAGACCTCTCTGCCCTAGGTGACAGGGCTTGCTCCTCACAACACAGGGTGGGGCCACAAACTACCACTCTCTCCACAGACTGAGTTCCTGGAGACTAAACTTCCCGCAAGTCCACTTGTGACCCTTCCCCTCTCCATGACTACATCTTGTTGCCATCTCCCATTTGGACACTGTGGCAGGGTGTCCCCAGCCTCCCTAACTTATAATACTTCCTTATGCTCAGGGTTGCACCATAGCTCAGATTCAAACAATAGGCTACATTTCAAAATGGCACCTGGCAATAGCACTTTCAATTATGGAGAATAATGCAATGGATTTTTTTTTATCCAATACTGGCTCTGCCACACATGAGGTGTTATTATTACATCAAATTCTCCCACTAGATTTAAGTCTTGCTAGGGTTGTGGGTTTCTCCTCCAGAGAGGATTGCCAGTCTATTTTCACCAGGGCTATCTCATTTATCTTGTGGTTATGGCTTTGGGTCCCCCTCTCCCCAGGAGGCCAGAGTTGGAGCAGTGGACTGTTTCCTAACTTTCTCTGCATTGCCTTCCTGTTTATCCATGCATTTTAGCTGTCCTATCACCTCTTTCGTGACTCTCAAGGCTCATACTCTCTCATTGGAATATAGTCTATCCTTTGCTATCCAGACAGACAAGTCACACAACTTTGCTTGGCAAAGGTGAAGAGGATTTGAAACACTTACTGATGAAAGCCAAAGAACACAGACTTCGGTATGGATTGTACTTCAACATCAAGAAAATAAAAGTCCTTGCAAATGGGTCAGTAAGCAAATTCATGATAAATGGAGAAAAGATTCAGGCTGTTCAAGATTTTGTTTTTCTTGGTTCTACAATCAATACTCATGGAAGCAGCAATCAAGAAATTAAGAGATGCATTGCATTGGGAAAAGCTGTCACAAAAGACTTCTTTAAAGTATTCAAAAGTAAAGATGTCACATTGAAGAAAAAGGTAAACCTGACTCAAGCCATGGTGTTTTCAGTCACATTATATGGTTGTGAAAGCTGGACTTTGAACAAGGGAGACAAGAGAAGAATTGATGCTTTTGAATTATGGAGCTGAAGACGAATATTCAATATACTATGGACTGCCAAAAGAATCAACAGATCTGTCTTAGAAGAAGGGCAACCAGAGTGCTCCTTGGAGGCAAGGATGGCTAGACAATATCTTATGTATTTTGGACATGTTGTCAGGAGGAATCAATACCTGGTGAAGGATATCACATTTAGGAGAGTGGTAGGTCTATGAAAAAAAGAAAGAAAACCCTCTACTAGTTGGATTGACGCAATGACTGTAACAAAGGGCTTAAGCTTAATAAAGGTCATGTGCATGGCACAGTGTTGGGTAATGTTTCATTCTGTTGTACATAGGGTCACTATGAGTTGGACCTAACTCAACAGCACCTATCAACAGCAAACAACTTGTTACTCTGATTCTTCTCATTCATGGAGTTGCATGGAAGAAACTCCACCATCCCTTTATTCTTAACTTTAAATATTATGTGGAAGTACTGTTAGTTAATCTGATAAACAGTATAAGAATATTAAACAGTTCAAATTAAATTAAAAAATCAAATATTAGATAAAATAAAATGTATGCTTGCATTACGCACTATATTGATAATATCAGGAAAAAGACACAGCCATTTTAAAGAAAAATTATTACACCAGGTTGTTTAATTATATGAACTTAACTTATCAATTAAAACATACAATTAAGAATACAAAAATGGAGCTTGAAGAATATTATATGTATATGTATAGAAGTATGCATGGATCTCTGTGAACCAATCAGAACAGAGCTCCTATGTTGAGAAACTTTATAACTTATTACTATCCTCTACATTTCACATTCACATGATGAGGTGAATTCCAGTTATTTATTACTGCTTAACCCACTGCAAAATTTAATAGCTATAGATAACAACTACCACTTATTTTTAACAAAAATCTATAATTTGGCAATAATATTTGGCAGAGAAAGGTCCATGTAAGGTACCTGGGGTGGCTTTACTGGGCATGAAGGATCCTCTTCCAAAAGGTCTCATTCACATGGCCGGCAAGTGAGAGTTGGTTATTTGCTGTGAGCTCAATAAGGACAGGGGGTTGGGGCCTTGATTTCTCTCCATGTGGGTTTGTCTACATAAGTGGCTTGGGCTTCCTCACACCATGGTGGTGAGTTCCAAGCATAATTGTATTACCTTCTATGGCCCCACCTCAGAAGTCACAGTGTCACAAACACCTTATTACAAAGTCAGTCCAAATTTAAGAGTACAGAAAGTAGTTCCTTCTGGCAAGTATGAGGAGTGTCAAAATCATATTATAATAAGAGTATATTGGATGGGAGAAGTTGTTTTGACCATTTTTTGGAATACAATCTGTCAAAATCTGTGTATCTCAAATATAGTCAAATAGCACACAAATAACTCACAGCTTCAATTCTATGACTGGCTGTGGGTCAAAAGCAAAAACACAGACATACACTCACTCAGATCTCAATAAGTTCTACTTCATTTTAGGTGAGCCCAAAATTTTTAAACAATAGTTTGAATTTACTAATAGACGAACAACCAATCAACCAAATGTAAAAGACTACCTAACTCCATCCTCTGATACTGCCACTCACTATGGCCACTAAACTACTAACAGCAGTTATTGGCTTGCATGAGCAAAAGATGCCTTAACTTTCCTCAGGAAAATAGAGTATGTTTGAATTTCATAATTTGGCCAATTTTCACAAGTGTTATTTTCTAACAAGAATCCAATCCCAGCAAATATGATTTTTAAACTAAAACTAATAGTCAATACAAGATAAATATCTGGCCAATAAAAATATAAAGGAAATAATGTTGACTGATTTTGAAATTGTATTTCCATCTTTATGATCATCGAAAGACCTTTGGTATTTAGCAGTACAGTACAATGGTGGAAGACTGGGCATAGATTCCAATACTGGGTCTACCTCACATAGCTGTGAGTTCTTGGGCTCTCCTCTTGTCTTTGATTTCCTCATGGGTGAAATGGGAATATTAACAACTCATAGTAACTGATATGCTCACTTGAGTTAAAATAAATCAATTTAACAGGACATTAAACATGGTGCTTAGCTCAGAGTAAGCCTAATAAATGCTATATACTAGTATTTCTATAGTAATTATAATGTTATAGTAATATAATTAATAATATATTAACAAAAGCATATAACATACATGGTGTAGATAAATAGTATATATATATATATATATATATATATATATATATATATATATATATATAATGCTATAATAAGCATAGTATATTATTATACAGAGTTGTCCCTCAGTATCTGTGAGGAAATGGTTCCAGGACTCTCCCCATTAGGATACCAAAATCTGCAGATAAAGTCCCTTATATAAAATGATATGCTATTTGCATATAACCTACTCACATAATCCATTGTACTTTCAATAAGCACTAGATCGCTTCTAATACCTAATATAAAGTAAATACTATGTAAATTTTGTTACACAATATTGTTCAGGAAATGATGACAAAAAATATCTTTACATGTTCAATCAACACTATTATTTTCCATGTATTTTTCATCCTGGCATCTGATCCAATCTAATCTTAGAAGCTGTAGGAGAAGATGTAGGGGAACCCTAGAGTGTGTCCTGAGGCGGGGCCCGCCCAATCTCCCTTGAGGGCTAATATCTGTCCTCCAGGGAGTAAGAACCTCAGGAGGTAAAAGAGAGTATCATTAAGAAAAAGTCCCGTCTGGCCCTCTTGGGGGGCTGACCAATGTCCTCCAGGGCCAGTGACCTTTAGCCCACATCCTGGTCCTTTTCCCTCATTACACCATATGGGGCAAGATAGCAACAGGTCACCTTTGCCCCACAACCAGGTCCTTCGCTCCTACCCCTCCCATCGAGTAGCCCAAGATGGCCCCCAAACAGCCCAGCTCTGGAGTGGCCTCCTTCAGTCTGATTGGCTACCTGGGGTCACCCAATTGGTCAACAAGGGATCAGTCTTCATTGGCCTGGCCCGCTCCCTACCCACCTATCAAAGTTGCAAAATCTCAAGCCTCCATTTGCATGAGAGTGCCAGACACAACCCCTGCCCCTAGGGGTTGGTTGCTCCCTAGCCACCCCCCTCCGGGAAGGTATTTAAGCAGGATGTTAACCACACCCAGCATTCCTTTTATCTCCACCCTTCTGTACTCCATCCCTCACCCAGACCAGTCAACTGGACCATTGCTCCCTACTCTAGACCTTCAATCAACCGGACCTTCTATCAACACACTGTGTCAAGCCCAGGGATGAAGAGCCGAAGGCGTCCATCAAGACAGGAAGTGCCCTCCAAATCCTCAAACACACACATGCTTGGGGAGGAGGAGGGTAGAGAAGGCGAACTTTGAGAGGCAAGGTCAGCACAGATCATTGATGTCCACGACATCTCCATCCTTGTTCCTGCCCTTGTTTTCAGGTCCAGTTTAATAAAACCTCATTTCTTTTATAATAAGAAAGCTCCCGAGGTCCTTCTTGGTGCCATCAACCAGCTCTCACCTTAGTCCTGAGAGTCCTGGGATTCACCTAGTGTTGAAGCCAGGTTCCAAACCTTTGCTGGGCCAGAGCCAAACCCCAACAGGAAGCTAAGCAGGGTCAGCCTGATTAGTCCTTGGATGGGAGACCTCTTAGGAATACCAGGCCAGGGAGAAGAACCTGACAACTCATTTCTGAAACAATCGGCCATGGAAAACCCTATAAATAGCAGAGAAGCACTGACATAGTGCCAGGTATGGCACAGTGTCACAGAGCATTTTGTTCTGTTGTACATAAGGTTGCTATAAGTTGGATCTTACTCAAAGGCACCTAACAATAGTAGTTGATTAAATCTAGGAGTGTGAACCCCACAGATACTGATACAGATACAGAAGTTCTACTATTCCATATACATGTATATGGTATGTATATATTATGTACTATATATATATAACTATTACAGGATACATACTACATATATATACTATGGCTACACATATATATTACTGTAACTATAGTAAGATAATTACTATAATTTCCCTTCTTTAAACCTCTGCACATGGTATCTTGCACGTGGACATCAAAAGGGCAACCTGCCAATTTAGATTTGAATTATATGATCTAAAAGAGTGATAATAATTAATCTCCAACTATTGTCTTTTATTTTTTCTTTTACTTTTGTGGTACTGGGGTGCTAAACCCAGAGTGCTCCACCACTGATTTTTACTTCAAGCCTCTTTTTAATTATTTATTTGTGTGTGTGACAGGATCTCTCTATGTTACTCAGGCTGCCTCTGGCTTCAAATTGGTGACCCTTCTGTGTCAACCTCCCAAATCACTGGGATTACAGATTTGCACCACAGTGTCTGGTGCATTAATCTCCAAATATTCTCAATATTGCAGTCATTAATTCTAAAGAAGAACACATATTGACAAGCAATATCTTTCTTTTAACCCAAGTATACAAGTGGCATATTTAAGTTATGCTTTTATGTCATTTGAATTGCTTTTGATTTAAACCTCAGAAAAAAAAATTCAAGATAAAACAAGTCATTTTTTGTCTGCTGGGAGTTGAGGAATCCATACTACCTGAAAATGGACAGCCAGGTATAGTCCCCTATTAGATGTCTTGCATTAATTCATTCCAGAAGCCAATTTTAAATGTTGACTTTTGTAGCCACATAAATACAAGATTGAACCCCTTTACAGGCAGATACACATACTAATACAGTTCTAGTCCTTTCTCTTTTATTTTCCTCTTTTACTTATGCCCAGAAGGATTGGACACATGCATTTTCAAGCAAATACAACATTTCTGAAACCCCTTTTTAAAAAAATTGTAGACGTCTACATGTCAAATCCCTACCCAGGATTCGTGCTTTTTCATTTAGCAAGTAATGAAAATCCCCTACCCAGGAAAAGAGTGAATAGCTAAATATACTGCAAACGTGTCATTAGCTTATCCTGAAATACCATCTTCTTTATAATACAGAGCTCTAGATCTGTATACAACAAACTCCTAGAATGAATATGATGATGATAGGAAAACAAAGGTCAAGCATTTTGAAGGCACAATATCTTCTACTTTGGATATATGACCAACAAATCTAAAAACACTTCCTTCACCCTTGTTTTCTGCACAGGGATGACAAGAAGCCTCCTCATTTTCTGCACAAGAAGGACGACTAGTGGTCAAAAGTGTACTCATCACTTAATTCAGTCTGCCTTGAATACATAGAATTACTTATTTGCAATTAAATTTTCAGATGACTTAGTTTATGCTTATCATTGAGGATAATGAGACCATGAAAAGGAAAAATTAATTAATTACCCAAGGTTTTCTGGCTATTTAGAGGCAGATCCAGGTATCTTTCTACGACAGAAATGTTTAGATCTAATTCACTTTGATTGTGAATATGTAGTATAAAATAATTAGCTTAGATTCCTTTGATGGGATTCAGAAGAATTTAGTTCTTTATGAAAAAACAAGCATAACCAGTATACTCAAAAATTGGAAACCTTACAACATAGTCTTTCTATAGAATTTTGAGAAGGATTTGTCTTAGTTTCTGACTGGCTTTCAATCCTCTGAAAGGGAATAAATGCTTTATATTTAATTTGGTTGACATATACACATTGAAACTTCTCCAGTGGAGTTCTTGTCGAACAAGTAGATGAATCCTTGGAATGCTATATAAAGACATAGCTCCCATCTCTGCCCACATACACCAAATATCAAAAACCAAATCACAAAAACCCTGTGCACCTCTCAGCCCATGACTAAATATTAACACTCATATCTGATGATGATTCAAGAAATAAATGTGTACCTGTAAGTTCATAACTTTTACCTAAATTTAATTATCCTCTGGAAACTTGGAAGAGCTATTAGGTAATGAGTGTGCTTAGAAGCAACTGGTTTAAATTCAGAGCTTAAATGAAGATCTCTCCAAATAACCTAGGCATTTTCTTTTAATCACTCACTCAACGTATTTCTTCACTTTAACACAAAATGGTCCTGTGGGCAGATGCCTCCCACACAAGATGGAAAAAAATCTTCCTAGAGGTGACTAATATAATAACAACATAGGAAAAAAAGAAAAGGAAGTAAGAAATATTCTGTTGAAAGAAGACTGACTGAGCTGAATTAGTGCCAAGAAATGTTCAGGAATAAAATGATTCTGGTATTTCTGACCTTCTACTTAAAGATGTGGGCTGGGATTTAGCTCACTCGGTTGAGTGCTGCTCTGCAGTCTCTGAGGTCTCCAGTTAGATTCCCAGCACCGCAAAAATGCGATAAGGGTATGGCAATCTACTCCGGAGGCAATCCCAAAACAATCAGCCATTGAAAACCCTGTGAGGGTTGCTATGAGTTCAGCACAACTCAACAGCACCTAACAACAACAACTTAAAGATGTTCCAAACTTGAGGTATTTTCTTGTATATATAAAGTCTCAACACTGCTGCCCATAGTAACCATAGTCTTAAGACTGATACATGCAGAAGTTTTGAGAGATGAAATATTTATGATTAACTTTGATGATTGCAAGATTTTCGAGGTTTAACTAGGCAAGAGGAAAAGGAATTGCTTCAGGAAAGATAATCATATGAGAAAAGGTTCACAGTAAAAGTTACTATATCTCATATAACCTCTTCTATGAAAGTGTTTTCTTGTACACCCAATTGAAAATACTCGTTTTCTTACTTAAATCAACAATCTCTACCAAATATCTCCAGAACATTAAGAGTGAAGGCTTTATCCTAGATGAAGTTGTGCAGATGATAGATAAGCAGTAGTAGCATGTACTTACTCACTTGTTCAACATTCACAATGTACTCACAGTGTGCCATACACTATGATTGATGTTGGATTCATTAAGAAGCAACAGTCTACTTGAGTAAGCTGTAGGTTTTTAAATTCCAACACAATAATGTGCATATTCTGATAATGTACACATACCAATCCAATGATATGTATACATTAACCAAACATTTATGGATAGGAAGATCAAATGCTCCAGTTTGCCCACATTACACCTGCTATGCCAATGGAGTGATTAATAGCATCCTGACTTGGACGGCAAATTATATAGTTTCTCCATTTATTAAGCAAGTCATGCATGTCAAGCACTTAGAGACACCAGAAATTCTCTGCCCTTGAGGAGGTAAGTATCTACTATAGGAGAAAGACAATTAAACAACTGTAATATGCAGAGCTTTAAAACTGCAAAATCTTGGGTTCAGGTTTGAGTGTGGATTCACTATGTTAAAATTAGAGGGTTCAGGTTCAGCTCAGGTTCAGATTTAAATCTTATGTGTAGATGTTGTTGTTGTTGTTGTTGTTGTTGTTGTTGTTGTTGTTAGGTGCCGTTGAGTCGGTATCCAACTCATAGCGACCCTCATAGGGTTTTCAATGGCTGAGTGCTTTGGGATTGCCTTGGGAGTGGATTGCCAGGCCCTTCTCCCATTTTTGCAGTGCTGGGAATTGAACTTGGGGCCCCTGAACATAAAGCCAGTGAAAAATTGAGTTCCAATTCTTTTCTGTGTTATTAGCTATTTAAAAATTGAAAAAACTGAAGAAAATTTTATTAACCTATCTTCACATAGGATTAAAATTTTAAACTCAAACCTAAAGTAAACCTCTAAATTTTAATATATTGAACATGCACTTGAACCTGAATCCAACTTTTTGCAGGTTGGAAACCCTAGTAATATGTGATTGTTGTTGTTGTTGGGTGCCATCGAGTCGTATCCGACTCATAGCGACCCTTATAGGGTTTTCAATGGCTGATTGTTTCAGGATTGCCTTGGGAGTGGATTGCCAGGTCCTTCTCCCATTTTTGCGGTGCTGGGAATTGAACTCAGGACCTCAAGAGACTGCAGAGCAGTGCTCTACCAACTGAGCTAAATCCCAGCACAATATATGATTAGTATTATATATTATAGATGAATACATCGAGTGCCTTCAAAATTTATTCATAGCTTACCTGGTCCAGACCATCAGCAATGACTTGTCAAGTGTCCAAAAGGCCTATAATAAGTAGTTTTAAAGGAAAAATAAGTGAAAGTAGCTAAGTGAAGAAAGAATGTTCCAAACCCAAAGAGGTATAGTTCCCGAGAAAGAGGAACAAGACAGAACATAGAAATTTCCAGGAACTGAAAGCATGAAAACATTTGATTTGTCTAGAGCATCTCCTGCGAGCAGGGAGGGATAAGATTTGGAGCTAGAGTGGATAATTGCTGGATCATGAAAGACCTCGAGCTGATTTAAATCTGAGCTGAATTCCAAGAGTTGGAGAGTTACTGATATATAAAACTCAGAATTGCTTTGGCTACAACATAAAGCATTAAATAGATAGGGCAAGACTACTGGGAAATATAATCAGAAGGTTTGGTGTGAAATTTACATAAGAGTTGTGTAAGTGGACTCAATTTGACTTGAGACTCCCCTGCCAACCCCAATCTCTCCTCCTCTCCTTTGTTCCTTTTTATTGCTCTCTGCTTTGAATAAGAATGTGATGGCTGGATTCCAGCAAACATACTTTGATCTTGAGGAAGGAAATGACATACAGTGAGTAGCAAGGCAAAAACAATGAACTCAGGGGCTGAGAATGCAGCTCAGTGGTAGAGTGCTTGCCTAGGATGCACAAGGCCCTGGGATTGATCACCAGTACCACACGAAAAAGTTTTAAAACACAATAATAAATAAATTAAAGAATCTGGATTCTTCTGAATTTGTGGGTTCATTTTAGTGGTCAGAGTTCACCTACTTGTACACTATCCTACCTCTCTTCCTGTCTTCTTTCTCAGAGCTAACCATTATCCTCAAGTTGGTGTCTATCAGCATAGTTACATTATCTCATATGTGTACAAAATATATTTACTCTTTTATATTATTTTAATCAAGATGTGCCTTAAGCTCTGTAACAAAGAAACTCCAAAATACAGTGGCTCAAAAATCCTGTGGTTCAAGACAGGAGTCTGGATATAAGCTAGGAATCCAGGGTGGATGTCTTTACCCAGAGGTTATTCTGGATCTTGGTTCCCCTTTCTAGTTGTTGGATCATCAGCTCAAGTGAGCTCATGTTGAAGCTGGCATTCTTGCATTCTAGCCATTGGAAAGAAAAATGAGAGGTAGGGGTGGGTGTGCTGCACTCTTTTACATTTAAGAATACACATAATTCTGCTCATGTTTCATTGGGCAGAATTTAACTCTTGACTATATCTAGCTTCAATGGAGGCTGGAAAATGTCTAGGAGTATGACCATATACTCTGCTGAATTATGGATGGGAAGCTATTCTCTTATGAAAGAAAAAAGGGTTGACTGGATCCTGAGCAACAATTAGTTACTCATAGGCTCTAAACATTTATATAAATTGATCTCCTTATTGGTATCCTTTTGTAATTAAGTTTTTTCTACATTCAATATTAAATTTTTTAGACATATCTCCAATCATAGGCATTTATAGGCCAGGATGTTCAAAGTATATGGGTTATTAAATCAATATAAAATATAAAGTGAAAACCAAAGGCGGAAAAGGGACAGATGAATACAATTGTTAGGTTAGGTGCCGTTGAGTCGGTATCCGACTCATAGTGACCCTCATAGGGTTTTCAATGGCTGGCTATTTCGGGATAGCCTTGGGAGTGGATTGCCAGGCCCTTCTCCCATTTTTGCGGTGCTGGGAATTGAACTCGGGACCTCAGAGATTGCAGCGCAGCGCTCTACCCACTGAGCTAAATCCCAGCCCATGAATACAATTAGGACACGATATAATCAGAGTACCTGCAGCGGTAGCCCTGTGGCATCCAATCCCCTCAGATCTCGGAAGCTAAGCAGGGTCGGGCCTGGTTAGTACTTGGATGGGAGACTGCCTGGAAACACCAGGTGCTGTAGGCTTGGGAGATGGACCCGGCAACCCATTCCCAAAAATCAGTCTGCCATTGAAAACCCTATGAACAGCAAAGAAACACTGACAATAGTGTTTCTCCTGTTGTACAGAGGGTCGCTATGAGTCGGATACCAAATTGACAGCACCTAACAACAACAACAACAACATAATCAGGGTAGAAGCACCCCAGGAGCTCAACCAGATCTCTTTATTGTATATCAGCTTTCCCTGTTTATAGTGTATTCTAATCTACTTTATTCACCAGTTCTGGCACCGTGCAACTTCTGACTCTTCCACAAAGTCAAAATGACCATAAAAGGTAAGCTTTTTGAATCATTTTCAAGACATCCAGGTAGCCACAACAGTGCAGCTAAAGACATTCAGTAAAGTGGACTTCCAGAGTTCCTTCAGAAAATGGCAAGAATGATAGGATAAGTGCATTTGAAGCCAGGGGGAATATCTTGAAGGGGATTAATGGCAATGTGCCTTTTCCTATAATATATTTTTTAACTTTAAACATTTACCATGTTTTTTATTATTCCTCATGTTTTACACACACAAACACTCTCCAGACCTGCCAAAAAATACTTATTTTATGAAATGTTGTCTATATATTACTTTTTGAAGTTAAATTGAAGTAGGATGGTAACTACTTTGAGCACCTTTTGTAGTTGCAGAAGTCAAATGTGACTTGTATTCACCTTTTGTTATCAGTATCTCAATGGAAAAATGACCTTAATTTACATTTCTATGATCTTCATGAACTTGAATTTCTTTCAAAGTTTCGTTTATTCATCCATGTTCATGGGACTTGCACATTCCTATTTTTGCTCATACTTCCATTATTTTGTTTGACTTTTTAGGGATTTATAGTTTTTACCTTTAAAAAAAATTCTAAATACAAATATAAAGTTTGTTACATATGTTATAGATCTCTCTCACTTATATTTTCTCTTTTTTCCCTACACTGCATTTTAAGAATTTTTGAGCAGGATAAGGAACAGGGATCTGTTTGCCTAACGATTCATTTTCTTTTTTCCTGTACCTAATCCTCTGTTTAATCCATCAATAAAATTTTAAATATTAACCAGATGATATTGTGGGCAGAAGAAAGAGAGACTTTATATCAAACACATCACATAGCAACCAATATCATAAGCACATTTCTTTGACTTAAGTTCTTCAATGTTCTTTGGCCACAAGACTCTGAGCCTCCTTTCTTTAAATCCTCTATTTAGCCTTCCTTAATCTCTAATTCCTGAAATAATTCATCTCTGCTCCTAATTTATATTACCCATTCTGAAAAGCTAAGTCTTGAAGTTAACTAAATCCTTAGAAGGCAATTTAATGTCCATTTCCATATTTCCAAGTAGCATCTCAAGACATTCATACAGTGAAAGGGAGGATTCTGTTGTAGTATGGTCAATAGTAGGTTGGTCGGGACTCATTGTTCTTGTTGTTAGGTGCCATCAAGTTGGTATCCCACTCATAGCGTCCCTATGTACAACAGGTGACACGCTATTGTCAGCGCTTCTCTGCTATTCATAGGGTTTTCAATGGCAGATTGATTTTTGAGAGTGGGTTTCCATGTCCTTCTCCCAAGCCTACAGTATGTGATGTTCCCAGGTGGTCTCCCATCTAAGTACTTACCAGGCCCGACCCTGTTTAGCTTCCAAGATTTGACAGGATCCAATGCCACAGAGGTATGGCTGCAGACTATACATTGATTAGGTGCATTAATTAATTGAGGGTTTTTACAAATGTGGAAAAAAGTAGTTTTCTAATATAATTGAACCTAATTTCAATCCTATATGTAGTAACAATAATTTCTAGGTTTTTTCCCCAGTACTGTCATTTGAATCCAGGGCATTGTGCATACTAGATAAGTGCTCTACCACGAATCTATACCTGCGGCCCTTTTATAATAATTTATTTTTTGAGACTGGGCCTCACCAAGTTGTACAGATTACCTCTGGCCTCAAACCTGCAATCTTCCTGCCTCAGCCTCAGAGGTTTTTGATGGTCCAGAATAGAATCCTCAGCAGTATCTAGGGCTACCCTACATTCTAGACTACAGTCTTCCCTCAGTATCGTCAGGAGTTTGGTTGCAAGACCCTCAGGAATACCAAATGCTCAGGACTGTTATATATAATGATATAGTATTTGCATGTAGCCTATGCATAACCTCCCATATACTTTGAATCATCTCCAGATTCCTTGTAATACCTAATGCTTTGTAAATGCTATGTAAATAATTTCTATATTACATTATGTAGGGAATACTAACCAGGGGGAAGAGCCTGTACCCTGTACATGTTCAGAAATGCAGCTTCTTTTTAAGTTTGATTGAACATGCTGACTTAAATACAGATGATAAAACTGAAGTGGACTGTCCTGCATTAGTAGGACATTTGACAAAACTGGTCTATAGCCAGAATTAACTCTCTCTCTCTCTCTCTCTCTCTCTCTTTCTCTCTCACCACACACACACACACACACACACACACACACACACACACGCACAATCATTATACCCATCACACAGATGTCTCCAAGAGATAAAAATAATACTTCCCCATGAAAAGCACCATGTCTGTAGTACCATGTGAAACCATCCAAAGCTATTTAATTGCCATTTGTCATATACCAAGTACTATGTTAGATACTATAGATCTCAAATGAATTAGAAAAAATAACTGCCTTCAAAATTCACTTATTTGGAGGAGATAAACATATAAAGAATTCCTAAACTTAACAATAAACTTAACAATACTTAACAATACTTAACAATAAACTTAACAATACTTAAACAATACTTAAAATCTATAGTCTAAACCTTAACCTTTTTAAAACAATTATACCCTTCTAGTATGCTGGAAAAAGAATAATAGATAATTGCCCTCAATAGTTATGATCAAATATTATATGTATTTCTACTCAAATTCCAACTCTCATATATCTTAGTTTCCTGAAAGATGCAGTTTGTATTACTAGTAATTATTATAGCCATTCTTGATCCATTTTCCAATAAATCCAAATTCAAAAAGGAAACTGAATTTTGAAATGTTACATGCATTTTATTTAAGATCATCTCTATAATTTGATAATATTCCTAACTGGTGGGCTGTGGATTTTTTATTAACTAAGTGGCTCTTATAGTTACAAAAGCTTGTTATAAACCAGAGAAAGCAGGTCTGAATTCTTCTCACATTTAAAACTCCTCAGAAAACAGAGCTTGTGATGAGCATCTCTGTAGGTCTTACACATCTACATAGCAATTGCCAACATAGATTTGAAGAGAAAGAGGCACACAGACAGAATGCACACAGGAGTATTAATACAAACTGAATGGTTAAATTCAAAAAAAATAGAATGCACAAGTGATATACATCTTTCTATGAGTTTTATGCATGTTCATCACCACTTGTCCTTTTTCTTCCATTAGACTGGACCTTTCAGAAAGCAGGTTCTTTAATTGCCCCAGAGCACCTGGCATTTAAAATCTGTGATCACTACAGGGGTAGAAATCTAACTAGGCCTGCAGGCTTAGCCCTGTGGCGTCCAATCCTGTCAGATCTTGGAAGCTAAGCAGGGTTGGGCCTGGTTAGTACTTGGATGGGAGAACACCTGGGAACACGAGATACCGTAGGCTTGGGAGATGAACCCAGCAACCCACTCCCAAAAATCAATCCGCCATTAAAAACCCTATGAATAGCAGAGAAGCACTGACAATACTGTTTCACCTCTTATCCAGGGTCGCCATGAGCTGGACACTGATTCCATGGCACCTAACAACAATAGCAACATTCTAACTAGGAATTGGGCTGGGATTTAGCTCAGTGGGTAGAGCACTGTGCTGCAGTCGCTGAGGCCCTGAGTTCAATTCCCAGCACCACAAAAATGGGAGAAGGGCCTGGCAATCCACTCCCAAGGCAATCCCAAAGCACTCAGCCATTGAAAACCCTATGAGGGTCACTATGAGTCGGATACCGACTCGACGGCACCTAACAACAACAACTAGGAATTACTGGTAGTTTCATTTCAACTCTTGGAGCTGTCAATAATTCTAACACATGACATTCCTTTTCTTGTGAGGAAAAGCAGCCTTTCCAAATACAATTGAATCTATCTTTAATTATTCTAAGCTTGGTGTCTCAGGGACATCCTCAAAAACCAGTTTCCTTTGCCCCAAACCCTAGCTGTGGAAATGTGGAAGATTGTCTTAAACTTACTCTTCTCTTGTAAATTGTTTCCTTAGGGTTTTTTTTTTTTTTTTCTTCTTCCAAAAGAGAAGCACACAAAAAATGTTAGAAGCATTAAATTATGATCAGTTTAAAATAAATATTTCATACTACCACCACATTGTAAATGCTGATGATTGGCCCCTTCAGGGCTCTATTTGTCAGCCTCTATTCAGAAATTAGAATCTCAGATATTATCTTTCTTAAAGGCCTACCCTGTGTATTTTCAGCCACCAACTTCTCTCCTAATATGGCCAGTTGCTCTGTAAAAGCATAGACTAGACTTAACTGTGGATGGATTCATGCACATCCATCTTTGCTGAAAAAACTAACAGCTCAATAAGTATATATTTCGTATGCAGTTTTAATATATGAAAGATTCTATAAATATTTTGCCATCTACCTGGCACTAAGCCATGAGGCAAACAATTGAATTCAGCCAACATTTATCAAATGCTAACCTAGCACAGCAAATACCTACCATATGTTCACAGTAAGTTTGAGGGAACTGAGAAATCAGATAACAAACCAGCTCTAGAGCCCCAAGTAGCTGTATACCCTGGTCAGGAGAAACTAAACAGAGCGAGCCAGTGCCACTGTTTAAACCCAAGGACAGCATCATTGGGAATTTCTAAGGGTGCTCCAGAGTCCCACCAGAGCCATCTTCTTCCCTACCTGGTACAAAATTGCTGCCAATAAAGTATTCTACACTGGGACAGTCAATAAACATGTACCTATAGATATTTTGGGCTGGGATTTGGCTCAGTTGGTAGAGCGCTGCGCTGCAGTCTCTGAGGTCCTGAGTTCAATTCCCAGCACCACAAAAATGGGAGAAGGGCCTGGCAATCCACTCCCAAGGCAATCCCGAAACAGTCAGCCATTGAAAACCCTATAAGGGTCGCTATGAGTCGGATACCGACTCGACGGCACCTAACAACAACAACAACAACATAGATATTTTGGGGCTAGGATTTAGCTTAGTTGGTAGAGCACTGCTCTGCAGTCTCTGAGGTCCCGGGTTTGATTTCCAGCACCACAAAAATGGGAGAAGGACGTGGCAATCCACTCTCAAGGCAATCTTGAAACAAGCAGCCATTGAAAACCTTATAAGGGTCGCTATGAGTCGGACATGACTCGATGGCACCTAACAACAACAACAACAACATAGATATTTTCACCTCTTTATCCTCCTCTACTAAATTGTAAGCTACCTAATAGCATGCAAAAAAGTATTTATAAATGCTTGCTTAATGAATTAGTAGAATATATTTAAATCAAATTATGCCAGGCATGATGGTACATATCTGTAATCTCAGTGACTTTGGAGGTAGAGATAGGAGTATCATTTGAGACCAGAGGCAGCCTGCATAACTTAGCAAGACCCTGTCTGAAAATAAAAACTAAAAAACAGACTGGGGATGCAGCTCAGTGGTAAAGCACTTTCAAAGCATGCATGAGACCCTCACTTCAATCCCCTAGTACCAGGAAACAACATAATTATTAGTATAATAATTGTTGTTGTTGTTAGTTGCCATCAAGTCGTGTCCAACTCATAGCGACCCTCATAGGGTTTTCAATGGCAGATTATTTCGGGATTGCCTTGGGAGTGGGTTGCCACGCCCTTCTCCCATTTTTGCGGTGCTGGGAATTGAACTCAGGACCTCAGAGACTGCAGAGCAGTGCTCTACCAACTGAGCTAAGTCCCAGCCCAGTATAATAATTATTATTACTATCATCATCATCATCATCATCATCATCATCATCATCATCATCATCTCTATAAGAACCTGCTAAAAAGATTACCTGGGGAATGAGGAAACTTTTAAGGTTCACCTTCTCTTTTTCTTTCTCCACCTGGATCTTCCAAACTTTTGACATCTCATTCCTTGAGAATCTCAGCTGACTGAATTAATATCTTCTCTGAGTTTCCAGAACTGATAGATCAAGTATTTCCACCCAACCATAGGCAAATACTGTGACATATATAATGTCATATTCTTTCATTATTACTTTGTGTAATAGCTATTCAATTCATTATTGTTGTTATTGTTGTTGTTAGGTGCCATTGAGTCAGTGTCCAACTCACAGCAACCCTATGTACAACAGACAAAACAGTATTGTTAGTGCATCTCTGCTATTCATGGGGTTTTCATTGGCAGATTGATTTTTTGGGAGTGGGTTGCTGGGTCTGTCTCCCAAGCCTACAGCAACTGGTATTCCCAAGTGGTCTCCCATCCAAGTACTAACGAGGCCTGACCCCGCTTAGCTTCTGAGACCTGATGGGATTGGATGGCACAGTGCTACGGCTGCAGGCATTCAATAAATAGCTATTACATAAAAGAATAATGAAAGAAACAGAGAAAGAAAGAAAGAAAGAAAGAAAGAAAGAAAGAGAGAAAGAAAGAAAGAAAGGAGGAAGGAGGGAAGGAAGGAAAGAAAGAAAGAGAGAGAGAAAAGGAAAGAAAGGAAGGAAGAAGGGAAAAAGGAAGGAAGGAAGGAAGGAAGGAAAGAAGGAAGGAAGGACGGACGGGAGAAAGAAAGAAAGAGAGAAAGAAAAAAAGAAAGAAAGAAAGGAGGAAAGAAGGAAGAAAGAAAGGACTTACCTCAGTTTTCTCCATGACAAAGGCGCATTCAAAATTATGTGTGTGTGTGTGTGTGTGTGTGTGTGTCTGATCATAATAGCAACAAATTACTACAACAGTCATTTACAGCTGGCTGAACTAGGGTCCAGGCACTGTTCATACATACCTTACTTTCATTTCCCCTTTACTCTCTTTCTATTCCTCTTTCAATCTACCCCAGGTTCCATTTGCATCAATTGATGTGCTTTGGAAGTTTTCTCTTATTGATTGATTGATTGATTGATTGGTTGGTTGGTTGGTTGTGGCACTGGGGGTCAAATCCAGGGCACACTAGGCAATTTCTGTGCAATTGAGCTGCACCCCTAGTCCTGTTTCTTTATTTTTAAGAGACAAAAGAGTAGAGTTTTGGCATTGGGAGAAAATGCTCTAGAAATATTTTCATGATTCTTACACTTGATCTTCGTCAAAAGGCTAAGAAGTGATCCATGTTTCTCATGGGGAGAACTTCTGAATGAAGAGCACTGGCACCTGAATCAAAATCCAATTGAATGTTCAGTGCCTTAGTCTGTTTTTGCACCTATAGCAAAATACCATAAACTGAGTAGCTTATACATAATAGAAATTTATTTCTCACAGTGCTGAAGCCTGGGAAGTCCATGATCAAGGTGTACACAGAAGTCCACGATCAAGGTGTGTGGCGAAGTTTTGCTTTGTGTTCATAAGGGGCATATTCTTACTGTGTCTTCACATGGTGGGCGGGCAAACAAACTTCCTTAGACTTCTTTTACAAATGCACTAATTCCACCTGGGAGGGTGCTGCCCTCATGATCTCATCACCTCCCAAAGGCCTCATCTCTTTTTTTATGTTTGTTTGTTTTTGATTTTGTTTTTGAGACAGAGTCTTGCTGTAAAGTCCAGGCTCACCTTAGTCTCACTACATATCCTCAAGGCAGACTGGCTTCAAACATATGATCCTCCTACTTCAGCCTCCCTAGTACTGATGTTAGAGGCATGAGCCATCACACCTGACAACCCACCTCTTAATACCATCCCCTTGAGGGGTTAGGCTTTCAGCAGATGAATTTGGAGGACAACAAAAATTCAGATCATAACATTAAGTCTAAAGATGGAGACTCCTGGAGTTCTCCCTGCCTGGAATCATCAGTGTACATTTCTGGGTGGTAAAATAGAAATCCATACCTCCTCTCCACAGAGAAATTCTTTACATTTCAGAGCAAAGTCTTTCTTGGGAAGATGTCCCATCAACTCCTCTGTAAATCAAAGTTTTATAATTTCAAGAATCCTCTTCTTCTGTTGTGCCAACTCTACCACACACACTGGTGGTATCAGGCTCTCATTGTATTGCCTTGTGTAAATTTATATATACATAACGTATACATATCACATGTGTGCACACACACATATATGTGCATAAGCACTTATGCACATCACAGCAGGCTAACTTGTTAGTTTCCAAGTCAGAGAACATCTCAGACCCTTCAGTTTGGACTTGCATTTGCTGTGCATTGGGCAAAGATGAAAGAGGGCTAGACAGCATGTATTACAGTGATTAGGTTTCCTCTGAAGACAATTTGAGGCCAGAGGTCACAACCTAACTAAACTATTCGTGTGGGATATTGGACACATTCACACCAATGTCGCCAAAGCTCTAACTCAGATTATACCTTTATTCCTAAGTAGCAAAGGATGTCATTTTCCATATTTCTAAATAGAAGCCAGGCATCTTTGGTTTCTTAAAACAGGAAACTTTTGGCACATCAAATAGGGCAATTTTGAAAAAGCCATTTTCATTGAGTTTTATGGGCAGCAGAGGTAGACAAGTGGCAGCCAGTTCAGAAGAGTCAGAACTGAAAAGGCAAGCAAGGTGACTGCAGGTGCCCTGTGGCCTCATGAGAGAAGAATCTCAGAAATAACTGAGAGTTCCCTGATGGCACTAATTTAATGCAAGCAATCTTGCAATCTTTAAAAGGGATTTGAAGCAACATAATTTGAGATTTAAAAAGAAAAGTGATCCTTTAAGTACAGATTAATAAAAAAATCTTCCATGTGAGTTATTGGTAGAAATAGTATTTCTAGCATTTTCTAGGTGTTTTCTTCTCACCATCTTCAGGATGAATCTGCCAAAGTTGCCTAATTATCAGAAATGGTATTCCTCATGCATAAACATTTTCTTGAGGTTGAGTCATGAATCATATTAGAGAAAGTTTGAAAAACTTAATAAACCCCACTAAACCAGAACTTGCAAGCCTATTCACTTCTCTTTCACATTTTAAGCCACTCCCCAACATCCAGAACTTACTTACAAGCAGTATTTATTTTATATGATGCCAAATCCTTTGGCTTCCTGATTTCCTCCCTACCTGACTCAGGTATTAATGATGATGGGTTTGCCAAAACAAATACAGTGACTATTTCTTTCGTAAATAACCAAACCAAACTGCATCATAAGGTATCAAGCTGTTCTTTACATGGAGAACAAGAGCCTGAGGGAGAAAGCAGAGGAAAGGAGAGGGGCTCCAATAAAAAGCGATCATGTTCCAAATTACACCTTGAGCTGGCTGTTTCCTTCTGTCCACTTGGAGACCAAGGATGGTTACTTAATTCCTCAGTTGTTTCCCTTGGGCCCAGCCTCAACTTGCCTTGAGATGTGAACTGGCTCCATGGCAACCAGGAAACAAAAGCTAAGGAAGACTTTGCAAAGTTAAACCCCAAGAGAAGCTGTGCCAAGCAAACATTGGATATTTGCAAAAGCATTGCATTCTGCTCATGGTGGTTTCCTGTGTTCACATTACAGGAACAATGCCCTCTACACTATCAGCCAATACCCTTGCTATGTTCCATTGCCAAAGGGCCTTAAATATTATAGACCCCAAAATTCTATCCTACCAAACATTACATCTATAAAAATATGTCAATGTATATTCTGTGAGGAGGGAAAAGATTCTATGTTGAAAGATGTTAAGAAATGATAAATTCTTGAGTAACAAAATGCACCTTTGTCTACTAAAGGACCTGAAAAGACTTTCAAGAAAAATCTCAGGTAACTTTTCAGTGTCATTTATACTATTGTTGTTGTTAGGTGCTGTTCAGTTAGGTCTGAATCATAGTGACCCTATGTACAGCAGAAAGAAGCACTCTTCAATTCCATGCCAAACACATGATTTTATTTTTGTTTAAGCCCATTGTTGCAGACACCATGTTAATCCATCTAGTGGAGGGTTTTCCTTTTTTTCATTGACCTACCACTCTCCCAAACATGATGTCCTTCTCCAGGGATTGGTCCCTCCTGACTACATGTCCAAAATAAGTAAAACCAAACAACTCTTCATTTTAATCAGAACATAGCTGCATAAATTTTGCCACAAGATATTGTATTAGGTTCCTGGGAATGCTATGACAAATTACCAGGAATTGAGTGTCTTATATAGACATTTATTTTCCCACACTTCTGGGGGTCAGAAGTTCAAAACCAAGATGTCAGCAGGGCCACATCTTCTTCCAAATCTCTAGGAGAGAACCCTTCTTTGACTCTTCCAGCTTTGGATGGCTCCTGGGCTTTTTTGGCTTATGTCTGCAACACTCCAACCTGCCTCAATGGTTACAATGTCACCTTCTCCCTTTTTCTTCCCACATATCAAAATACAAGCAATTGCATTTAAGGCCCTCCTAGGTACACAAATTCACAAATTCTAGCAATTAAGATGTGACCATATTTTTGGTGACTACAATTTAACATACTGCAGATGTTCATCAAACTATCAAAATGGTGCCTCCAACTCAATTCAATTTAGTTTTAGTGAGCAGTCATCTAATGAGCCTTTAGTATGGGCCAAGCATTGTCCTAGGCCTTATCATAAAATGAGTCAAGTCTTGATTAGTAGCCTTCCATAATTCATATCCCAGTGGAGGAAATGAACATGATGGTGAATTTACACTATGCATAGAGAAAGGTGCTGCATGAGAGTTAAAATCAGAGCAGAATTGAGGGACAGATTATTTCTTTCTGTGGAAGTAGGGTGGCCTTTACAGAGGAAGATATTTTTCCCCTGAGTTTGAAACATGAACAGAAGAACCTTGGGCAAAGCAATAAGGGAAATTCAGGAGGCAGGAACTCTAGGAGGAGGGAACATTGTGGTCAGATATACAGAGCCTTGTAACTCAGAAAACTGGTGAAGACTAAATGGTAAAATGCATGTAAAGCTATTACCACAGTCCCTGGTACTCAGTAATGTTTATTATTTACTTAAAATGAAGAGGGCAGAAACAGGAAATGAGGCTGAAGAAATAGGCAGGGACCAGACTGTAGCAGATGCAATAAGCCATTTGGATCCGCTTGTACTTTAGCTCAATAGCAATGGAAAGCAATTGAAAAATTTTAATCAGGAACAAATGTGACCAGATGTTTTTAAAGAGACCACATATAGCCAAAATATTCTTAACCTGCAAAAATAGTGCAAGCAGGATCACAATCCCTGACTTTATATACTATGTGGCTATAGCAGCAAAAACTGCATGGTACTGGCACAAAAATAGGACTTAAGAACAGTAGAACAGAACTGAGGACCCAGAGATATACCAACACATCTATAGCCACCCGATCTTTGACAAAGGAGCAAAGCAGGCAAATTAGAGAAAAGATAGCCTCTTCAACAAATGGTGCTGGGAAACTTGGATTTCCAACTGCAGAAAAATGAAAACAGACCCGCATCTCTCAATATGCATGAGTTAATTCAAAATGGATAAAAGACCTCAACATAAAGTCAGAAACCTTAAAATTACTAGAAGAAAAGCTGGCAATACACTCCAACAAATAGGCATAGGAAAGCATTTCCTTAATAAGACTCTAATTGCTCAGGAAATTACAACAAGAATAGATAAATGGGATTATGTGAAATTAAAAAGCTTCTGTACAGCAAAGGAAAGAATCAAGAGAGTTAAGGAAGACCCCACTGAATAGGAGAAAATTTTCCCATCTTACACATCTGACAGAGGACTAATATCTAGAATTTATAAAGAGTTCAAGAAAGCAACTCCCAAGACAACAAATAATTCAATACATAAGTGGGCAAAGGAACTGAATAGACAGTTCTCAAATGAAGAAGTTCATAAGGCCATGAAACACATGAAAAACTGCTCAATATCCCTAACCATTAGGGAAATGCAAATCAAAACAATGCTGAGATTCCACCTTACTACAGTAAGAATAGCCAAGATCAACAAAACAAATAACAACAAATTCTGGCAAGGGTATTGAGAAAAGGGAACTCTCTTACACTGTTGGTGGGACTGTAAATTGGTTCAACCACTTGGAAATCAATCTGGAGATACCTCAGGAAGCTAAAAACTGCCATATGACCCAGATATAGCATTACTGTGAGATAAGTCATCATACCACAGAGACACCTGCATCTCCATATTCAATGAGCACTTTTCACAATAGCAAGGATATGAAATCAACCAAGGTGGCCATAAACAGAAGAATGGATAAAAAAATTATGGTATATATACACAATGGAATACTACTCAGAATTACAAAAATGGAATAATGTCATTTGCATCAAAATGGATGGAATTGGAGAACATCATCTTAGGTGAATGAACACAAGCCCCAAAACAGAAATACCAAATGTTATCATTCACATGCGGGAGCTGAATCATACTTAAAGGAAGGGAAAAATCCTATACACAAATTGATATATAAAAAATGCGCAATTAAACTTAGCATAGAATGGACAATTTAAGGAGTAGAAAGAAGGAGGGAGGGATCTAGCAGAGGAAAGTAAAGATTAGAGAAGATGGGATGAGGAGGATGGTCAGTGAGGAGGGATGAAGGGGAGAGGTCAATCTTAATATAAACACCCCAATAGGGGAATATAACCCAAAGAAATATTAGAGTTTAACTTCATACTAGCCATAAGGCTCCATAAACTTTGTGAGTAGATGAAAGTGTTGCTACAAGTGATATAAAGGATGCATAATGGGAAAAGTCAATGCTGTATTCCTTGTACCCCATCACCATTTACTAATAAAGGAAAAAAGAATGCTCATGCTTAACTGGTCATGGTGGCACACACCTGTAATCCCAGCAACTTGGGAGGTTGAGACAAGAGGATAGTGAGCTGGAGGCCAGAGGAAGTCTGAGCAATTTGGCAAGACACTGTCTCAAAAAAAAAAAAGATAAAAGATACTGGGGATGCATTTCAGTGACACTTGCCTAGTGTGCATGAGGCCCTGGGTTTAACATCCTAAGAATGAAAAGCAAAAGAGAACATTTATGTTTTATCAGATACACACAGGCAGAACAACTTCAAATTTACATTATAAAAATTATCTAAAATTTATATTTAATGGCAGAATTTCAGAATACAAAACAAAGAGGAGTGAGAGAAAAAGAATAGTTAAAAAAATCCTTTCCACATAAACACTGATATAACTCATCTATTTAAGAAAAAAACAGACACATTGGACTTATAAAAGTACTAGTATAAAATTTTTCACAAAGTACTCTTCCTCTTAAAACATGTCTCTCTATGTCTTTGTGTGCATCCATAGGAACATGAGCAGGGCTAGCATAGAGAAACCTAGAGAAGGTACCATAATTTTCATGGGAAATTATGTACACAAATAAATAGAAAGAAAAGCCAATTAACTTTAGCCAAATAGGTGATTATTCTGGAAGAAAAAGAATGAATTTAGTTAGCAGCTGGGTATTTGGTTGGCTGAATTTGTTCATTAAGGCAAACACACACACACACACACACACACACACACATTCATGCAATCATTAATCTATAGATACTCTTGTAATAATTGATATGCAATTGCATCATTTAAGTGGGACCTTGGAGAAGGACCTGGCAATCCACTCCCAAGGCAATCCGGAGAAACAGTCAGCCATTGAAAACCCTATGGGGGTCACTATGAGTTGGATACCGACTGGACAGCACCTAACAACAACAACAACAACAACAAATTTTTTTGTCATGCCTCAGTACATGCCTTTAAAAGCCTCACTGAGCAGTGTTTTTCAAATGCTGAGAACCTGGTCTGTGAAACAGCACTTTAGAACACTTGTTTCTCATAACAGCCTCCTTCTTGACACATGACCTGGTTTTAATGACATTGGCATGTTGGTCAAACTAGGCCAAACCAGGGTGTACACTGTCAACCCCTGTTGCTAATGAAGTGTTTCTCACAGAGTGACCTTCTTTTGCAAGGGCTTAGAGTTCACAAAGCTGAATATTGATGGAAATGATTGAGTTTTCACATGGCTCCTGGGTTGACCTTTTAGGTCTCAGCTTGAATTACATTTCCCCATTGTTGTTGTTGTTGTTGTTAGGTGCCGTTGAGTCGGTATCCGACTCATAGCGACCCTCTGTACAATAGGGGAAACACTATTGTCAGTGCTTCTCTGATGTTCATAGTGTTTTCAGTGGCAGATTGATTTTTGGGAGGGGGTTGCCAAGTCCTTCTTCCAAGCCTACAGCTTCTGGTATTCCCAGGCGGTCTCCCATCCAGGTACTAACCAGGCCCGACCCTGCTTAGCTTCCGAGATCTGACAGAATCGGATGCCACAGGGCGACGGCGGCAGGCCACATTTCCCCATGTTGTTGTTGTTAGGTGCCGTCAAGTCCGTATCCGACTCATAGCGACCCTCTGTACAACGGGAAACACTATTGTCAGTGCTTCTCTGCTGTGCATAGGGTTTTCAATGGCAGATTGATTTTTGGGAGGGGTTTGCCAGGTCCTTCTCCACATTTCCCCATAGAGGTCTCTATTCCATCTAGAATGGCCCCACCCTCCCCCAGCTCATCTTTGTCACTGCATTCTGTGCCTTACCCAGACAACAGGCATCACAGTCTTTAATGAAGTCATTAAAGTCATTTATGTTTCCATGTGGCTTTTTCCACCACTTTCCCATCCTCTACTAGAATGTAAATTCCCTAAGGTCAACACTTCCTCTGCCTTGTTCAAGTTTGTACACCTAATATGTAGAACAGAACTGGCATAGCTGTTGGCCAATAAATATTTCTTGAATAAATGAATGAATACAGAATGGAATGAGGCAGTAATGAAACTGATAAAGAGGCCAGAATTGATGATACCAGGAAATAAAAGGTAGTGAAATACTCTTTTAGCAAAAGAATCAAACACTTCAGAATAAGTAAATTAAAACAGGAAAATATCAGACCTAACTGGGCACTCACAGAATGAGTTCTCACTTAGACTTTTCAAAGGATGTTTCCTTTTTCCTTTTGACATTTAGATGACCATATTCTGGTCATGAGGAATGTTTTGTATAAAGGAAGAGCCAAATTTGATCTCCCGAGATTGAATCACTAAAATGCAAATAAACTTGGGGAGGAGCACTTTCGAAAAAGGAGGAGGAGGAGAAAGCAAAAGAAAAGGAGGAGGAGGAGAAAAGAGTTCTCCCCTTTTCTTGGGCCCTCTTACAGTGAATGGCCACCTCCCTTCCAAACAAGTTTTGAATTCCATGAGGAAAATGAACCAGGTGACATCCCAAACTCTCTCCACGCACAGGATTCCCTTGAAGAAGTTTTCCATGGAAGAAGAGTAGAGATGACAACCTTGAAGGAATCCTTTTTCTAGACCAAAAGGGAAACTAGTGAGAATTTTCCTTCTCCCTAGAGAACATATTGATTAAGCTTCAAAATGACCTTGATAAAATTCCCAACTCTTCCATCAAAGAATTTGGTGATTTTGAGCATGTTGCTTAATTTCTCTGAGCCCCAGTATCCTCATCTTTAAATTGGGGATAATATTATTCAATTGATGGGTAGTGTCCTAACTAAAAAAGATAAAGACTATAGTGGCTGGCGTTCACTAATTGTGCCATATGTTGTGGCTAGTATTCAAGTGTATTGTCTGGCCATGTCCCTGGAAGAATCATCTATTTCTCATTCTACTCCTCTAGAAAAATACCTGAAATTGCATTTAATTACTCTATATTCTTTATATCCTCTTGATTATATCCTTTTTTTCCCCTCTGAGATTGGCTTAACCTTTCTCATTTGTCACTTAGAGATCTCTAAGGCACAAAAACACACATAGAGAATCATACACCCACACAGAGAGACATATATTTTTATGAAACTATGACATTAATTTTGTTTTAGCATTGTGTTCACCAAGTCAAACTGGTCACAGGTAAACATTTCCATCAGTCATTTATAACCAAAATTTTCTTAACTGAGATTTAGACCAGTTGGCAAATTTGTGACAATATGATTTCTCTTGGGCACATAGATTTTGTAATAGAGCAGGAATTAACAAGAATACTTGAAAGTTAAAAGTCCTTGGATATAATTTTGCATTTTTTATGCATAAACATTACAATGTTAAATACAGGGATTTATACATTTAAAGAAAAAAGTTTCAATCATTTCTGTCAAACATCTCACAAACACTTCTAAAATCATGTTCACAGTGATGAGTTAGTCCTTCTGAGATAGTAAATATAGTTAATTGACTTCTTTGGAGAGAGAACTAAATTCCATGTACATCGATGCAGAGAGAAAATATACAACGTTGTCAACATATCAATGCAGCTGCATAGATCAACACTCCACTCAACTCCCTTCTCATTGACCAGAGACTATTTTAGTTGTGAAAATGGACAGAATTCTTCTGAAAGTCCTGGGAAACAGAATCAGTTCTCTTGATAGAAACAAAGGAGGAGACCAACATTTGTTGAATTCTTGACATTCATTGGCACTGTGCAAAGCACTTTGTTTTCTAATTTGATCTATGAATTAAGTCAAATTCTTCCCATCGTAAAGATAAATTACCTGAAGGTTGTTGAGGCTAAGCAATTTAGCCATGCAAGCCCTTTCACATGTATTGATCACTAGTGGCCAAGGTCTCTGAAAACTAGGCACCAGAAAATGTTCACTCTTAGAATCATGGCTCATTTTTACCCTACTGTTGAATTATTATTTTTTTTTTTTTACTTTGAGTCTTTGGGTACTTTGTCAGGTAATTCCTATCAGAGCTAATGTAATTCCACTCCCAGATATTTTCTCAAAGAATTGAAAACAAGTTTTCAAACAAACATATGTACACTCATGTTCACAGCAGGAGTTGCAATTCCAAAAAGATGGACACAACCTAATGACCATCAACAGATGAATGAATACACCAATTGTGTATGTGTGTGTATATATAACACACAATTAGAATATCATCTAGCCATGAAAATAAATGGAGTAGTGGTACATATTCTGGCATTATCAAATCTATAAAACATCATGTAAAGTGAAAGAAGCCAGACACAAAACATCCCATACTCTATGATTCAATTCATATGAAATATCCAGAGTAAATAAATCTATAAAGACAAAATAAAAAATGACAGTTTCCTTGGCTATAGGCATGAGAATAATAGAGAAAATTGTTTACTGGATAATAGGTTTTACTCTAGAGCAACAGAAATATTTGGAACTCCATTAAGGTAGGTTATGGATGCACCAAATTGTTCATTTTATTTATTTATTTATTTATTTATTTATTTATTTATTATTTTGAGATTCTAATGGATAATTTATTTTTTATTAAGTACTTTGTACATATTAATGGAGTTCAGAGTAATAACTCATTTCATATACACATTGTGCAATTATCAAGTCAGAATTGTTGGTACTTCCATCTCTTTAAACATTTTACAAAAAAGTTTTGATTAATATGTAGAGATAATTGTACATATTTATGAGGTATGATTTTCTTAATTGCATTCAGTATAGTGAAATTCATTATAGGTTTTTCACAGAATTGCAACCTGCATTTTGCACTTGTTTTCTCTATCTTTATCCCAATATGTTGTTCATCCTCTCCTTCCCAATTTTCCCATTCTCTTTCCCCTCCCACAAGTCCTCTACCCCCTCATGATGGGTTGGTTCCCTTGTATTTTCTAACCTTAGATATTTTCAATTGTGTGTGTGTGTATAGTAAATATATATATATGTGTGTGTGTGTGTGTGTGTGTGTGTGCGCGCGTGCCCGTGTGTATATATATGTGTGTGTGTGTATATATATATATATAATTGTTTATATATACCATGTTTTAAATCTATTCATCTGTTGATGAGCATCTGGGCTTATTCTTCCATAACCTTGCAGTTATGAAGAGGGCTCCAATAAACAAGGAAGTGCTGGTGTTCCTGTGATATAATAACTTGTCTTCCTTTGAATAGGTACCTAAGGGTGATATAGCTGGATCTTATGGTAGGTCTATTTTTAATTTCCTCAGAAATCTCACACTGATTTCCACAATGACTATACTAATTTACAGTCCCATTAGCAGTATAAAGTTCCTTTTTCCCCACATCCTTGCCTACACTTATTGTTTCTTTTGTCGATGCCAGCCATCCTGACAGGAGTGAGATGGAATCTCAATGTAGTTTTGATTTGCATTTCCTTGATGGCCAATGTCAAAGAAAATTTTTTCATGTTTATTAGCCATTTGTATTCTTTTCTTGAGAACGGTTTAGTTCCATTGCCCACTTATTTGTTGAGTTATTTGCCACTTTGGTGTTTAATTTCTTAAGTTCTTTACTTGTTATTATTGTTGTTGTTAGGTGCCGTCGAGTCGAGTCCAACTCATAGTGACCCTATGTACAGCAGATGGAAATACTTCCCGATTCTGTGCCAGGCAAATGATCTTATTTATGTTTAAGCCCATTGTTGCAGACACTGTGTCAGTCCATCTGGTGGAGGGTTTTCCTCTTTTCCGTTGACCTGCCACTCTCCCAAACATGATGTCCTTCTCCAGGATTGATCTCTCCTGACTACGTGCCCTAAATATGTAAGACGCAGTCTGGCCATTCTTGCTTCCAAGGATCACTCTGGTTGCACTTCTTCTAGGACAGATTTGTTGGTTCTTTTGGCAGTCCATGGTATATTCAATATAGATCAGTTTAATTTATTTATATCCTGTGCATTTAATTTTGGTAGTTCCTAAGTATTAAGGAATTCATCCATTTCTTCTGTGTTTTCATTTTTTTGGAGAGTACAAGTTTTTGAAGTAATCTCTAACAATTTCTGTATTTCATTGGTATCTGTTGTTATGACCCCTTTTTCGTTTCTAGTTTTAGCAATTTTGTCTTTATCTCTCTTTGTTTTTTTTTTTTTTTCATTTTTTGTTACTCTGGTGAGGAGTTTGTCGACCTTATCTTTTCAAAGAACCAACTCTTGATTTCATGGATTCTTTGTTTTCTTTTGTTTTTTGTTTGTTTTTAGTTTCTATTTGCTGATTTCCCCTTTGATCTTAATTATTTCTTTTTCTGTGCTAGTTTTTGGGTTGGCTTTTGTTATTTTTATAATGCTTTAAGATGTACTATTAAATTATTTTGGAGGACCTTCCCTATCTTTTTGAGGTAGGCTTTTATAGTTATGAATTTCCCTCACAGAACTGCTGTCACTACATCCCAAAGGTTTTGGCGATCATGCTTTCATTTTTGTTTGATTGTAGGAACTGTTTAATTTCCTCTTTGATTTCTTCAATGACCTATTGATTGTTCAAAGGTGTATTATTTAATATCCATAGATTTGTAATATTGTTATAGCTTCTCTTGTTATTGAATTCTAGTTTTATTCCATTGTGACCTGTTAAGATACAAGGCATGATTTCAATCATTTTTGCATTCATTGAAGCTAGTTTTGTAAACTGAAATTTGGTCTATTTTAGAAAAAGTTCCATGTGGCATAGAGAAGAATGAGTATTGTGCTTCTGTTGGGTGGAATATTCTAAAAACATCTGCTAAATCCAGTTGTTGATTAAGACCATAGTTCCTTTGTTAATTTTTTGTTTTCATGATTAATATATTGCTGCAAGTAGGGTATTGTAGTCACTTACAATTATTGTGTCTGGACCTGTAAGTATTCCTTATGGTCTATAAGGTTTGTTTTATGTAATTAGGTGTACCAGTGTTCAGTGCATAGATATTTATAATTGTTATATCCTCTTTGATTGATTGATCCCTTTATTAATATATAGAGACCTTCTTTGTCCCTTCTGATTAATTTAGGCCTAAAGTCAACTTTTTCAAATAGCAGCATATCAACTCCTGCATTTTGTTGACTTCCTCATGCTTAGTAAATCATTTTCCAGCCTCTTATTTTCAGTTTGTATTTATATATCTTTTTTAATGAGGTGAGTCTCTTCAAGGCAGCAAAATGTGGGACCTTTCTTAAACTAGTTGGCTAATACAACCTTCTTAAAAGAAGAGTTAGGACCATTGACATTTAGGGTTATTATAGAAAGGAGTTTGTTGTTTTGTGTAATTTTGTTGATTGCTTTTCTAGTTGAATTGAGTGTTGCTTGCTCTTTTCTTTCATATTAGGATATTGCTGGTTTATTAAGTTAGATATCCTTGCTTCTTTCTTAGATTTCATTTGTTCAAGTATTCCTCTCATGGATTTTATTCATTCCTGTGGTTTTGCATTTGGTTTTATCTTTTTCCTGTATGTGGAATTTCCTTAAGCATCCTTTAAAATGCTGGTTTGGTGTTCATGAATTGGTTAAGGTTGCATTTATCTTGCAAGATATTTATTTCTCCATCTACTTTAAAGAAAAATTTTGCAGGATATATTTTCTTCATTGGCAGTTATTTCCTTTCAGTATTTCAAATATATCAATCCATGCTTTCCTTGCTTTGAGGGCTGCAATTGAGAGGTCTGATGTTATTCTGATGGATTTGCCTTTGTAGGTGAGTTTGCATTTTTCTCTAGTAGCCTTTAGAATTGCTTCTTTTTCTTTTTCTTTGTTCTTTCCTTTTTCTTTTTCTTTTTTCTTTTTTGAGATTTCACATTTGCAGCTATGTGGCATGGAGTGTTTCTTTTCTGATTATGTTTATTTGGGGTTCTGGATGCCTCTGTTATCTGAGTGCCTATTTTTCTCCTAGATTTGGAAAATCTAATGTAAATATTTCATTGAATAGATTTCCTAAGCCTTTGGCTTTAGCATCAATTCCTTCTACACCATGTATTCTTAGGTTACACCTCTTCATATTGTCCCCTACTTTTTGAAAATTGTGATCATATTGCTCTTTTTTCCTTTGTGTCTGATTTACTTAATTCTTCAAACTTGTCTTCTATCCTTGATATTTTCTCTTCTGCCTGGGTCAGTCTGCTGGTGTTGCTCTCTATAGTGATCTTTATTTGACTTATTTATTTATTTTTCATCTTGGGGAGGTTGAACCCAGGTCCTTGTGCATACTTTGTAAGCACTCTGCCACTAATCTACACCTCCAACCCCATCTTTTAAAAAATACTTTTTATTTTATCTTGAGGCAAGGTCTCATTAGGTTACACAGGCTGCCTCTAGCCACAAACTTGCTGGGATTACAGGCATGCACTATCACACCTGGCCAAATTGTTCATTTTTAAATGATTAATATTATGTTATAGAATTTCATCTCAAATTAACTTTTAAAAACCTAAGCTAATCTTACTGATTCCTATGTTCCCTTCACATTTGATGTAAAGTTGCTAGTGGGGTATTTTCATTGTTGGGGAAAATAATAATAGTGATAATTTCTAATTCTCCTGTATTAAATGCCTAGAGTTCTACAGCCAACAGATGGCACTCTAGCTCCAGCTGTCAGAAGTTCTCTACTTATCCCACCCACAGGACTCTGTTTGCATCAATGAAAGGAGAATAAACACACATGTTTGGACTCTTTTGTGCATATAGAAAAAATGTCACATGCTTCATAATTCCCTTTAGAAATTACTTTCCACTCAATTATGAATGGAATATAAAGCAATACCTTTTAGAACAGAAATTATATATGAAAATACTATCTACATATAACTAAAGCATTAAGGACAGTTTTTTTAATAGTAGTTTTATGAGCAAATAGACATAGGTGTAAATTTATACTCTATCATTTGCTAACTGTGTGTCCTCAAGCAAGATCCTTAATCTCTCTGAATCTTAGTTCTCTTTTCTGCAAATTATTGATAATAACATTGTACTTACCTCTGAAGGCTGTTGTGATCATTAGAAATAATATACTTGACATATTCTTTGCAGAGCATCTAGTATGTAGTAGGTACTAAGTAAGATATAGCTATTCAAAGTATTAAGAAAGAAAATATAATACAGATAGGTTCTCTGCTTTCCATCATATGTTTAAAGTGTTTAAAGTTGAATTTGAAGAGCCAAGGATAATGTTCAAATTCTCTGATTCAATTGAAAATTTTAAATGCTTATACTTTCTCTAAATCAAACACCAAAGTGGTACCACAGTAATACAGCACAAAACTCATAATATATTTTTAGTAGAGGGAAAATACAGGTTGCAAATCTGTACTACAGTGTAGTTTCACTTTTGTTTAAAGAGTGGCATATATCTTGTAAGATAAAAGCCAAAATGTTAATGTTAATTATATCTGGTCATGAAATATTAGCTGATTTCAATATTCTCAATACTATTCTAATTATAAAAAATCTTTTTCATGTGATGCTATGAAGCTATGTGTACATCAAATATTGATACTTCAAGGCCTCTCTGTGAGTCATTGGAATCCATAGTGGAGAACCCTGTCAGAGGTCAGATGCAGTGTTCCAGGGACATCCTTCCTGCTTATAATTCTCCACAAAGGAAGAGAAAAAGAAAAAACAAGCCCATCTACTTCTCTGTGCTGGTTTCCCAGGATAGCACATACAGAAAGCATCTGCTAGATGCTCAAACAACTATTTGAAAAACAGAACCTTTGGACAATCCCATTATTTCAGATTATCCTGAACTCCTCCTCAAAGAAAAAATAAAGACATATCAATTTCAGTATGTCTCACCAATCATAATTAATAAATTTGAGACTAGATATCAAAAATTTTAAACACACATAAACCTTTTACAAGCCAACTCACTTCTTAAACTCTGATCTAGAGAAAGATATGTGTGCACTAAAATTCATGGACAAGAACTGTGTAGTTTCAATTTACATAACATTTGCATTGAAATGAGTATTATAAATAATCTAGAGATGATTTAAAGTATACTGGAGGATTGTGTAAATTGTATGCAAAAACTATGCAATTTTTAATAAAAGATCTGAGCATCTACACGTTTTGGTATCCATGGGGTCCTGGAACCAATCCTCCATGCATATAGAGGGATGATTGCGTTTACAAAGTAGCCAGCTTGTGCCAGAAACTGTGGGTACAACAGGGAAAATAATAAGACCTAGCCTCTGTCCTTAAAATGTTTCGAGGAGGATATATATATAGCTTATGAAGAAAAGAAAGAAAAAATATGGATTTTCACTTTTTCCTTACTTTGTGTATTTTTAACAAAATTTTTAGAGACAATGATTTGTTGGTGGTTTTGCACAAAACAGCCAATAATGAATCATTAACTATGAATCAACAATGACTCAGGAAACACCTTTATGATTTATATCCTTGAGATTTGAAGAACTGACTTTGCTGTCACCTCCGTACATACTATTTTTCTCTCACCTCCACTCTCTTATTCTACCCTCCTAAATCTGTTGTTGGGCTAGAATTTAGCTCAGTTAGTAGACTGCTACTCTGCAGTCCCTAAGGCCCTGGATTGCAGCCATACCATCCTGGCATTCAATCCTGTCAGATCTCAGAAGCTAAGCAAGTCAGACCTGGCTAGTCCTTGAATGGGAGACCACCTGGGAACAATAGGTGCTGTCGGCATGCTGGCAGCCCACTCCCAGAAAACAGTCAGCCATTGAAAACCCTATGAATAGCATGGCACAGTGTCTGGTAGTGTTTCATCTAGTGTGCACAGTGTCGGGTCGTTATGAGTCAGATCCAAATGGACAGCGCCTAACAACCACCATCACAAAAACGGAAGAAGGATGTGGCAGCCCACTCCCAAAACAATCCCAAAATAATCAGCCATCAAAAACTGTATGAGGGTCGCTATGAGTCAGATACGACTCAGTGGCACCTAACACACGCACACACACATTAAAAAAAATCTGTTGTTGCTGTCAGAAATTCTCTTAGTATAATTCAAAAGGAAATTGGAGGAATGACAACAGTTCATCAAATCTAAATCCAAAATCACCACATAAGTAAACATGTGTGGTTACAGCAATAGAAATGGTCACCAGAGGGCAGAGTGGAGGCAGGCTTGGAGACAGCAGTAGCAATGAGGCACTCTGGCAGACGGAATCTCCTCCTTCCTGATGACGAGACTGGGAGGGCTTCACAGTTCTCTTAGACGGTGGGATCAGAGCTAAGGACAATTTTGGCACCACTATTCCACTTGTCCTTATTTCTTGTTAGTGTTATACTTAGTAGTTTTCTGCCATCAGAAGAAAAAAGTATTCATCTTTTTCTGCCGCAGGCATAGACTCATTCACTAAACTCAATCATACTTTTCCATTTTAGCATGATTCGGTAGTGTTAGAGTGCTGCCCTGTGCTTTCTGAGGCCCTACATTCTATCTCCAGCACCACAAAAATGGAGAAGGACTTGGTAGCCCACTCTTGAAATAATCCCAAAATAACCATCAAAAACCCAGGAGGGTTGCATGAGTTGGGCTGACTGGACAGTACAAAACAGCACAGTTGTTCGATGCCATGAAGACTGGTCTGACTCATAATGACTCCATGTACAACAGACAAAACACTACCCAACATTGTGCCATGGCTGGCACTATTGTCAGTACTTCTCTGCTATTCATAGGGTTTTCAATGGCTAATTGTTTCAGGAGTGGCTTGCCAGGTCCTTCTTCCAAGCCTATAGCACCTGGTTTTCCCAGGTGGTCTCCCATCCAAGTACTAACCAGGCCTGACCCTGCTTAGCTTCCTAGATCTGATGAGATCGGACCCCAGGGTGATACGGCTATGGACTGATTCCATTGTAGAATTTTGTGAACTGAAAAAGATCTCACCAGATTTGAGGATGAGATGCTTCGTGCCTGGAGGAGTGCAGAAGGCAGGTGAACAGAGGCCCGGGTGGACAAAGAAACCCCTGTGTGCATTATTGCTAAGGAAAGGCTCTTTTCACAATGTGAGGGGATCAGGGCTGAGAAATTGTATCCAGTAAGGGTGTGTGTGTGTGTGTGTGTGTGTGTGTGTGTGTGTGCATGCTGCGACTGTTTTTAAGAACTTGTCTTATGTTTATGCTCATTAAAGAAAGACATGCTCAATAGGAATACCAGCAGTGCCAAAAAATGTACACACATTTCAAGAGATGTTGTCTATGTATCACTTTTTGAAGTTGAATTTGAAGTTGAAATGTGTAGTTTGATGTTTGCTCACAAGATGGCGTTAATCAAATAAAAGCTAATACCATACATATATTCTTAAAGCAGCAAAGTGGAAAGTTTTCATCCCAAGATTGTATACATTTTCAGTACCCTCTTTATGAAGGGGAAAGTGGCTACATGTAAGCCAAAACTATAATTTCCCAAATGTTACATCTATACAGATAGATAGGTAAATAGAGAAGCAATAGTATGTGGAAGTATAAATTGGTTCAGCTGCTCTGGGGACAACTCTGCCAGTATATAAATAAGTATCTACATAACCTATTTCCTAACCATCTCATTCATAGGTACATATCTCAAATAAATCCTCACAGAGTTCCATAAGCACAGACGCAGAAAGATGGTAGTGTGGTTTATAAACTTTGTAGTACTCAGCAATTGGAGACAACTTAGGTATCTATCACTGGAAAAGCAGATGAGCCATTGTGACATATTTACAAGATCATGCACACAAGGGCAAATGGTTAAGCAGCACATACATTTGACCTGCTGGAGCAGTATTGACCAAGGTACTTTACAGAGAAAGGAGGAGCAGGCATCTGGGACTCTAATATAACTCTATGACAGTGCACAGCAATCTGATAGGACCAGGTGTCTGACTCTGGAAGAAAGACCTTGAGCTAAGGGTATGGGATTTGAAAGTTACATGATGGAGGGAGCACTAAGCTCTTGCAGAAACCAAAGTCCTAAGAGTATATTTTTAGAAAATTGAGAACTTGTTGCTGAAATAACTTACATGGAAAGACAAAGGCCCCTGAACAGCCAAAATATTTCTAAATTTTAAAATGATAGTAATATTTGTCCAACCAGTTATCTCAACTTATAAAAAGTAGAATAGTTAGGATTATGTGGTACTGACACAGCGTTAAACTTACTGGAGAACAAACCACATTAGAGATCAGAGAATGAACACATGCAAAAGTGTGGAAATGCAGTTAGGGAACAGAATGCCCTCAAATAAATAATACTGGACAATTGGTTAGTCATATTGAAAAAGGGTTGTTCTCTATCCCATACCAATATATAAAAATTTCAAATGAGTTAAAGATAAAAATACAAGAAATAAAACCTTTAAATGTTCAGAAGAAAATGTTAAAGATTTTATTCAGTGTGGGTTTCTTTAAAAGGACATACAAATGAAAACCATGAAGGAAAAGATTAATTTGATTATATTAAAATTTGAAACATTGATTCTTGAAAGCATCAGGAAGAAAGTGAAAAGGAAAGCCATAAACTTGATATTTGCAATACACTGAGGAAGATATTTGCAACATACAGAATCAATAAGGAAATAGAAACCAGGATGTGCTTTTAAAAACATCCCCAAATCGATAAGAAAACAATGACTCAAAAGAAAAATGGACACAAGTCATAAGCAAGTATTTCATAAAATAGAAATCCAAAATGTTCAGAACACATATGAAAAGATCTTCAACTGTATTAGTGATCACACAAATGAAATTAAGACCATAGGGAGACAAGATTTTGCAGCCACTAAATATACAAAAAGTCTGCAGCCATAGCACCCCAGCATCTGATCCTAACTAATCTTGAAAGCTAAGCAGTGTCAGCCTGGTTAGTCCTTGGATGGGAGACCACCAGGGAATACCAGGTGCTTCTGGCTAGGGAGAAGGACCTGGCAATCCATTTCTGAAACAATCTACCATTGAAAACCCTATTAATAGCAGAGAAGCACTCACAATAGTGCCAGGAATGGCACAGCATCAGAGAGTGTTTTGTTCTGTTGTACATAAGGTAACTATGAGTTGGACTCAACTCGATAGCAGCTAACAATAGCAACAACAAATACACAAAAGTACAGAAGTCAGATATTGCCAAATACTGGTAAGAACTTGAACCAATGGAAATTCATACATTGCTGGTGAGAATGTGAATCAATTTAATCATTTTGAAAAACAGTTTGACATCTTCATATCAAGTTAAATATCAGAGGGCTGTGGATGTACTTAGTGGTAGAGCACTTTCCTAGCATGCACAAGGCCCAGGTTTAATCCCCAACTCTACAAATGAAACAAATTAAATATTCTATACCCTCAAACCAAGCAATTTCACTGTTAGGAAACCTAGAAGCCTAGAAAAATTCATGGACATACACACCAAGAAAAATAAGTAAGAATACTTATTCCACTATCATTCATGTCAGCAAAAATAGGGGGAAAAAACCCTCTCAAATTTCCAATGAAGAGAGAGTGACTTCAAAGAATTATATATACAATATCCACACAATGGAATATTATCATTCAGCCTAAAAATTAATGAACTACAGATACTGAAAAGCATATGGATACATTTTAGAAACATAATATGAACTGAAATAAGCAAGCATTGGAGAACTACATTTAGAATGGTACAAAAACAAGCAAAACACTACTATATGTTATTATATATTAGGAAAACATATACAAAAAACCCTAAACCACTTCTTTAAAATGTAAGGAAATGATACATAAAATTCAGGAAGGTAATTACTTCTGAGGACAGAGGCATAGGGATAGGTTTGAGGAGAATCACCTTGCTACAAAGATCAGAGGAGTCCTAGTCCTTTAGGTCAGTGGTGGATGCATGTATTCATTTTTTTATTATGTATAGATCTTATATAAATGTTACTGTGATTTTTACATATGAACTGTTACATCTTAAATTGTTTTGTTTTGTTTTGTTGAGACAAGGTTTTTCTGTGTAGCCTAGGCTGGCCTGGAACTGACTATGTAGCCCAGGCTGGCTTCAAACTCACATCCTCCTACCTCAGCCTGCCAAGTGGTGGGATTAAAGATGTGCAGCACCCCTTGGCTCTTAAAGTTTTTAAGCATATTTGCTAAATGAAGAAAGAAACATAAACATTAATTATAGCACAGGCATTCAGGCACATTAAGTAGTTTACTTTTCTTCTGTGTTCAATTCTATTTCTTTTAGCACTTCCTTAAATGTACAAATTTTAAACATCATATTCTTCTGATTCTTTCTTGTGGAAAGCATTCTGTCAAAAAAAAAATCAGGAGTGGATTAAGAATGTTTTCATTGTTAAGTGCCACCGAGTCAAGTCGAGTCTAACTCACAGTGACCCTATGTGTAACAGAAAGAAACACACTAACACTGTGCCATGCTTGGCATGTCAGTGCTTAGGGAAATAAAGAAAACTGAAGGGAAAAAATTTTGCTCTGTCACTAGATGATAAAGGGGATCTTACTTTATTTGATAGTAAAATATATTTGAAGTTCCAGTTCCTCAAACTATCCCATCATTTTTAGTATGAGTTATAAGTTTCTGACATTCAAAATTTCAACTTGCAACAAGATATCTCTGCTAGCCTACAAAAAACATTATGGTGGATGTGTACATTATGATAGAGGAGGGGGGTCATTTTCCAACAGTACATTTACAGTGTTTCTCTGCTATTCATAGGGTTTTCAATGGCTAATTGCTTTGGGGGCTGCAGCCATACCCAGGTGGTGTTTGTGGCATCCAATCCCTTCAGACCTCAGAAGCTAAGAATGGTCGGACCTGGTTAGTATTTGGATGGGAGACTGACTGGGAATACCAGGTGCCATAGGCTTGGGAGAAGGACCTGGCAACCCACTCCTAAAAAACAATTAGCCATCGAAAACCCTATGAATAGCAGAGAAGCACTAAGAATAGTGTTTTGCCTGTTGTGCATAGGGTCACTATGAGTTAGACACTGACTCAATAGCATCTAACAACAACAGTTGTTTTGGGAGTGGGCTGCCAGGTCTTTCTCCTTTGTCTATCTTAGTCTAGAAGCTCAACTGAAACCTGTCCACCATGGGAGGCCCTGCATGTATCTGAAATACCAGTGACATGACTTTTGGCATCACAGCAACACACAAGTCCACACAATATGACAAACTGATAGAGTTATGGGGTTTGACACTTTAGGCCCTTGGAACTTGTGCCAAGACCTTATAAATTTGGATTAAAAGCAGTTCAACTAACTCATATTTGGTAAGATGTTCTCAGGCACCCACATTTGATCTATTTCTTATATCATTTCTTTTCCCTGAGTGTTATACCTCTTCAATAGATGGTAAAAACTTAGAACATGGTATAAAGAGTACAGAATGTAGTGTTAGGACATGAGTTCAAGTCTGATTTACTAACCAAGTCCAGTCACTTAATCTTTCTGGGCTTCAATGTACTTCTTGGGAAAATGAAGATAGTAATTGTATTAGTCAGGACTTTTGCATTGTAATTCAGTGCAATTTGTCTGAAAATTCAGTTCAAGATAGCTCAAAAAACAAATTCACAAATTTCACATTGCTAGAAGGTCAGTAGTCCACACAATTAGATGCAGAAAGTCATATCTTTCCCCATCTCTCCTCTCTACCTCTTTCCAAAACTGACAAACTTATACAAACTCATAATTTGGTATGGAAAAAACTACTTCCAATTGCCCCAGTCATATTCAGTTTAGCAAGTTGGGAAGGTGGTGGTTATTGTTGTTAGGTGCTGTCGAGTCAAGTCTGAGTCAGAGTAGTCCTAAGTACAACAGAACGAAACACTCCCGACACTGTAACATGCCCAGCACTATGTCAGTGCTTCTCTGTTATTCATAGGGTTTTCCATGGCTGATTGTTTTGGAAGTGGGCTGCAAGGTACTTCTCCTATTTGTTGCAGTGCGGAAGATGGAACCCAAGGCCTCAGACTGCAGAGCAGCACTCTACCAACTGAGCTAAACCCCAACCCCAAGAAAGGTGGGAGAGGAGGATAATTCTTTCACTCCACATTTGATTGGTCCTTTTTCAGGGCATATGCTTACTCCCAGGCCAATCACTGCTCCAGGAAGCATGGGGAATTATAATTGGTTCACCTGAGAGCACGTGTTCACCTGAAAACAAAGGAGAACTAACCAGGACCAGTTGCAGTGGACAATGTCAGATATGCACAACAGGTAAGAGTGGTATCCAGACAAAAACATCAACTTTCCACTACAATAATAATTCCTCTAGCTAGGATGTTGTAAAAGCTGAAAATACAAGATAAAGTGATTTGTATGTTATAGGACACATTAAATCCTTGAATAAAATTATTTTTATAAAAATTATTATGAAGAGATTGAAAGAGAACAATATAAGATTATATTAGAATACGGCATCTTTTCAGACAAAGTTATTTCTTATAAAACTTGGAAAAACTGCTATATATTCTTTACAAAGCAAATTACTTACAAAATGAAGGAAATAAATATTAGCTTTCTATTTAATACGGTTTTTGAGACATAAAAGTCATAATAATATCCCTGATGTCTTTATGTGCCCACAATAAGCTTAATGTCTTATTTTCTACCAAGAACAAAATGTGCTCGGAGTGTGAACATGTCATGATTGCTTAGCTTAATGGGTGTGAAGTAAATGCACTCTCTTCTAGAGGGAATTTTTTTTTAAAGATCATTGCAACATTTACAGAATAAGGCACATTTTTATTAAATTGAATTGTTGGAAGGGACCTGCAAAGTTCATCGAATCTTTGCCATGGCTTTAGAATGACAATCAAAATACTCCAGGGCAATATTTATACTGAAATAGATTTTTAAAATGCCTTCCAGGGAGATCCTCTCTGGGGAATCTAGGTTTTACACCATAAATCAAATCTACCTTCACCTCTTCCATTCACACTGCTAGAAAATAATTGGATTATACTATATCTCCCAAGGGCTGGGATTTAGCTCAGTTGGTAGAGCACTGCGCTGCAGTCTCTGAGGTCCTGAGTTCAATTCCCAGCACCGCAAAAATGGGAGAAGGACCTGGCAATCCACTCCCAAGGCAATCCTGAAATACTCAGCCATTGAAAACCCTATAAGGGTCGCTATGAGTCGGATACCGACTCAACGGCACCTAACAACAAGAACAACATATCTCCCAAGGCAATGGTTCTCAAACCTGGTTATTAATCAGAATCACTTGGGAAAGTTAGAGAAATACAAATTTCCAGTCTACACTAGATGTACTGAAGCAGGGACAAGGAAGCAGTATTTTTTAAAGCTTCTCCCAAGTACCTTTCTGCAGCTACTTTTGAGATTACAGAATTTAGGACTAAGATATTTAACCATGACTCTAAGACATCATTGCCAAGGCAAATGTGTCTACCATTGTATCAGGCACTGAGGGGAAAATAAGCAAAGTGTTTTAACTTTTTCATCTCTAACTATGTGGATGAAATTTTTGACTCTCTATGTTTTCTAATTTTACTTTCAGAATACTGATGTTGATATTCTAAGCATTTAGTATTAAAATATTAATATTAATATCCAGTTCTAAAGCCTCTAAAGGCAATAGGTTCCATATTATATTCTCTTGATGTTGAAAAGTGCTACAAAAAGAGATGACATTATGATGAGGAGAGAGAAGCTTCCTTCATTTTATATTAGAGAATTTTCTGAGTTTATTAAAAGCAGTTCTATTTTCTTCTGAAAAGGTCATCAGTTCACATCGAAATGATGAACTGTCGAATTAATTAAAAATGTAACTGAAAATTTTTAAAGAGATCAGGCTGTGTAAAAGATTTTTCATCTTGCTCTTTTCTCTTTGTATTAAATCATAAACATTTTCCAGGCAGTTACAATTCCCCACATCACTGTTGGAATGTGCATGGCATATATGGATATACATATAAATAATTTATAAATAAATGCAGCAAAATATGAGCATATTAGCAATCGTGTGATTACATATAATTATTTATGCATTTTTGTGTTTTCAATATTTCTATTAAAAACCTATAAATTAAAAGTTAGAAAAATATGTGGTTTATAACATGCACTTACTACACTTTATTTATTCATTCATTCGTTTATTTATGTATGGCTAATGACTACATAACTTCATTCATATAACCAGTATTTTCATTTGGGAAACTAAGCACTTTGCTGCAATAAGGAAGAAGGCATAGTAGAGACTTACTTCCTGGTCTTTCTAATGAGTAGAGTGGGATCAACAAGAAGAAACAACAGGAAAATTGATTCCAGGGCAAGAAAGGAATGTATACCACCTGGTTGCCATCTTGCAATGAACAGTATGTCCTATGCTAGAAAAGAGTCCAAAGGGAACCATTGCACTACGGCAAAAATTTGTGCCAAACTAAAGGAAACCTCCTTCCCACTCCATCAGTGTGTGCACATTCTATGATTCTACCCAAAGTACATCACTAAAATAGTCTATAACACTGCAAAATAAGATTGTTCTAATTTTTTGGACATTTCCAGTTCTAGTTTTCCTATATTTCTGTTCTTGTCTACTGATGCGAGCTTGTGAGAATCTCTTTCCTGTAGTAGAGAAATCTCTTTGGAAAGGCAGTAAATGACTAAATTAGTTAGATGATGGATTAATGGGCTAATAGTCTTATACAAATGATATATTTCTAAGGCAGGTTATATGGGATGCAGACTTAACAGTGGATCAAATTTCAGAGATCAATTGCTAAGTAATTGAGCAAAAAATGAAATCATCATCATCATTTTAGTAACTGTCTAACTAGCTATTAAAACCCTGTGAATGGCAGAGAACCACTGATAATAGTGTCAGTGCTGGGCATAGTACAGGGTCAGATAGTGTTAATTTATTGTACATAGGGTCGCTATGTGTCAGACTCAATTTAATGGCACTTAACAACAACAATAACTGTAACTAGCACTTTCCTGTTACATATTGTGATAGGCAGAATGGCCCCTAAAATGTTCCCCTCTAATTCCTAGACATATGAATATATTTAAACTTGAGAAAAACATAGTATGTTCTTCCCTTTTCGTTTTCTATCTTTAGCTCTTTGCATATGTCATTATAATATTTGATTATGTCTCCTCAACCCACCTTTTGAAATCTTCTGTTCTTTGACGTCATCTATGTTGTCATGCACAACTTGCCTGGTCTTTGATCATTACTGTCTAATGCATCAAACCTGTTCTTGAGGTGGTCTCTGAATTCAAGTGGAATATACCCAAGGTCATACCTTGTCTCTTCTATACTTGTTCTCATTTTTTTCAGTTTCAGTATGAACTTGCATATGGGCAGTTGATTGTCTGATCCACAGTCAGCACCTAGTCTTTCTATGACTTCTAATATTGAGGTTTTCTAATGTCTCTTTCCAAAAATTTAGTCAATTTGGTTCATGTATGTTCCATATGGTGACTTCCATGTATACAGTCACCATTTTATGTTGGTGAAAAAAAGGATTTGCAAAGAAAAGGTCATTGGTCTGACAAAAGAGAAATGGAACACATAAACATTGACATTCTAGGTATCAGTGAGCTAAAATGGTCTGATATTGGTCAGATAATCATATGGTCTACTATGCCAGGAATGACAACTTGAAGGAAAATGTGGTTGCATTCATCATCAAAAAAGACATCTCGAGATCTGTCCTAAATTACAATGCTGTACAGAGATCAGGAGTGATTTGAGCAAAACAAGGAAACACTGCTTGGTTTAAAGTACAGAAAGGTACGTGACAGGTCTGTTTCCTTTCACTGTGCCTCTTCAATCTCTATGCTGAGCAAATAATCCAAGAAGCTGGATGTTATGAAGAAGAATCCAGCATCATCATTGGAGGAATACTCATTAACAACTTATGTTATGCAGATGATACAACTTTGCTTGCTGAAAGAGAAGAGAATTTGAAAGTTTTACTGATAAAGATCAAAGAACTCACCCTTCAGTATGGATTGCACCTCCACATCAAGAAAACAAAAATCTTTGCAACTGTATCAGTAAGCAATTTCATGATAAATGGAGAAAACATTGAGATTATCCAAGATTTTACTTTACTTGCCTCTGCAATCAACTCCCATGGAAGTAGTAGTCAAGAAATCAAAAAATGCATTGCATGGGGAAAAGCTGTTGCAAAAGACGTCTTTAAAATGTTGAAAAGTAAAGATGTCACATTGAAGATGAAGATGCACCTGACTCATGCCATGGTATCTTCAGTTGCATCATGTGCTTGTGAAAGCTGGACATTGAATAAGGGAGACAGGAGAAGAATTGATGCTTTTGAATTATGATGCTGGAGAGGAATATTGAATATACCATGGACTGAAAACCAACAGATCTTCCCTAAAAGAAGTGCAACCAGAGTGCTCCTTGGAAGCAAGGATGACTAGCCTACATCTGACATATTTTGGACATGTTGTCAGGAGGGATGAATCCATGGAGAAGGGCATCATGTTTGGGAGAGTGGTGGGTCAAGGAAAAAAAGGAAAACCCTCAAATTGGATGGATGACAAAGTGGCTGCAACAATGGCCTTTAACATAAAAAAGGTCATGTGCCAGGCACAGTGTCAAGTAGTGTTTGGTTCTGTTGTACATAGGGTCTCCATGAGCCAAACTCAACTCCATGGCACCTAACAACAACAATAACAACATGAATATGTTACCTTATATGGTAAAAGGCACTTGCAGATGTGATTAAGTTTATGAACCTTGAGACAAGGCAAATATCTTGGACTGTCCAAGTGGGCCCCAAACTCATCATATAAAGCTTTCGATTTGAAGCAACATTCCCAGAGATTGGAGAGGCACTGAACAAACAACCAAAGAAGAGTCAAAGATTTCCAACTGGGACGTCATTGAAGATGGAGTAAAAGACTGTGAGCCACAAAATGTAGGCAGCTTCTAAAAGTTGGAAAAAGTAAAGAAATAGCTTTCCATTAGAGCCTCTGGAAGGAAGGCAGTCCTGATGCTCCCCACTGTTGCCTTGACTTCAGCTCAGTAAAACCTATGTAGGATTTCTGACACACTGAAACTGTAAAATAATAAATTCCTATGATGTAAGCCAATAATATTTGGTAATTTGTTCCAGTAGCAGTAGAAAATTAATCTTGACTAATTTTCCTTCTTAGTGTCTCTCTCTTGCACAAATTCTTCCCAGAGGAATAACACCTTACAAAACCTTTGTATAAATGGCTCTCTATTTTTTATTACAAATTATATATTTCATTGAATAGTGTTCTCATCATGTAAGGTAGGAAGGTCCTGGGTGAATATTCTCACTTTATTTTTCAGCATTACTCTTTGGTTTAACCCATGGAATTCAGGAAATTACTCCCATTTAGTAGACAAGGAAACTGAGGTTATACTGTGAAGTGACTTGCTCAGGTTGCAGAGTGACAAGGGAGTGATTGAGTGAGGATGTCAAATCTTTTCTTCTGACTCCACCTTATCATGTGGTATTCTCTGTTTTGTCCAATATCCATATGACATCAGCAAACTTGTCACTAGAATGATCACATATGACCTTCATCCTAACCATTTTGGCAGAAAGAATATATGCACATACTATTATCTTTATTTTATGGGTGCAAAAACTCATGTTGCATAGAAGTTGCATCAGTAGTGAAGCCAGGACAAAAACTCTTCACTTTTAACTTGTAATCTAGTGCTCTTTCTGATGTGTACCACCATCTCTAAGATATAAAACATGCAGAATATCTAAAAGAGGAAAGAATGTAGAGTTTAGATGAAAACAGACCTGATTTGCAGCAGTGGTCACTTATAACAAGTTAGTTAACCTCCTTAAATCTCAGTTTTCGAATTTGTAAGATGTGAGCAATTTATTGAAAGAATTTGTTTACTTCCCAAGAATAATGGGTATATTGCATTTAAATGTAGCCCTGGCATAGCTGCATATATAGACTCAACATGTCAGTGTTTCACATCAGCTTCATGACTGCTCTCTGTTCCTCCTTGCAGACAAACAGAATCCATGTTTTCAACCTGTCAAAACTCACTGAATCTTGGCTCTAATCAAACTGGTAAATCCAATCTAAGAAAGAGTAAAGAGGGAAACAAGATGTTCCCTTCACTACCATGTATGAATTAATTTGTAGTGGTTCCTTTGCTTTCTTGAGCCAAAAAGAAAACTGACATGAGGGTTGGATCTTATTTTCTGGGCTTCTGTGTACTACAGACAGAAGAAAAAGTGGCCCTTCACTTCAGGGAAACTTCATGAGAGAGATAGCAATCATCTCTAATCTGTCCTGTTCAGATGAGTCCCATCAAACTGAAATGGAAGAGAACAGAGTGCCCCCAAACTGAACACTCAGCTACCCAAGTGCTGGGTAAATCCATCCACATTCATTTAAAAATACATGAGTGCTGATGATGCTCGAAGGAACGTCCATGGCTCAGTTCAAACCTACTCATTTTAGAGAAATCAAACATTATATTTTAAGAGGTTTTATTAAAGAAAATAGTTGGAAGTGAGACTATAGATTATGTTTTATCATCAAGTTATGGTTTCTTGGGGTATTTTTTGCATTCTCATAATGAAATATAGTGATACTAATTTGCTTAAAGTAAGTATGAAGAGAAGAAAATCTCTTTACCAGAAACAATTTTTCATGGAGACTACTTCAGATAATGAGAACTGGGGAAAGCATTTTAGGGAGAGCTATACAAAATTCTGTGATAAAAATTAAATGGAAACTAGGAATATATGTTATTTTAGTTCCTTTGGTGTCTGAATCATGAGTTGCAACTCCCTTCCCTCTAAACACAGTGGATAGGACATTAAAATAGACACATTGATCATATCTGCCAACCACTTCTCACGTTTGTTTGTCCTCATGGCACATATCCTTATACCCTGACAAGTAGATAAGAAAAACTCATAAGCAGAGCTGCATGACTGGAAGGAACCCAACCGTAAAACAAAGGACTCTCAGAGTTAGACAGAAGCTTTAGCCTCCATGGACTTCCCCACCTGGGCATCCTAAAAGCTTGCTCAGTTCAACATACCCCTGAGGTAAGCATCCCCTCTACTGCTCTCCAAGCTACTCACCCTCTGGTTTTTCTGTTCTTAGTGGAAGTATTCTGACCTCTTTTCCTAGTTGTGAGGCAGGAACACAGAAATATTGACTTTTCCTCCATCTATCCTCACAGTCAGTAAATAACTACGTCCTAGAAAGTCATCCCCACATATCTTCTCACTTCAGACAAAACACCTAAGTCCAGGTATGCTACATCTGTTCTCATCTCTGTCTTCTTCATCGATACCAAATGTCTTTTTTTCCTCCCTTTATTAGTAAATGATGGTGGGGTGCAGAGTAAAACAGCATTGGTTTTTTCCATTATGTAACCATTACATCACTTCTGGCTACACTTTCATTAACCCACAAGGTTTATGGACCCTTATGGCTAATACGTAGTAAAACTCAAATGCATATTTGGGTTATAGTCCCCTATTTTTCCAATGTACTCATGAACTTGTGCTGTTTACATTGAGATCATCCTCTCCCCCTTTATCCCTCCACATTGACCCTACTCCCCATCCCACCTTCCACAATCTTCGCTTCCCTCTGCTAGTTCCCTCCCTCCTTCTTTCTATTCTTTGTATTGTCCCTTCTTTGTTAAGTTTAATTGTGCAATTTTTATATATCAAGTTATGCATAGGATTTTCCTTCCTTTAAGTAAGATTCAGCTCCCATATATGACTGAGAACATATTGTCACCAAGTTTCTTAAATAACACTCATGAGACTCCTGTGCTCAAAATTCTGATATGTCTCACATCCTATAAGATGAAGAACACACACCTTAGTGTGGTATAGAACACTTGTTTTGCTTGGGCTCTCAAAAGATACTTCAGCTTTTGCTGGTTATACAAAAGGCCCTGCACTTAGCCATTCTGGACTCTTGGATGTTCACTTTAGCTATGACAAGCTCCTTCCTAGCTCTGCATCTTTGCATCTACTGCCCTTACCAACAAAATAAATGTCCCTGAAGTATGTCCCACGGAAATCCTACTTGTTCTTTCAAAGTTTCTCTTCAGATGTCCTTCTCTAAAAAGCCTCCTTTGCCACAGAGAGTCATTATTTCTTCCTTTCCCTGTGTAAATTTACTTGCCTGCCTCCATCATTATATGACATGCCCCCTAAGGGCTTCTCATTCATCACAGGGTGTGGCATGTGGTTAAATGTTCAATAATTGCTTTCTAGATGAATGAATGAATGAATGAGTGAATGAATGTATGAATGTAGACCTTTTCCCTTGTCAAATAAGGTAATGTAGCTCCCAGGAGGTTAAGCAACTTTCCCAAGGCCACATAGGCACAAGAGCCCATAAAAGCAGACATAAAGGGCCTTTGGATTCTGGAGAGTAATCACTCTGTAGCCAGCTGCTCTCACATTTGACACAATCATGTGTATGGCAACACTTCTCCCTGAGTTCCTATCTTTATTAGCAGGGTTTTATTTATTTATTTATTTTTAGCTTGGTTTGCCTTTTCAGTACCAATACCTTGATTTTTCCTTGGGAAGATGCTCTCATGTATTCCCAATGTTCATAGTCAGAATGGGGCTGGTTCCATTGCCTGACTTAAGAAGACATGTGACCTAGAGCTATCCAATGAGACTGCTGTGTCCCCATGGGTGAATCAGGGACCATGTCAGCCTAGGCCTTGCTAGAACTATTGAGAAAGAAAAAGTCCCTTTCCACTGAGCTTATGAAGCTGAATGGAGAGAAGATGTTCTCTGTGAGGGCAGTTGAAAAAAGTAAGAGTTGAGAGGTTTCTGAGGACATTGTTTGAACCCTTCTAAGCCAGTCATTCTATATGCCAGTATAGAGTGGTTTTATAATGTGTTGACTTGGCTAAGCTATATTCTATATCCCCGAATCCCCTTCACTTTCAATTTCTTGTTAGAGAGGAACACAAAAAAACACTTTGCATGAGTTTCAGAAGTTGGAAAAGAAGTCAGTCACATTGTTTTTATGCATGAAAGGGCCAGGCAGCTGGTCCTGCCACAGGACACACATGTCGGTTTTCTTTGTGGAGCAGCCAGGTTTGCATTTACTTCACTTCCATTCAGATTTTCATACAGTTTCACCAATTTCTGGACCAGGCTCATATTTAGCTTGATAACAAAAGGTGCCAGCTTCCCTTCTGCAAGAAGGAATCAATGTGGTCAGGAGGGTGGTAAGAGACTGACCAGGGTTCCAGTCCATCATTGCAGATTTCAGCTCAAGTTCACGATTTTCAGTTTTCCCTCACTCTTTCCCACTTTAATCCAGCTTCCTTACCTGATAGCTTACCCTGATGTCTTCAAGCAGCCTGAGAAACAAAGCCAACAGCTTTATGGCTAATCATCTTTCCTAACTGCATAGGTCAAATTCTTGGAATAAATCCCTAGTGTGTGTATATGTGTATATATACCTTTAATTGATTGATTCCTTCTCTGCTTGGACCCTGACTGACACACAATATGTCCTTGAACTTTTCCATTATACAATTGATGTTTAGTCAGTGTGAATTTCACTTCTACCACTTGCCACTACAAAGAATTAATATGCAGGATTATCATATTTTAACTGAACTTGATATCCTGAGGGCAGGATGCACGCATGCTTCCCTCATCCTTAAATCCTCAGCACCCAGCAAGATGCCAGGTATATAGCAGACACTTGGCAAACACATGTCCAATGGATTGGCAACAAATGGCTATAGAATGAAAGTGCTATCCCAAGTCCCCAAAACTAACGCTTCATACAATGTGAATGATGTGGAAGATGAAAGGCAAGATGAGAGGAAAGCCCTGGCCTCGGGGAAATCCGTGAACATCCCACGTGGGAAAGGCAGCTGAGCTTCCCACCTGGCAGCCTGCTGGGAGGGCAGCACACGCCGATGGCTCATGTTCGCCACTGGCACAACAGGTGTCCCGTGGCCAGCCAGCCCCTGCACGGAAGTGAGCTTCCTGTCACTGACAGGGATTCACTAGCTGTACATAACTGAAGTGGTACAGGAAGGAATTCTTTTTAAAATAGAAAATTTGAAAGCATATCAGGTTCCTAGAAAAGGAAGCTTCTGAGAAAGGTGATTTCACAGTAAGGAACCCCATGAGTCATCTAATAAATTTATATCTGAAGTAAAGCATGAATGGTAACCATTCTCTGTACTTGCCTAAAACACTTTAACAGATCCTGAGGAGGTAAATGGTTTATGAGAACCACGAAGACAGAAAATTCCGAACTGAAATTTTCAGAATGCTTTGATTTTTCAGTAGAAAGGAATCAAGCAATGAATATGCTTATTTCCAAGTACAAGCCATCACAGAGAAAAACATGATACATGCATATTGAATACTAAATCAAAATGGGGGTGTAATAGGCTGATAAGAATCCCCAGAGATATGTCAGACTCAATTCTGAAACCTATGGATATTACCTTTTATATATAAAAAAACTTGAAGATGAAATTAAAATAAGGATCCTGGGATGGGTTGACTATCCTGGACTATCTTGCTGGGCCTTACATGCAAGTGTCCTCAGGAGGCAGAGGGAGATCTGTCCACAGAGGAGAAGGAGCTGTGAAGAAGAAGCAAGAGAGACTTGATGACTCTGGTTTAATGATGAAGTGATGAGCCATGAAGTACAGAATGAAACTGTAGAAGGTGGGATGAGGAAGGGATTCTCCTGAGAGTCTTGGGTGCTGATGGAGTGGGGAAGAGGGTGCACGGCCCTGCCAATACTTTGTTTTCAACCTCTTAAAACCCATTTTGGACTTTCAACCTATAGAACTATAAAGAAAATAGAGTGTGTTGTCGTAAGCCATCCTATCTGTGGTGGTCTGTTCCAGCAGATGTCGGAACCTAACTTACAAGGCCAAGCCTTGGAGCTGCAGCTTCCTGGACATGTGCTACTGGCAACAGAGCCACACACAGCCCTGCCAGCAAAGACCAAAGGACCCAGAGAGAAGGGTCCAAACTGGCTGCAAACCCCAAAAAGTGCCCTTCTCACATAAAGGATACTCTGTAGCTCCACCAAAAATCCTTCCCAGTCTATAGCAAACATCAGAAAAGTCTCTCCTGGACCTGATACCACTTGCTTTCCTGAACTTGTTTTCTGGTGACTTTAGTATTTGTTCCACTGTCTGATACCTTGCTTTTTATCTCCTTGCTTGGTTCCTTCTAGAGGACATGACACTTAGACAACTCAATGATTTCTTCCCCTGGATCTCCCTTGGGAAATTGTCTTTAAAGTTTTTGTTGGCCTCATGCCTCACTTCCTATGGACCTGTGCCATTTCATTCCACTCACTGTTCATGGAATCCCAAGTGGAATTAGTGACCCAGGTCACCTTATTTTCCTATAAGGAAAGTATAGTGGAAGAGGAAAAATAAAACAATACCAACAAAATAAATAAATAAATAAATAAATAATCTCTAGAGCCAGAGCAAGACTTCTGGGTACTGGCTCCATCTCTTGCTAGTATGTGCCCTTAGCTTCCTCAAAGGTCAGTTTTATCATTTGCAAAATAAAGATAGCAGTGTCTTCATAGGGTTGCTGTGAAGATTAGAGAAAATGTATACAAATTTAATATAGTACTTAGCACATACTAGATGCTCAATAAAAATCCATTATAACTATAAATCAACTCAGCAGTATTTTTATTCAAGCAGTTAATATTATCTTACCTGTGACTATGGTCTCTACAATGCAGCCTCTCCCATGAATCTACCTTCCCTTAGGAAGTGTCCACTCAGGCATCTTGAATACAACTCTGCCTCAGCAAGGAAGAGCCCAAATTATATACCAATGAGTCATAAGAGATGGCAAACTCAATTTGTTTTCTTGTCTGACCATCTGAGGAGACTAGGAGAATGGACTGTGAAGTCAGACACCCTAGACTCAAACCCCTGCTCTTTTTCTACGTTCTAGTTATGGTGACTTGAACAATTTTTTTTCCTTTTCTGAGCTTCAGATACCCCATTGTAAAATAATATTAGTGACCAAAAAGATAATAGAATAGTTGGGGACGTAGATACTTCACAAGGGAACATATCCAAATGGTGAAAAAAATTTTAAAGAAAAATAAAGACAAAATACTCATTGATTATCAGCTCAACACACAATGAAATACTACTCCAGAATGGCTAAAATAAGGATGACTGACAATTCAAAGTCTTGGTGAAGAAGTGGAACAACTGGCACTCTTTTATACTGTGAACAAGTACAGTACTGATCTCAGACAGACAAGAGGGACTTGCTATGGTCCTGCCTCACCCATGGCGTAAGGAATCCATAGAGCCAAAGGTACATCCACTCAGGTTTCATGTCCCCTTCTTCCCTGGAACACAATCTCAACACTCAAGACCCCAGAATTTCCTGCCTAGACAGGGACCTTCCTCAGGTCCTGTTTTCCAAAGGCAGACTGGTACATAAATCTTGACCCATGGAGTGGTCAATGAGTGGTTTTGTGGACATAATCTACATATGCATATTAAGTTTGTTGCTGTGCAAGACATGACCAAGAGAAGAAGAGAACAGCAGAGTTTGGTCAAGGAGATAAGGGATAGCTGTCCCCATGCTGTCACTGAGGATAACTGGGATAACACTCTGAACAATAGTTTAACAATATCTACTAAAGCTGAAAATAAACATACTTTATGACCCAGTAATTCCACTAGGCATATATACCAACAAAAATAAATACACTTGTCTATATATGTGTAATATATACACAAATACATAATAAACTCACACATATATTGTTAGACAATGTATCACAACTATTCATAATTGCCTCAAAATAGAAATAAGTCAAATTTTCTTCCACATTAAAGTGTGTAACTAAATTATAATGTAATTATACTATGTAATATTAACAACAATAAAAATGAATGAACTGCTGTTACTTTCAACAGTTTGGATAAAATTTAAAAATATAATACTTAGCCAAAGAAGAAAAATACAAAGTAGAACATACTATATAATTACATTTATATAAAATTCATAAAAAGGCAAAACTACAATGACAGAATTCACAGTAATGATAAACCAAGGTATCTCCAGGACGCTGGCAATGTTTTATTTCTTAATCTGGGTATAATTATACAAGTATGGTCAATTTTTGAAAATTCATTGAGATGTATACTTAGGATTTATGCTTAGAGTTATGAGACACTGTAGTCGTATATTCTAGTCTCAAAGGGAAGGAAGCTAAAGGTCTCTCACTCCAGCTCAGTCTATGAGCCATTCATCCTTAGATCTTTACCCAGAATCTGTAGGGGAAGGATTTATATCCCTTCTGCATACTCTTGTTGTACTGTGTGTGATTTTTTCATAGTAATTGTTGGTTTCCATAGGTGTCTCCCCCTCTGTACAAAGCTACTTGAGGACAGGGATTGCTTCTTTAATTTCTATTTTCTCAGTGTCTAACCCACGAATGATCCTTAATAACTCTGAATGTAAGAAGGAATTCTTGAGTTATATCAGACATGTAATACATGCCAATCCAGTCCCTCCCAATCTACTTCTCTCTTCTTATGGAAACCTATCCCAAGTAGAAGACCTCTTCCTTTTTCAGATGAGACCTTTTATTAACAGTCTAGACTGAAACAGTGACCAAGCCTACCTTAAAGTAACTGTACACAGAGTACGTACCATGATTTCACTCTCTGACTGGACAAATGCTTCCACTGAAGAAATTCAATGACTCATTGCTTAAGTAGCAAATACCTGCAACTGATGGGGTCTTTCAGGATGGAAGACAAGGCTTCGAGAGAATCATCTATGCTATGTAAAGTGGGAGATCAACAAATCCAACAGCTGACAGCAACATAGCCCCCTTCATCTGAGGACAAACTGGTACAGCTAATGCATTTCCTAAGATTCCTTGAATGCCATTCAAATGCCTCCCAGGGAGGAAAGAGGTTCCAGAAGGAAGAGCCCAGTATCTGATGAGCACTTGCAATAAGAGCTGAGTATCTGATGAGCACTTGCTATGTGTACAGGTTCTAGTCTACAATTTTTTATATATGGTATTTAATCTAAACAAAAATAATTAACAATGAAGTATGATTAGCTTTGAATTGAATTAATTTCTAGGATTTTTCTATAAATGCACAATGATATCTGCAAAGAAATTTCTGTAATCAGCAATTGGAATAAGGAAAATTAGAATCAACTGAAATGTGCAAATTATGCAACTTCTATATTATGGAATGACACATGTTGTTGTTGTTAGGTGCCTTTGAGTCAGTATCCAACTCATAGCAACCTTACATGTTGTTGTTGTTGTTATTAAGTGCCATCGAGTTGGTATCCAACTCATAGTGACCCTAATAGGGTTTTCAATGGCTGACTGTTTTGGGATTGCCTTGGGAGTGGATTGCCAGGCCCTTCTCCCATTTTTATGGTGCTGGGAATTGAACTCAGGACCTCAGAGACTGCAGTACAGCGCTCTACCAACTGAGCTAAATCACAGCCAGCAACCTTACATACAACACACAAAACACTATTATTAGTGCTTCTCTACAGTTCATAGGGTTTTCAACGGGGGATTGATTTTTGGGAGTGAGTTGCCAGGTCCTTCTCCCAAGGCAATAGTATCTGGTGTTCCCAGACACTCTACCATCCAAGTACTAATCAGGCCGGACCCTGCTTAGCTTTCAAGATCTAACAGGACCGGAAGCCACAGGGCTACAGCTGCAGACAGAATGACACATAGCTATTTTAAAAAGTTCCAGATTGGTAGGAAAAATGCCTGAGATCTCCAGAGAGGAAATTCTGCACAAAATATGTAATTTTCAATTACATAAAATTTTTAAATAAAGAAATATATTTATAAAATTCATAGAAAATGATTCAGAAGGAGTTATACCAAAAGGCTAATAGTGATTATGTTTCAGAAGAAGAATATGGAAGAGAAGGAGTTAGGAAGGGAAGAGAATGACATTTTACTTTTTCCTATTTATACTTATGATTCCCTTGAGTCTTTTGCAACGAGCTTATATTGCTTGATAGCTTTAAAAAATGTCAAGGTATTGGATTACCTTGGAAACAAGTCTAAAGACAGCTTGATTGCTTATGTTGGGCATTTATAGTATTCTATCTTTTTATGTACCTGTTCTCGAATTGTAAAACAGTGATAATTACCAATCATACTGTGGTAACAGCAAGTGATCTATGAAAAACTTTTAGCTCAGTACTAATACTAATAAATTTGACTTAAATATGCTCTTTGTGCTGTGCAATAGAAAACATCAAAAATCAGTGGTTCAAAACAAAGAATATTTATTATTGCTGATGTACCTGTGAATTTGCTAGGAATCAGCTGATATAAACTGGCCTTGTCTGGGCTGCTCAGCTGGATTGGTCTTTACTCCATATGACCATACCCTCCTTGGACCAATAGGATAATCATGCTATGTCCTCCTTATGGTGATGGCTGAAGCACAAACATGCAAGTCTATTAAGGGTAAGGCTCAAAACTGACACACTGACTTCTACCATGTTCTATTGGCCAAATATGTCACATGACCAAGGTTAAAGCAAAAGAGTATAAAAATATACTTTACTGACTAAAAATAGTCACTGCTAAATATTGTCAGGAGGGACCAATACCTGGAGAAAGACAACATATTTGTGAGAGTAGCAGGTCAATGAAAAAGAGAAAGATCTTCAACTCAATGGATTGACACAATGACTGCAACAATGGGTTTAAACATATAAAAGATCTTGCACTTGGCACATTGTTGGGGAGTGTTTCATTCTGTTGTACATAAGGTTGCTATGAGTCAGATCCAATGCAACAGCACCTAACAACAACAACTAGAATGCAAAACTTTTCTGTGCTAAAACTAAGAAATTCCTGGGTAAATCAAGACCAGCTTTTACTCAATATCTCTTCACTTTTAGTAGGATAAACTTCAAAATATGTTACAGGGATTAGGTGAAGAATGAAGGCCAATGATGCAATCCATCACACTTTCAATACTGTTATCATCTGGGCAACTAGGAAAATAGACAAATCGTCAATGGTCAAAATTATTTAGTAGATTAGTTTTAGTTCACCAAGTAACATCAGATCTCTCAAACTCTCTACCAAGAGAATACTTTCCAGAGTATTTTCCTCAAATAAAAGGGCATTAAAAATGTTTCTGTAGCAAGGGGTTATAGCATCAGACAGGTAAGTAGGGTAGATTTTCAAAGAAGATTGAGACTCTTGCAAACCTAATTCCACCTTCAATTTATTGCAAAATGTGGTGGTGCACACTTGTAATCTCAACTATTTGGAAGGCTGAGGCAGGAGGATCACATGTTAGAGGCCATCCTGTACTATACTGGGAAACTTTGTTTTAAAAAAGAAAAGAAAGAAGGAAAGAAAGAAAGAAAGAAGAAAAATAGAGAAAGAAAGGAAAAGAAAAAGAAAGAAGAAGGAGGAGGAGGAAGGAAGGAAGGAAGGAAGGGAGGAAGGAAGAAAGGAAAAAGAAAAGAAAATGAAAAAGAAAAAAATGTGTGTTGCTAACTTCATTTGACAAATAGGATGAATCTCCCCAAGACAAAAATCCCTAGGATCAACCATTTTTCCTTCTAGAGAAAACATTTTTTACTTATAACAGGCTCTTACCAAAGAAGGTTATTTGATTTTTAGTCAATTGTTTGTGTGTGATCATGAATATTTATTTAGAGGCTTCAGCTTTGCTAATGCCAAGATCCATAGTGGGTGGTTGTTTCCAGAGGTTAAAACCTCGGATCTCCTCCTATTGTTTTGTTCTACCCACAACTTTCCTTTTCCTGTCTAGACTATATTTCTCATCTAAAGACAGACCCTTCCTGGATAAGACCAATACACAGATACAAATCAAAAAGAATGATTTCTCTCTCCTCACAAATATTTTATCTGAAATATGCTGGGGAAGAAAGCATATTAAAGTCCACAAATGTTTGGTTTTTTAATCATTAAAAAAATTTTAAAGAAGAGCGGGACTTTAGACATTCCAAATGAGAAATGAGCTATCAAAATTTCATGAGGTTTATTTTCATACGAACTTGGAAAATAAAACAAAAAAATAGTAACATACTAACAAAAAATACTGCCAATTTAACAAGTTACCTGTGAGATGACTGTCAAGAGAGTTGAAGAGCCAACATGGCAATTAATCTCAAAACATCAGAGAAAATCAGAATTTATGTGACCTTTGGGGCAAGTATCTGGCCAACAAACTTTCCACAAATTCCAATCTAGTGCAGGAAACAAATGAATTAAACTGCTTTTAAGAGCACCTTTAATGATCAAGAAAGTATAGTTCAAACTGAGTACACTAATTACAAACAATAATTTTAAAGTCCAAGCAATTAGTTTCATCATACTTTATTAAGTGGAAGCATCTATAGTACAATGGTCTTTTAGGCTTCCCACCTGCCCTCACAAGTTGATACTCTCCCCACTTTCCAATATTTGCACAGCCTATGGTTCTGTACTGACAATTACTGATGACTGGAATGCAAAGGTTGAAAACAAAGAAGAAGGTTCAGTAGTTGGAAAATATGGTATTCGTGACAGAAATGATGTGGGAGATCGCATTATAGAATTTTGTCAGACCAATGACCTTTTCATTGCAAATACATTTTTTCAACAACATAAATGGTGATTACATGCATGGACATCACCAGATGGAACATATGGGAATCAAATTGACTAAATATGTGGAAAGAGACGATGGAAAAGCTCTATATTAAATGTCAAAACAACACCAGGTAATGATTGTGGATCAGACTATCAACTTCTCATATGCAAGTTCAAACTGAAGCTGAAGAAAATAAGAACAAGTATTCGAGAGCCAAGGTATGACCTTGAGCATATCCAACCTGAGTTGAGAGACTACCTCAAGAATAGGTTTAATGCATTAGATGCAAGTGATAGGAGACCAGAGGAGTTGTGCTATGACACAAAAGACATCATTCAAGAAGAAAGCAAAAGGTTATTAAAAAGACAAGAAAAAAAGAAAAGACCAAATTACATGTCAAAAGAGATGCTGGAACTTGCCCTTGAACATTGAGCAGCTAATGTAAAAGGAAGACATAATGAAGTTAAGGATCTAAACAGAAGATTTCAAAAGGCAGCTGGAGAAGACAAAAACAAATATTATAATGACATGTGCAAAGAGCTGGAGGCAGAAAACCAAAAGGGAAGAACACGCTCTGTGTTTCTCAAGCTTAAGGAAGTGAAGAAACAATTCAGGCCTTGAGTGGCAATAGTGAAAGATTCTACAGGAAAATATTAGATGATGTAGGAAACATCAAAAGAAGATGGAAGGAATACACAGAGTCATTATATAAAAAACAATTGGTAGATAACCAACCATTTCAAGAAGTTGCATATGAAGAGGAACCAATGGTATTGAAGGACAAAGTGGAAGCCACCTTGAAAGAACTGGCAAGACACAAGGCTTCAGGAATTGATGGGATACCAATAGAGATGTTTCAACAAACAGATGCAGCATTGGAGGTGTTAACATGTTTATGCCAACATATTTGGAAAACAGCTACCTGGCCAATTGACTGGAAGAGATCCATATTTGTGCCTATTCCCAAAAAAAGGGAATCCAACTGAATGTGGAAACTACCGAACAATATCATTAATATCACACACAAGCAAAATTTACTAAAGATCATTCAAAAGCGACTTCAGCAGTATATGGACAGGGAATTACTGGAAAATCAAGCAGGATTCAAAAGAGGACGGGGAACCAGGGACATTATTGCTGATGTCAGGTGGATATTAGCCAAAAGCAGACAATATCAAAAAGATGTCTATCTATGTTTTATTGACTATGCAAAGGCATTTGACTGTGTGGATCATAAGAAATTATGGATAACACTTCAGAAAATGGGAATATCAGAGCACCTACCTGTGCTCATGAGGAATCTGTATGTAAACCAGGAGGCAGTTATTCAAATAGGACAAGGAAACACTACCTGGTTTAAAGTTGAGAAAGGTGTGTGTCAGGGCTGTATACTTTCACCCTATCTCTTCAATTTATATGCTGAGCAAATAATCTGAGAAGCTGGACTTTATGAGGAAGAACTCAGCATCAGGATTGGGAGAAGACTCATTAACAACCTGCATTATGCAGATGACACAACTCTGCTTGCTGAAAGTGAAGAAGATTTAAAACATTTACTGATGAAGATCAAAAATCATAGCCTTCAATATGGGTTGCGACTAAACAGCAACAAAACAAAAATCCTTACAACTGGGTCAGTACACAACTTCAAAATAAATAGAGAATGGATTGAGGTTGTCCAAGATTTTACTTTGCTTGGCTCTATAATAAACACCCGTGGAAGCAGGAGTCAAGAAATCAAAAGACTCATTGCCCTTGGAAAAGCTGTGGCTAAAGATCTCTTTAGAGTATTGAAAAGCAAAGATGTCACATTGAAGACGAAGGTGCGTCTGACTCATGCCATGGTATTTTCAGTCGCATCATATGGTTGTGAAAGCTGGACATTGAACATGGGAGACAGGAAAAGAATTGATGCTTTTGAATTATGGTGCTGAAGATGTCTATTGGAATATACCATGGACTGCCAAAAGAACCAACAGATCTGTCCTAGAAGAAGTGCAACCAGAGTGCTCCTTGGAAGGAAGAATGGCCATACTGTGTCTTACATATTTTGGGCATATAGTCAGGAGAGGTCAATCCCTAGAGAAAGACATCATGTTTGGGAGAGGGGCAGGTCAAAACAAAAGAGGAAAACCCTCCACCAGATGGATTGACACAGTGTCTGCAACAACGGGCTTAAACATAAATAGGATCATGTGCCTGGCACAGAATCGGGAAGTGTTTCGATCTACTGTATATGGGGTTGCTATGAGTCGGACTCAACAGCACCTAACAACAACAATAACATGGTTCTGAAAGACCCAGCATCAATTGCATCTGAAGATTGAAGATATTGTTAATTACCTTGGGATGACAGAAATTGACACAGTCTTTGCCTGGCCTGATATTCCAGTGCAGCTCAGCACCCAGGACATTTCCAGTCTGCAAATAGTGAGGATGAAAAATGAGCTGTTTCCCAAGATGAACTTCCTCCCAGTCCTTTTGATCTGTCAGCTCCCTACTCCACCTATTTTCATTTTAGTTTGATAAGGCAGGTGGTTGAAATGCTCATTATTCCAGGAAGATGTAAAAAGGCATGGAGTAAATAGTAATCAGCAGTGTTGCTACCTCAGCCTTTCTGATCTCAGATGACATTAGTAGTATAACAATAAACCAGGATGCTGAGGTTGGGAGACAGCTTATGAGTTAGCCATGACATTCCCCGAGAAGGATGGACTGAACAACATTTTTAAAGAAGAGGCTCACTAATAAACAAGGAAGATATAAGACAAAGTGATAATGTTCCTTCACCTTTTCAAATCATCAAGGGAATTAAACTGCAAAGCAAATGTCTACCTTAAATTAAAAGCTACTCAGGGGATATGAAATAAGAAAAAATCTATTGTACCATACGAAGGATCCCCAGAGTCCTGGAGCAATTTTTTTCTTAATATGAGCTATTGATTAATGACTTGGGAAAAGGGAATGCTTAGGGAATTTGAGATTTGTAATTTTATTTCCTTCTGGGAGTACAAAGTACAGAAGGAGAGGAAGCCACCTGAGTAGTTAGAATCAAAAGATTAGGGCTAGGGAAAAACAGCCGTGAAATTAATTTCAGGTATCCACGGAAAGAGAGTCATATAAAAATCTTCATAGACATGAGAATGAAAACTAACAGTTACTGAAGGCTTAGTATGTCCCAGTAGCATCCCATGTTAATTCTGTCCCACAAGGGGAGTACTATTACGTATCCCATCAGCTCTGACACCCCCACACACACACATATCATGTCTTAACACACATATTTATTTCACAGTATTGATGTTACCTTACAATTACTATGGACCAAAAGGCAGACATGGTATAATTCTGTCATTGTCTATGAATGTGTCAACTTGTATTAGTGTCACTTCAGTTGACTTATGTACATCATTGGCATTGCATATGTTGAATTTAATTACTGTTTTAAAATCTTCTACACTATGAATCACTATTTAAATGAAAGGATATTTTTAAGCATAAATATGAACAAAGAGGTAGGTGTAAGCTTGGTATTAATAAAGCAAATATCTACTCAAGGACAGAATTTCATTTTTCCTTACAAAGTAACAACCAAACACTATATGAAACCCTAAGAAATGAAGCTATCAATAAATAGATGAATTTACACTTTGTTTTTATTACAGTTGTGCAAAATAACTGCTTACAACCTGCCACATTATACAAGAGAAGGCAGAGCAAATTATCAAATCCCAATGAATATACTAATCATATTTCCAAACTTAGCTTGATTTGACTGACTGATGCATGATTATCAGTGTTAGGTTTTGTTTATTCTTATTGATACATAAAATAATGGTGCATCTCCTCTCTGTTCACACTTAGATTCAAATTAAGAATTTTCCCTTATCTTTTCTTCAGATGAGAAAACAGAGGTTTAGAAAACACAAATCATTTGTCCCAAAGTCCACAGAGAGTGAGATCTTAGAGATAATATTTTAAACTAGTTCAATTTGATATCAAAATTTATAGTCTTAACCATTATGACAAACTGTTTCCCAAAGCAGAGGGAAAAATCAGTATTATTCTTTGAAAGATTAAGCCAGATCATGGCACTCCTCTTTCCAAGATTTTCATCTAACTCAAAGTAAAAGCTGACATCCTTTCAAAGGCCTGCTGTGCCTTACAGGCTCTGTGGTCTCCCTCTGCCCCCTTGTCTTACCGCTGTCTCATCTTCCATTTTTCCCTTTTACTCCCTTGGCTCTAGTTCTGTTGACTTTTTGCTTTTGCCTTGTCATACTTGCAAGCTTGCGTCCACTTCAAATATGCTCCTACCTTTGTCCTTGTTCTTCTCCCTACCTGAAGCAATTCCCCACTTCATCTCTATTTGGCTCATTCCTTCATTTTTAATTGTCTGCTCAAATGTCACCATATCAGAAGGCCCTCCTGAACATCAAAATAGTGCACTCTGCACTTATGCTTTCTTTATGTCCTTTGTTTTATTTTCTCCATAACATATTACTATATGGAATATTGTATATAACTTTATGCATTTACATTATTTCTCACAACAATGTATGTAATTTCAGACAGCAGGAACTTTGTCATGTATGTTTCCATATCTGCATAGACAGGAGGCACTGGATAAATGAATGAAAAAATGAATTAATCTTCCTTTGACAATGGTACTACCCTGTCTTTCTCTCCTGTTTTATTGTCAGTTCAGAAAGTTACATATATTGACATCCATGGATTATGATAATTTGCAATTCAATAATTCTGTTTTTCACTCCATTTGAGAGATTAATAAAGGATGGCATGTGTGTAGCAGAGTGTTTTCAAATGCAGATCCCAGAGCCAGGCCACAGGGATTTTAATGCTGGCTCTGCCACTTTCCTAGGTGAAGTCTTAAAAGTTTGTCACCTCCTATTAGTTTCCTCACATTTAAGACTGGGATACTGATACTATAGGACCTACTTTTGAGGATTCTCATAAAAATTAAATAGCACAAGGCCTGACAGATGCTAAGTATTCCATAAAATGTTTACTTTGTGTGGGGAATATGAAACTTTACTATTTGTCAGAAGAAAAAAAAACTTTATAAAAAGAAGAAAACCAGGAGATACTGTCCCAGATATCAATATGAAGAAAACTTTTTAAAAATAATAACCATCTTTTATGACCTTAGCCCAATGAAAGTACTTTTAAGGTATCAGCAAAATACCCAAACTCTACTCCCTAGTTAAGTCTCCTTCAAATTTTCCTCCACTAAATTTATATATTTGAGGAAAATTTGTTATCCTATACCAAAATGTTTGTTCTTATCAAACTATTTCCAACCTAATAGGAACCATCAAGAACAAGATGGTTGCCAGGCACATGAGGCCTGCTCAGGAGGCTGAGGGAAGAAGATTGTGAGTTGGAGGCCAGAGGCAGCCTGTGAAAACCTAGTATGATCCTGTCTCAAAATAAAAATAAAGGGGCTGGGGGTGCAGCTCAGTGGTAGAGCTCTTGCCTAGCATGTTCAAGATCTTGGGTTCTACTCCCAATACTGAGAGGAAAGGGGCAGAGGAGAACAAGATGGTTCTCAACCAGAGGAAATTTTTCCTCCAAAGGGGACATTTGGTAATGCCGAGACATTTTTTTTCTCACAACCAGGGATGACGTGATGGATGCACTAGAATCCATCAGATACAAAGTAAGGGATACTGCTAAACATCCTACCATGCACAGAATTGCACACCCACCTTAAAGAATTATCCAGCCCAAAATGGAAATGACATCCCTGATCAGACACCCTGTTACAGAACATTTGTTTTAACGTATTGCAAACTCTAATATTTCAGAAGTAAGAAATTTAAGGTTCTTATCTTTTATTAAATATTTTGATTGTACATATTTATGGGATACAGAGTGATAATTTAGTTCATACAAACACTATCTAATTATCAAATCAGGATTGTTGATGTTTCCATCTCCTTGAACATTTACAATTTTTTCATTAACATGTAGAGATAATTTTATGTATTTATGAGTTACAATATGATTTAATTTTTATTTTCTGAATTGCATACAATATAGTGAGATTCATTATTGGATTTTCATATAATTGCAACATGTATTTTGCACTTGTTCTTTCCATTTTTACCCCATATTATGCTCATCTCTGCCTCCTGATTTTCTCATCTTCCTTCCCCTCTCACTAGTCCCCTACTCCTTCATGATGTATTTGTATTTTTCAATCTTAAATTTATACAATTATATTTCTTTTTCAATTTTTCAATTTCTTTCAATTTCTTTTTCAATTTTTTTTCTTTAAGGTAGATATAGGTCCCACATATGAGTGAGAACATATGGTATTTATTTTTAAGTCTGTTATTTTGCCTAAAATGATGATCTCCAAATCCATCCATTTTGCTACAGATGACATAATTTCATCCTTCTTTTCTGGTGAATAATTTTCCATTGCATATATACACCACATTTTTTAAAATCCAATCATCTGTTGATAGACATCTGGGCTGATTCCACACCCTTGCAATTGTGAACTTTGCTGCAATAAACATAGACATGCAGGTGTCCCTGTGGTATGACTTGTCTTCCTTTGGTGTATATCTAGGAGTGGTATGGCTGGATGATATGGTAGTTCTATTTTTAGTTTTCTAACAAACCTCCATACTGATTTCCATAGTGGCTCTACTAATTTACAGCCTCACTAGCAGTGTAAAAGTGTTGTTTTTTCTCCCCTCATCCTCGTCAGCATTTTTTGTTGTTTGTTTTGTTGGTGCTAGCCATTTAAAGAAGAAACTTTCTTTTAAAACCACTGCCACAACTCCCCCTGTTGTAATTGTAAAGTCAGCTCAGAGATGAAAATCTATATTCATGGTACCCTACCCTAGAAGCCTGGCCATAATCCTTCCCTGTCATTACCCTTTATGATTCAATGCCAAATAGATACAGGTCTTGCTGTCTAGAACTCAAGACTCTCAAGCACTTGTCCTTAGAGGTTCTTGTGGTCGTTTGTTCAGTTCTGCATCGTGCCACTAGAGGGCAGAGAAACACTGTCGCTCATTCAGTATTTGGGTGCCAGACTCAGGGATCTTAGTAATGTCAATCTTCATAACATGCTAAATTATTCCTAGCCCTTTAAATTAAAACTGCTCAGAGTAGCTTTATTAAACACACACACACACACACACACACACACACACGCAATTTTAAAAGGCTGATTCAAGTATTTCACTCTAATTGTCATCACCCCCAAACTGTAAAGTATGATAGTAATCAAATTCAATGTTATACTAAATGGAAACCTAATAAATAGCCACTGATGATAATAAGACTCCTACATTACTATGGTGATGTTGTGATAACGTATTATGACTCTATTGGTAAAACTCTTTCTTCCATGAAGATTTTCTTCCATGAAGATTTAAATGATTATGCTGTGGGTTAAGTTATATCAAATCAGTTCATAAGAAATCATATGAACCAAACACAACCCAAAGTATTAATGCTCATTTTCCTAACAATATTGCATTAGAATGAACCTGAATAACTTTAGAAAGTTATCAAATAATTACTAAATATTAAAGTATATCTCGATTCCACACTCTCAGATTTATAACAGAGGCACTGAGAAGACATTCAAGGAACATTGGAGGGAAAAGATGAAAGAATTATTAAAAACCAAAGTGTCCAACAAATTTCCTTTCCAACTACAAATTAACAAATGCATGGAAATGAATGCTGCATAAGTGATTCTTAAACTTGTTCTTATGATATTCAAGTTGCCCATAATTATCCCTAATCAGATTGAAAACTTCTGTTAAAACTCATATTAGTTTTCTTTAATTTATATGCACATGCACACATTTACTAGATAAACAAAAAGCCACATGAATATTTTGATCTGAAGCTGAAAGACTGAATGATGCTGTCAAATCCAGTAAATGAGACTAGAAACCAATGACTCACAAATGTGTGTCACATTGGAAACTATCAGGTTTTAAGAGACTGTATAGAAGAGTGGTTAACTACCTAAGTAAGATTATCAGACTACTTGGGGTTTAAAATCAACTCTACAAGGTAGTAGTTTTGAAGCTCTCAGAAAATTATGTATTTCAACTGTGGAATAGCTATAAATATTATAGCATGCACAAGTAAATAGAGTCATAGCATGTAAAACAGTTCCTGGCACATGTTAACCTATATAAATGTCTATGATAATTACTATTTCTTTTGATCGATAAGCCAGCCCAAGAGCCCTCTTCATTTGTGTGTCAGAGATAGCTTCTCTTTCTAAAGTATTGCTAAATCATTGTATTCCTCAAGAAAAGCAACAGAGTGAACATATTGGAACTTGAGAAATATGGAAAATTTGGCTCAATTTCAGAGCCATCCCAGCACAGTCATCAAAATAGAGACCACCCTCATTCTTTTCCTTTCCTTTCCCAAATCATATGTCCACCCCCCTTTTTACATAAACAGCATGTGCAAATTATGGAGGGAGAAGAAGTAATCTTTTTTCTTTTTTTTTTTCCAACTTAACCACCAACACTAAAGGCAAGCCTGAGGATAATCATAATGCACAACAGAATAAAATCCTCTTAAAGCCACTGTGAGGCATCCTTTATAAAGGTCAAGTGAGTTCACAGAAATAACTTTTTTCTTTCCTTCTGCCAGATTCTAGAAAGTTTCACTGTATGCTAAACATTTTTCTTTTCTTCTTGTAATTACTGGTTATCACTAACTTATGATAAGACCACAGGTAAGACAAATTGAGGAATTAAAGGACAGGAATAATGTACGACAAATAGAGTCAAAAATCTCATCCTCAAGTCAGCCCTGAAACAGTTAATGCCTTGATCTGTTGCCATGGAAACAAGACCCCGATGTCAGGGTGACAAAGATTACTCAGAGAGAGCACACCTCACCTTGTACTTCATTCAATTTCAATTGACTACATTTCATTCAGAAATATTCTCATATCGAGAGGTCAGTCAAAAATTCTAAAAGAGCCAAAATATCAGACGGTATGATCAACATATTAAAATGCAATTCCATTAGTGAAAACTCGCTAGTCCTTGCCACAATTAACTATACATCACATCACTGTCTTATTTCATGATAGCAGTGTCTTATTCCATGGCTTGCCTACAAATGAAAAATTAAAATATGCACATAACAAAACACAGGTACTGCAGTTTTTGTATTAATACCATTCTCTTAGATTTCTTGCCTTTAGGGTCTAGTGCAATAGGACCTCTCTAGTTGAAAAAATGACTAGAAAATGTTGCTTAACCTCACAACATAGTTGTAAAATGGCTAGACTATAGAAACAGTTTGAATTTGAATACATGCCTTGCCACTTATTGTGGAACTTTAGTCTAAATCCTTAAATCTGGGGCTAGGAGTACAGCTCAGTGGTACAGCACATGCTTATCATGCATGAAGCCCTGGATTCTATTTCCAGCACTAAAAACTAATAAATCTATAATTATCTATGCTTTCATTTTCTCATTTGGATCATGAAGGGCTGAGATTTGGCTCAGTTGGTAGGGCGCTGCGCTGCAGTCTCTGAGGTCCTGAGTTCAATTCCCAGCACCATAAAAATGGGAGAAAGGCCTGGCAAGCCACTCCCAAGGCAATCCCGAAACAGTCAGCCATTGAAAACCCTATGAGGGTCACTATGAGTCGGATACCGACCCGACGGCACCTGACAACAACAAACAACAAGATCATGAAGATTAAATGAGTTAATATACACAAAACATTCAGTGTTTGCCACATTACAAACACTATCTGTATAGATATTTGTTATAAGATGAATTATTTTATTGTAATTATAATTATTTGAGGGCTGGAGATTTGCTTAGCTGGTAGAGTGCTTTCTCTGCACCCTCTGAGGCCCTGAGTTTGATGCCCAGCACTACAAAAATGTCAGCCCACTCTCAAAACAATCCAGAAACAATCTGCCATGGAAGATGCTATGAATAGCAGAAAACCACTGACATAGTGCTGGGCATGGCACAACATCGAGGAATATTTCATTCTGTTGCACATGGGGTCACTATGAGTTGGACCCGACTCAACAGCACCTGACAACAACAATAATTATCTGAAGAGAGAAAGTAAACTTGATATTGCCTTTAGATGCTCTGTTTTAATTTTGAAAAAATCTAGCTGTAGTGCTCTAAGCACTAAAAATATTACATTTTTATTATTATTTTTATTTTTTTTAATTTTTATTGTATGCTCAGCTAAATGAGTAAACAGGGTATTAAAAGAAGGGGAAAATGAATTGACTTAGGAGGATTTTCTATTTTCCTTCATTTTGTTTCTTAGGCTCTACATAAAGCATTTTGCTACATTGAATCACAGCTCAGGACAAGCTCAAATGAATGAATGAATAAGTGATGAACTGGCAGCCAGGCCCATTCATTCTAATTGTGGAACTGGATTGGAAATTACATAGCAACCACTTGAGCAAATGATAGAGAAAACTCTACAGAGTAGCTTTATAATCAGGCAGACATCATTGAAGTCTTTCCTCTGACCATATTTCCTGAGCTCTGCTTATCTGCAAGTCATCAGAATAAACAGGTCCAATTAAGGAAAACAGTAGCACATACATCCCAGATTATGGATGCCGAGAAATATGTGATCTCAAAGCCCTTGGAAGAATGTTTGGCAAATTTTTTGGCTCATATGAAGACAAATAACAACATTACATAGTGGAATGTTCCGGACTGGATATCCTTCAATGTCTTGTGCAGACATATCCAATACCTGGGAATGCCACTTGCATATTTCCTCCCCTTGCCACCCTGTGACGTGGTTCTGGTTTGGTTCTACCATGTCCATCTAATCTTTCTAAAAGCCTCAACTCAGAAGGCTCTGAGAAATTGAGTTCAACATCTCAGGGATTTTCCTTATAGGTGGTCACACACTGCAGCATAAACATTTTCAGTGGTAAATTCCAGCTCATCAAGAGGCAGCTCCTTATTCCAAATACATTTCACTAGCATGCAGTAAGTAATGTATATTGAGTTTTGTGTTAGGATACAAAATTAAATAAAATTAAGTCCTTTCTTTCAATAAGCATATTATCTACCAGAAGAGAAAAAGGTAAGAAAATATATAATAACAAAACAGTGTGAAACATTTCTATAGGAGTAAGAAAAGGATGCCACCTAAGTATATAATAACATTTGTAATACTTAGCACTTCTTTTATATCTGTCGTTGTTGTTGTTGTTAGGTGCCATTGAGTTGTGTCCGACTCATAGCAACCCTATATACAACAGAATGAAGTACTCCCTGATTCTGTGTCTTGCACACAATCTTTTCTACGTTTAAGCCTATTGTTGCATATACTATGTCAATCCACTCAGTTGAGGTTTTCCTATTTTTTTTGTTGACGTGCCACTCTCCCAAACATGATGTCCAGGGATTGGTCCCTCCTCACAACATGTCCAAAATACATCAGATGCAGTCTAGCCATCCTTGCTTTGCACTCTGCTTGCACTTCTTCTAGGATGTATCTATTAGTTCTTTCTGTAGTCCATGGTACATTCAATATTTGTCCCCAGCACCATAATGCAAAAGCATCATTTCTTCTTCTGTCTCTTTTGTTCAACATCCAGCTTTCATAGCTTTATAATGTGACTGAAAATATGTTACTATTCTAAAATTCTATATAGATTAACTCTTCTAAGCTCATGACAGTCCTGAAAGTAAATTGAGGTACAAAGAGGTTAAATCACTGATAGCCACACTGTGTTATACCTAATTAAGAAGAAATACACAACTCACCCTGGAAGAATCAAGAAGACTCCCTGGATGGAGATAAAATATGTGATGATACTTGAGAGATGAATGTGACCCAATTAGACAACATAGGAGGATGAGAAACCTGGAGAGAGAGGAAAATGTGTGCCAGTGCATCCACATCACCCTTAGACTCAGCAAGAGGACCTCAGCACTAGGGCTCATCCACCCATGGCTTTCCCCATGGTTATGGAGTCTGTAGGCAAAAGATCATGCCTGTCCAGAGCCCACTCCCTCCTCTTCCATTCTAGACCCAGTTCTATGATCCAGGAGCCCAGAAGCCCTCTCTTCAGTGGCCCTGAGCTCCTTTGCATATCCTTCTTTCACATATCTACCTTCCCAAGGGTCAACTGAGGCCCTGTGTGCTTGCTGGTAAGAAATGGCTGCTGCCAGGGGTGTGGAAGTCACCTGGATGTGTAAGTAGAGTGTCCATATACCCACATGCAAAACCTCTTTGGGTATAGGACAGATCAAGGGCTGGAAGGGAAGGCTGGTGGGTGAATGCTAACTAGGAATGCTCTTCCAGGCTGGGACACTTTGATGTGCAATGCTGGAATCTGAGAATTCAAAATCTAAACTTAGCTTTCCAGGTAGTTTTAGAGATTTTTTTTTTTTTTTTGCAGTGGGTGGATATAAAACATATTTTATGTAACAATATATTAGCTTCATGTAGATCTTTTAAGAGTTTAGAAATATGGCTGTGACCTCCATTTATACTCAAGCCTTGGGCTGTGCAAATGTTAGAGGTGGACTGCTGTGAAACATGAAGGTAAAAAGTGCTGCTTGTTTGGGAAACTAAAAGTAGGTTAGTTAAGTTGGAATCTAGAATTTGAAGCAAAGTGAAGGAAGGCAGAATTTAGGAAAGCACTTGCTTACTTTGTTAGTGGTTTGAACTTAATTGTGAAGGCAGCGAGGACCATGAAGGATTTTCAACTGGAGAATAGGCCAGCATTGGGTCTGAAGCACTCACATCACATGCATTGATCTGCTATGTTCCCTAAAGAAACACCAGATATTTCACTCTCTTATCTTCCGTTTTCCTCTGTCTAGAAGCAGAAAAGAGAATGAATGAAAATGTCTGTTATGGCTGTAGGAGTCCAAATACCAAAGTCTGGTGGTTAGAAGAGCAAACATCTGGGAGCAAAAAGTAGCAGCCCAGGTGCTCTTGGCTAGCTGCTCAGCAGGAGAGAACCTGAAATCACATACAGGGAAAAGTTAAACAGCCAAGCCAAAGCACAAGAGCCCACAGACATGCAGGGCAAGGCAAGGGAGTGAGTCAGAGCAGGTAAGCAATCAGAGAGTGGAAGTGCACCTAATGCACAAGAGATACAGCACCCATGGAATGAGGCTCACTTCACCTCTGTCACCCCCCAGGTGCTGCAGAGTACTCAGGTATTGATTGACTTACCTGAACAAGGCCAGTTGTGCTATGTGTTCAGCTCTGTAGGATAGGTCTGCCTTATCATTGGCCATGCAAAGGTACATTTACCCATAATTAAAAAGAATTGGACAAACACAACTCTCCTTTGTAAGTTGCTGTAGTAGATATTTATCAGGTTCTGTTGCTAAAAATATGCAATCTAATTTCCTTATAGAGAATCATCCTTCTACTACTATATGTGATTTTAGGGGAAACAACAAACTCCAACCATACTTTCCTTCAACAGGACAGATCTTCTGATTACCATCCCATCCCACTGTACAGCCAGGTAGTACAGTTGTGAATTAATCTCAACCTATCAAACATTCAGTAGGATTTTAAACTGTGAGCCAGTGACAAAAATGTGAGAACAGCTGGGGTGTCCAGAAGCACCCCTGATCTAGCAGCAGGAATGCCAGGGTGGGTCCTTGACCAGACTGCCCCAGGAAAGTGACCTTGGAGGTATAAGATGTTGCCCACTCTTTTCCCAGGTGCAAGCCTCTACCTTCCTATGAACTTCCTTCATCTTGCCAACAAATTCTCACGGGCTCCCATAAAAATAACCAGCTTCCCTTCTATGTCATGAGCAGCTCTTGCTGCAAGTAAATTGCTGCTCAAATTATTTAGGAAAACACAGATTTTCACATAATCATAGTTTACACTTCAAAACCAATGTGTTCTGCATGCTTAGCTAAGTACATTTAACACAATGCTGCATTATGTTTCTGTGCCTTTTTCTCAAATTCCAGGGTATGCTAATTATTATAGACCATCTTAGCTATCAGCTTACTCTAGAACAGGAGTCTCCAAAGGAAGGGCAGCTATTTTTTCATTCTCTGGAGCCCTGTGATTCCTTATACCGTAGGGACAGGCAAGGCAATGCTGACAGGGAAATCAATTTGCTGAGGCAGAGGAGTACTGCACTCTGGCCCTTCCTTCTGAGGCGGGAATATTGACAAGCTTAAACCACAAATGAAGGCTGAGAAGTCAATTTATGGGGAGCCTAGGCCCTGGCTACTGCCTACTGATCACACTTGGGCAGATAGATTTTTATTTAAAATGTCATTTTGAGAAATTAGAAAAGCCTACACACACATATGCAACTAAACAGATGTTCATATTCCTCCTCTTCTTCCTTCTACAATACTCACAGGAAACACATGTCTATGTTGTCTTAAGTCCAGTTACTAATTAGCATGTTTCAGTAGCACATTTCAGGGAGGATGGGGAGGATTTCAAAGGGATTCCTTCCTTTTAAGTTGAGACAGCTGCTACTAATTACCAAGCAGGAAGAGAATGTGCAAACAGATCGTTGAGAATCCATCCGTGGAGAAGGCGGAAGAGGTCTTTTTGGGTCCTGTTGTGAAAGCTTCTCCAGAGGCTGGAAGAAGCTGCATATTACCTCCATCTTCACCTTATGCCCAGCAAGCAGCTGTCCAGTTTCATCACATGCAAGGAGGTGAGAAACACCATCCAACAGCATGAGGAACTCAAAGGTCAATGCACAGAGTGCATGCAAATTTCACAGACGTGGAGTCAGAGCTCTTCTAGTAAACTATGTCACTCTCGATCAAAGATGCACAGCAAAATAGAAGCTGACTCTGACCTTTTCCTTTTTAAACTAACTGCAGGGATTATTGACTCTAAATTAATCTTTATTATTAAGAGGTGACATGCAATGAGGGCAGTCTAGACACTCCAAATGATGCTGAGTAAAAAAAAATCTCAACTTATAGTTTAGTGACACCTCAAATGGAAAGAACATTACACCAAAAATTACAATATTTGTGATATATATCAATTACAAAACATGGGGAAGTAATTCAGTTTTTCTGAGCCTAACATTTTCATCTATAAAATGGGAATAGTGGGGCATATCATTACATGAAGTGCAAATAAATGTTTTAAAAATATTATGGAAGTATGTTGTTTATATTTAATTTGAATATCTGGATAAAAGTATTATTGTTGTTAGGTGCTATAGAGACAGGTTTGACTCATAGAGATCCTGTATACAACAGAACAAAACACTATCCAGTACTGTGGAATGCCTGGTATTATATAAGTGCTTCTCTGCTAGTCATATAGTTTTTATGGCTGATTGTGTCAGGATTGGGCTGCCAGGTCTTTCTCCTACTTTTCTGGTGCTTAGAATCAAATCCAGGATCACAACAAATTATAGATAACATTGCAAAGAATAGGAATACCAGAGCACTTAACTGTACTCGTGATGAATCTGTACATGGACCGGGAGGCAATCATTCGAACAGAACAAGGAAACACTGCCTTGTTTAAAGTCAGGAAAGGCGTGCATCAGGGCTGTATCCTTTCACTTTACCTCTTCAATCTCTATGCTAAGCAAATAATCCCAGTACAACATGGCATCAGGATTGGAAGAAGACTCATCTGTGTTATGCAGATGACACACATTTACTTGCTGAAACTAAAGAGAATTTGAAACATTTACTGATGAACATCAGAGAACACAGCCTTCAGGGTGGATTGCACCTCAACATCAAGAAAACAAAAATCCTTACGGTAAGCAACTTCATGATAAATTGAGAAAAGATTGAGGTTGTCCAAATTTAACTCTACTTAGTTCTACAATCAACATGCATTAAAATAGCAGTGAAGAAATGAAAAGATGCATTGCATTGGGAAAAGCTGTTGCAAAGACCTCTTTAAAGTATTGAAAGGTGAAGATTCCACATTGAAGATGAAGGTGCACCTGACTCATGCCATGGTATTTTTAGTCACATCACATGCTTGTGAAACCTGGACATCGAATAATGGAGACAGGAAAAGAATTGATGTTTTTGAATTATGGTGCTGGAGACAAATATTGAACATACCATGTACTGCTAAAAGAACCAACAGATCTGTCCTAGAAGAAGTGCAACCACAGTGCAAAGCAGGATGGCAAGACTGCATCTTATATATTTTGGACCGTGTCAGGAGGGACCAATCCCTGAAGAAGGACATCATGTTTGAGAGAGTGGTGGGTCAACGAAAAAAGAGAACTAGATGGATTGACACAGCGTCTGCAACAGTGGCCTTAAACATAAAAAAAGATCCTGTGCCTGGCACAGTGTTGAGTAGTGTTTCACTCTGTTGTACATAGGGTTGCCATGAGTCAGACTCAACTCTACAGCACCTAATAACAAAGTAAAGGTAAAATTGAGAGTATCTTTTGAGTGTTATCTCCCTGACACTGTGCAAACCTTGTTATCACCAGCCAGTTAAAAGCATGTGAGCACTCTACACAATAGGGTGATTTCCCTGAGTTCTAAGGCTATGTAGAGGAGATAGAAGTCTTCTAGGGTGACTAATTAGATTTTAGGAACTGGCTTAATGATTAGAAACAATGATTCAAAGAGTTCATCAGAAAGACTAAAGGTAATGATTCTGAACTCACACTGCGTAAGTTCAATTTCTACTCTTCCACTAGCCACTTTTGTGCCCTAGGAAAATCACTTGACCCTAACTGTAAAATAAGAGTAAGAATAACACCAATACACATGTCACTTTACTGTGAAAATTAAGTGAGATGTGATATATGTACAATACTTAATAAATTATAACTTTCACCTCAGAATACATCAGCACTATGTTTATAAAGACAAAGTTAGTAGTAAAATTACGGGCCTGAGAAACAAGTTCATTTTACTGAGTTATTTTTATTTTAGTGATGACTAGTATTAGCTAACTTGTACATAATACTTCCCTATTTATTTACTTAATATTCATATTCTGTGAGGAATGCTAGTGAGTGGTAAAGCTTGGTTATGAACCCAGGCAATAGTTTTGCTATGAATCACAACACAAATTAATGTGATTGGGTCGTGCTTGAGGTTGGGGAAGTATAAGATGAACTACTTTCTACAATGGTACTTTGTGTAGCTAGATTTGCATATGAAAATATATGCATGCTGGCTGAACTAAATACTCCCCACATGCACATAAAGAGGGCAAATACATTCACCTGCCATGGGATTATTAAGTAGTCATATCTTAACTTACCTAAAGCATTATTAATTCATTTTTCTTCTTTGTTATCTCTATTTGGGGGAAGCTGAAAACATTCTACAAAGTAAAGGAAATACTCTCCAATTCCAAATATTATACTGTAAAGATAAAAATAATAACTCAGAATAATGGCAAGATAAATTTATTGAATCAAATACCACTGAAAACCCAAACACCCACATTCACTGTCTGTCTGAAAATTTCCAAGTTCTACTATTTTTAATAGCCTAAAAGTTTCACTCAGCTTTTTTAATGTCAAAGAATAAGACATTTCTGAATCACTGTGAGCACTTTTTATGAAACACCTAATTTTTAGGAATAATGACTAGACCCATGCCCTGCACATCAAGTAACTCACTAAAGACTCTTTGATTGCTTAAGCACTCATGAACAGTATATAGTTGATATGAGATGATATTGCCATAAATGGCAAAATGTAATTTTTAATTTTTTACTAGTAATTTTTAGTGTACAAATTAATGGATTTAATTACATTTCCATATATGCATATCATTGTATTTTGTTCATGTTTAACTCCAGATTACCTTCTCATATCCCCCCCCTTCTTACTGATTCCCTTCCACAAACAGTCCCCCTTCTGCTTGCATATTTTGTGTTTGTACAGATATATATACACTTAGACATATATTGTTGTTGTTGTTGTTGTGTGCCGTCGAGTCAGTATCTGACTCATAGAGACCCTCATAGGGTTTTCAATGGCCGACTGTTTCAGGATTGCCTTGGGAGTGGATTGCCAGGCCCTTCTCCCATTTTTGCGGTGCTGGGAATTGAACTCAGGACCTCAGAGACTGCAGTGCAGCGCTCTACCAACTGAGCTAAATCCCAGCCCTAGACATATATATTTAATCTATATTCTGCCTATGACAAAACATGTGATATTTGTCTCTTTTCCCCCACATTACTCTTATTGCCATCCCCTCTCTCTTTAGTGCCCTTCCTCACCTCAAATAGTGCCCTTTCAACTTTCATGAGAATATATTAAAATATTTAATATATATTGAAATCTAGCATCCACATGCCTGCAGGCATACCACTGTGGCATCTGATCCCATCAGATCTCAGAGGCTAATCAGGGTCAGGCCTGGTTAGTACCTGGATGGGAGACTGCCTGGGAACATCAGGTGCCGTTGTTGTTGTTGTTGTTGTTGTTGTTGTTGTTGTTGTCGTTAGGTGCCGTCGAGTCGAGTCCAACTCATAGCGACCCTCATAGGGTTTTCAATGGCTGACTGTTTCAGGATTGCCTTGGGGGTGGGTTGCCATGTCCTTCTCCCATTCTGTGGTGCTGGGAATCAAATTCAGGACCTCAGAGACTGCAGAGCAGCGCTCTACCAACTGAGCTAAATCCCAGCCCACCAAGTGCTATAGGCTTGGGAAAAGGACCCAGTAAACTACTCCCAAGAAACAATCAGCCATTGAAAACCCTATGAATAGCAGAAAAGTACTGACAATAGTGTTTCATCTGCTGTACCTAGAGTCGCTATGAGTTGGACACTGACTTGATGGCACCTAACAGGAAGTGTCCACATATGAAAGAAAACATGATATTTATCTTTCTAGATCTCGTTTCTTTCACTTAAAGTGATAGCCTCTATTTCCATCCATTTTCCTGCAGTGATACACATAAATTCATTCTTCTTCATGGCTGAATAAAATTCCATTGTGTATATATCCCATTTCTTTATCCATTGATCTGTTCATGGACACCTAGGTTGATTGCATATCTTGACTGTTGTGAATAGTGCTGCAATAAACATGGGTGAACAGGTATCTCTAGAGTAAGCTGACTTAGATTCCTTTGGGTATATACCCAGAAGTGGTATAGTTGGGTCATATGGTAGTTCTCTATTTAGCTTTTTTAGGAACCTCTATAATGATTTCCAGAGTAACTGCACTGATGTACATTCCCACTAGAATTGTATACATGTTTCTTTTCCCCTGCATCCTCACCAGTGTTTGTTGTTTGTTTTGTTGATGCTAGCCATTCTAGCTGGAATCTTAATGTAGTTCTGATTTACATTTCTCTAATGGCTAAGGATAGTAAACATTTTTTCATGTTTATTGGTCATTTGTATTTCTTCTTCTGATAATTATCTGTTCAGTTTACTTACCCATTTTTTACTGGATAATTTGCTCTTTGGCGGAGAACACAATTTTTATTCATAGGCTCTTTTGAACCCAGGAAGACATAACTGCAAGATAAGTAGTGGCTGGCAATGATGGTATAGGTTACATATAAACCAGTTGCATTAAACCAGAGAAGGAAATGGCTTCCTGCTTAAGATGAATAAAAAGCCTAAAGAGAGGCTGGGCACAGTGGCTCAGTCCTATAATCCCAGCAACTCAGGAGATGGAGGCAGGAGGATTGCAAATTCAAGGCCACAGGTAGCCTGCATAATTTAGTGAGACTCTAACTCAAAATAAAAAATAAAAACTGGTCTAGGTGCAGAACCCAGTGAGAGAGTATTTGCAAGGTATGTGGGAAGTCCTGGTTTTAAACACCTAAACACCACAAAACAATAACAACAAAAGCCTAAGGAAGGACAGCAACATACAAGATGGTCTAAACAATGTCTGGCATCATTTAAAGAACAGAGATTCTGCACACTCTGCAATTATGTCAGCTTGTCCTAAAGCCTTCTCTCTTACATTTTCTCCTTTCTCACTATCACAGATTCCAGTTTCACGCATGCTCATCACTTCCCAACCATTTGCTCCACCCTGTATCTGTGCTCTTATTTATACTTAACTTTCTCTCCAACTTTTCTTCCATCTCTAATAATCTGTGCTTTACAAATTTCAGGCACCTGTTCAAAAGTCATGTGCCAGCTTCTAACATATAGCTTTTTTGCCCCCAATAAACCCATGAACAATGAACCAGTATTCTAGAAATTAACATCACACTATTTAATTATTCACCAAGACTTCTACAATTTCCCCCCTCAGAGAACTACTTGAGAATAGGGTCTATGAGTCCCATATTCTGCCCACCCCCTCTCATCCTCTTTCTCTTTCTCTCTCCCTCCCTCATTTGTTTTTGACCGGATCTCACTCTATAGCACAAACTTACCCTGAACTCTCAATACTCCTGCCCCAGGCCTCAGGAGTGCTGGGATTACAGGCATGCAACATTACACTCAGCTCCCACATCTTTTCTATTTGCCCCAACTACCTTTATGTGCAAAGAATCACACTCAGTAGATTCTCCATTGTTGTTGTTATTGTTAAGTGCTGTGGAGTTGGGTCTGACTCATAGCAACCCTATGTGGGACAGAAGAAACACTCCCTGACACTGTGCCATGCCTGGCACTATTGTCATTTCCTCTTTACTATTCATAAGGTTTTCAATGGCTGATTGTTTTTTGGAAGGGAGTTGGTTGCCAGGTCCTGCTCTCAAGTCTACCACACCCAATATTCACAGGCAGTCTCCTATCTGAGGACTAACAAGGCCCGACTCTGCTTAGATTCCAAGATCTGACAGGATCAGAGGCCACAGCGGTAGAGGTGCAAGCAGATGCTCCATTATTGTGCTTAATTATCTACAATCCCCCTGCCTCAGCTTGCCAAGGCCACTGAGATGGGTCTGTGAAAAGAGGTATGATTAGTTTCTGGTATTGCTACAAGAAGTTGCAGAAGGATCAGTATTAACTGCCAAAATCTGCAGATAACATCTGTTTAACTTCTAGAGGCAGGTGGATAACTGCATTATTAGAGTTAATGCATGCTAGGCCAATTAACAGGGTGCTTGTGGACATACTTTGGGGAATCCAACAGTCCAGCTTCTGCTACTTCTGGTGAGCTATTAACTTCTTTAGCCTCAGTTTTCTCTTCCAGAAGATGAATACACTAATTACAACTATCACCATCTAAACAAAAATCCTTACAACTGGGTCAGTATTCAACTTCACGATATATGGAAAAAAGGTTGAGGTTGTCCAAGATTTTGCTTTACTTGGTTCTACAATCAACATCCATGGAAGCATTAGTCAAGAAATCAAAAGACACATTGCTTTTCGAAAAGTTGTAGCAAAAGCTCTCTTTAGAGTATTGAAAAATAAAGATGTCACATTGAAGATGAAGGTGCATCTGACTCATGCCATGGTATTTTTTAGTCGCATCATATGCTTGTGAAAGCTGGACATTGAACAAGGGAGACAGGAAAAGAATTAATGCTTTTGAATTCTGGTGCTGGAAAGGACACTGAATATTCCATGGACTGCCAAAAAAACTAACAAATCTGTCCTAGAAGAAGTGCAACCAGAGTGCTCCTTGTAAACAAGGGTGGTTAGACTGTGTCTTATGCATTCTGGAGATGTAGTCAGGAGGAACCAATCCCTGGAGAAAGACATCATGTTTGGGAGAGTGGCAGTTTGACGAAAAAAAGGAAAACCCTCCACTAGATGGATTGACACAGTGGCTGAAACAATGGGCTTAAACAAAAATAAGGCCATGTGCCTCGCACAGAATCAGGGAGTGTTTCATTCTGCTCTATATAGGGTTGCAATGAGTCAGATTCACCTTGATGGCAGCTAACTTCAACAACAACAATAGACTTTTTCAAATAGACTTTTGAAAGACAAGATAATACAGGTAGTGCAGCACCTGAGAGAGAGAAAATCCTCAATAAATACATGCTATTGATATCTTGATTAAATAATTAACCATGACCTAAAATATGTTTTAAAGATGCAGTGTATCCAAATGTGAAGTTCAGCTTTTATAAATATATATATTGAGTACTTAAGTTACTTAAACTTGATACTCACATGCAGAAGACTGAAACTCGACCTCTATCTCTCACCCTATAAAAATTTAAGTTCAAAGTGGATCAAAGACCTAAATGAACCTACTTACACGAAAGCATACAGAAGCATTTCATGGCATCTATATAAGCAGTGAGTTTTTGGGTAAGATCCACAAAGCATAGGAAATAAAAGCAAAAAATAGAATATTATACAAAACTAAGAAGTTTCTTCATAGCAAAGGAAACAATCAGCAGAGCAAAGAGACAACCTACACCATGGGAAAAAATCACAAACTATTCATCTGACACAGGATTAATATCCAGAATATGTAAAGAATTTTTAAAACTCAAAAAATAATCCAATTTAAAAATAGGCAAAGGATCTAGGTAGATATTCTTAAAAAGAAAAAAATTCAAATGGGCAACAAATGTATGGAAAATGCTCAACTATATTAGTTGTCAGAGAACTGCAAGTCAAAACCACAATGAGATATTGTCTTATCCAAGTTAGAATCTTTCTTATCAGAAAGTCAAAAAAAATGCTGGAGGAAATGTAGAGAAAAAGAAACTTTTACACATTTTTGGTAGGAATATAAATTAAGACAGCTACTTTATAGAACAGATGTTCCTCAAAAAACTAAAAATAGTGTTACCATATGATCCAGTTATCCCTATTGTACATATACATTCAAAGGCAATGATGTCAGCATATCAAAGGGACACCTGCATGGCCTTGTTTATTGCTGCACTATTCATCGCAGCTAGGATATGGAATCAACCTGAATCTTCATCAATGGATGAATAAAGAAAATGTCACATACACACACACACACACACACACACACACACACACGGTGTGCCAAAAAAGGCATACACATTTTAGGAGATGTTATCTATGTATTTCTTTCTGAAGTTTCATTGAATTATAGTACAAATGAGTAGCATGACATTTGCTCAGGGGATGGTGTTAATCAAATAAACACTAGTGCCACCATGCGACAGGTAGGACAGTCAAAGAAAATTACAAAGTGTGGTTTCCATTTAAAGAGCAAAAGACCAATTGAAGTAGTATTTGAAATTTGAGAAGTAAACCAATGGAGGTGTGATTGTACAACAGAACCTCCAACACACCTAACAACTACATGCATTTAAGTTTGAGACTCATGGTACTATGTGTGATGTGCCCAAGGGAAGATTTAGGAGGCCTCTCACAGCAATGAGTCCTGCTTCTTCTATTATGGCATTGGAACAGTTTACACACTCACCACAGAAATCTACTAAGCAATGTGCATATGAGATGAAACTAGAGGTCATTATTTTAAGTGAAATAAGTCAGATACAGAGAAACAAATATTGCATGTTCTCTCTCTTATGTGCATGTTTTTAAAAACTTGGTCAAAGTACATGATAGAGACTACTAGAAGCGGAAAATGGGGGAGATCAGGCCACAGAAATAGGCTTTTAATGACTACCTAGGAGAGAGGAGCTCAAAGTGTCTAAATACAAAGTAATGATAAATAAATGGAAATGTTAACTGCCCTGATTTGATCAGCGGATATTATATATGTGCTGAAATATCACACTTCTGCATTAAAATGTGATTATAAGTAGTAATCAAAACTTTTTTAAAAGATTGAGAATTGTTAACTACTTTGATTTGATCATTGCATACTGTATATATAAATTATGACAAGGTACCTTATAAATTTGTACAATTAAAATTTTTTTAAATGGTTCTTAATCTTGAAAGCAGTGTGTCATTCAAGTATGAGTGTGGCCTGATAGCCATTCAGACCCAAGTTAGAATTGTAGCTTTCCTACTCAACAGTTAAATGGCAGAAGAAAAGTTGACTAATTTCTGCAAGTTTCTGCTTCCTCATTTGACACAGGAAGGTAATTCCTACTTTGCAAAATGGCTATAATTGCATGTATGTAGCCTAGCAGTCAATGAATGACAGCAGTCATATTTCTGAGTCTTTATCTTCCTGATTGTCCTAAGGGAAAACTACTGGGCAATGTTAAGATAAACCTGTAGCAGAAAGTTACACATCAGGTCAATTTACTGAGTGCTGCCTCTTCATCTCCCCTGGGGCATACCTTCAAAATTAAGGTGCAAATATATCTTTGAGAACAGACTCGTGGGAGAAATTGGAGTAGGCAATTTGCAAAATCGTTTTCTATAGTGTTGGCAGAATGTGGGTTGTCATCAAAGGATGGGTATTGTCTTGCTTCCTGCAATCTTACAGTTGCCACACTGGGACATGGTGTTATTTTCATCTCCATGATGGGTTGATTATGAGGTGAAGCTACACTGCCTGACCAATATTCCAGGTGCCTACTCTAACAACTCCAAGAGTTATTACTTTTCTAAAAAAACACACAGAGATGTGGAGTGAAAACAAGGAGCCACCAACTAGCAAGCACTTCAAACCATACCACAAAGATACCAGATGCCACTAGAGTGTATTTTGTTTGGAGAAGCTCTACATAACTTCCTGTTGAATCAAGTGAAAAATTCAACCAATTCCTGGTTGATGCAGTGAAGATGATGATTATTTAAAACATCTGGAACTGAAGATAGCTCTTTTTTTTCTTCACTGAGGGGGAAGTAAGGCAGAAAGGAGGGGTGTGGAGCTGTACAAGGACCAAACTAAAAGTCTAAGTACTTTTAATTCACTTTTATCCCTACATAAAGGATAGAATTAGAACCAGTCACTAATTGGAGCTGTGTCAAGAACTATGAAAAATTTGTTGTTGTTCTTGTTGTTGTTGCTGTTAGGTGCCATCATCTCTGACTTATAGTGACCCACATAGGGTTTTCTTTTCTTTTTTTTCCACCTTTAATGGTAAGTGTTGGTGGGGTACAGAGTAATACAGCATTTTCTTTTTCCATTAGGTACCTATTACATCACTTTTAGTTACACTTATCAACTTACAAAGTTTATGAACCCTTTTGACTAAAACGTAGTAAAGCTCGTTTGCATATTTGGGTTATAGTCCCCTGTTTTTACCATGTACTCAGTAAGTTGCATCATTTATATCTAGATTATCCTCTCTCTCTCTTTATCCCTGTACACTGTTCCTCCTCCCCACCCCAGTTTCTATAATCCTCACTTCCCTTTGCTAGTCTTCTCCCTCCTTCTTTCTACTCTTTATATTTTCTATTTTCCCTTCTTCACATGAGTGAGAACATAAAGTATTTCTCTTTTTTAGCCTATGTTCATTCACTTAAGATTATATTTTCCAGTTCCATCAATTTTGCTGCAAATGACATTATTTCATTCTTTTTTATTGCTGAGCAATATTCCATTGTGTATATATACCACAATTTTAAATCCATTCTTCTGTTGATGGGCATCTTGGTTGGCTCCATATCCTTGCTATTGTGAATAGTGCTGCATTCAATATGGAGATGCAGGCTTCTCTGTGGTATGATGATTTGTCTCCCTATGGGTATATTTCCGATAGTATGTCAGTTCTATTTTTAGTTTTCTATGGTATTTCCATATTGATTTCCAAAGTGGCTGAATTAATTTACAGTCCCATCAATAGTGTAAAAGAGTTCCTTTTCTCTACATCCTTGCCAGTATTTGCTATTATTTGTTTTGTTTATTTTGGCCATTCTTACTAGAGTTAGGTAGAATCTCAGTTGTTTTATTTGCATTTCCCATGGATATTGAGCATTTTTTCATGTGTTTCTTAACGTTACAAACATCTTCATTTGAGAACTGTCTGATCATTTCCTTTGCCCACTTGTGTATTGGGTTATTTGTTATCTTAGGATTTGCTTCCTTGAGTTCTTTGTAAATTCTTGAAATTAGTCCTCTGTTGGATGTGTAGGATGTGATGATTTTCTCCCACTCATGGGCTCTTCCTTAACTTTATTGATTGTTTCTTTTGCTGTACAGAAGATTTTTCATTTCATGTAATCATATTTTTCAATTCTTGGTGTGATTTCCTGAGCAACTAGAGTCTTGTTAAGGAAATACTTTCCTATGCCTATGTGTTGGACCATGTTTGCTATCTTTTCTCCTACTAGTCTTAATGTTTCTGGTTTTATGTTGAGGTTTCTTATCCATTTTGACTTGACACTCATGCAAATTGAGAAGTATGGGTCTATTTTCTTTTCTTTTTTTTTTTTTTTTTTTGCAGATAGATAGCCAATTTTTCCAACATCACTTATTGAAGAGGCTATCTTTTCTTCATTTTTTATTCTTAGCCCCTTTGTCAAAGATCAGGTGACTGAAGTTGCATGGATGTATCTCTGGATCTTCAGTTCTGTTCCATTGGTCTTCAAGCCTATTTTTGTGCCAGTACATAACTGTTTTGACTATCATAGGGCTGTAGTATAGTTTGAAGTCAGGTATTATGATTCTGCCTGCACTCATTTTGCAGCTTAAGATTATTTTAGCTATACATGTTTTTTGTTTTCCCACATGAATTTTTGGATTATTTTTTCTATATCTGTAAAATCTGTCATTGAGATTTTAATGGGAATTGCATTAAATATGTAAGTTGCTTTTGGTAGTACAGCAATTTTTACAGTACTGATCCTCCCAATCCATGAGCAAGAGAGGTCCTTCCACCTTCTAGTATCCTCTGAAATTTCTTTCTTTAATGTTTTGAAGTTTCCATTGTAGAGATCTTCAGGGTCTCTGCTTAGATTGATTATTAAGTATTTAAGTTTTGGGTGGGATAATGTGAAAGGGATTTCTACCTTAATTTCCTTCTCTTCCTATTTACAATTGGTACAAAGGAAGGCTACTGATTTTTTAGTGTTAATTTTGTATGCTGCTATTTTAATGAAGGAGTTAATTATGTCTAAGGGTTTTCTAGAGGAGGTTTGGGGGTCCTTTAGGTAAAGGGTCATGGCATCAGTGAATAAGGATAATTGGACCTCCTCCTTGCCTATCTCTATCCCCTTGATTTATTTCTCTTGTCTGATTGCTCTGACTAGGACTTTGATCAAAATATTGAATAAGAGAAGAGAGAGTGTACATCTTTGTCTTGTTCCTGATCTTAGAGGAAATGGTTTCAATTTTTCTCTGCTTAATATGATATTGGTTATATGATATCTATCATAAGTGGCCTTTATGATGTTGAGCTATTTCCCTATTATGCCTATATTGTCCCTGGTTTTTATCATCAAAGGATGTTTCACTTTTGTTGGGTTCTTCCTGGGGTTTCTCTCTCTCTGTTTGTTGTGGGTGGAAGCAAGAGGTGGGTGCCCTGATGCTGCACCCAGTGGTGAGGTTGTGGCTGGAGAACAGAGGTTCATGGATAGGATAGAAGGACAGGGGTTTATTCACAAAGGAGGGGAAAGGAATGGAGGATTAGGGAGTTAGAGAAGGGAAGTGCTCAGCTGCTGTCTCTGCTGCTGGGGCAGAGATTCCCAGGTGTTGTTGCTCTTCCAGCTCACAGATTTCACCACTTTGAGGGCCATGTGCTTGACTCCTGGACTCTTGCCTCGCAAAGCTATCAATCTGTGTAGGATATCCGGCATTGTAGAGGTCGGGGTCGGATAGAGGTGGTAGGCAGGCTGATGTATGATGAAGGCAGGTGGGAGGAAGGCTGAAGGCTAGGCTAGGCAGACAAGTAAACAGGCCTTGGGCCCTTAAGGAACCGCAAGGACCTGGTGAGCTTATCTTGGATGGCGTTCAGAGTGGCTGCTGATCTCTGAACTCCAGAGTTTTTATGGCCTGATATCCAGCCAATCAGGGGAAAAGGGTTGGGTCAGAAATGACCAATCAGGTACCAGGGGGGCTTTAGATGTTACCATACCTTGGGTGCCATCTTGGCCCACTCAATGGGAGAGAGGAAGAGTGAGATATAGCAAAGGTGACCAGTTGCTATCTTGCTCCATCCTCCAAGTGGGCTAGATGAGCTCCTGGGACCAGCCATGTTTGGGATACTCTCTATCTCCTGGGAATCCCAACACATTTTGTCAAAGGCCTTCTCAGCATTGATTGAGATTATCGTGTGATTTCTGTCTGCACGTCTCTTGATATGTTGAATTACCTTGATTGATTTTCCTATGTTTAACCAAGCTTGCATCTGTGGAATGACGCCTACTTGATCATGGTGTGTGATCTTCCTTATGTATTGCTGAATTCTGTTTGCCAGGATTTTGTTGAGAATTTTTACACTCATGTTCATCAGAGAAATTTGTCTATAGTTCTCTTTCTTAGATGTGTCCTTGCTTGGTGTTGGCATCAGTATGATTGTAGTTTCATAGAAGCTCTTAGGATTTTTAATGACTGATTGTTTCAGGATTACTTCAGGATTGGATTACCACATCCTTCTTCCATTTTTGCAGTGCTAGGGATCAAATACAGGTCCTCAGAGAGCACAGTGTAGCACTCCACCAACTGAACTAAACCCCAGCCCCATGAAAAATTTAGGAGATATAATTACTACCAAGACAAACATGAAACATAGTCCTTGACCTCAAGAGGCTATATTCTTGAGGTTTACTGAGCCACCAAAATAATAGTATTAATAATAATAATAGCAATAACAATTCCAATTTAAAATAAGGCTTTGAGCTTTTAAATAGAGAAAATCATAAAGGAAGTTTATTTATCATAGAAAGAGTCTTCTAGAGGAGTTATCATTTTAGCTGAGATATGAAGGATGGATAGAAGAATAGGCTGAGGGAAGAAGATAAGCATAGACCTGAAGGCAGGAACTTAGTGTAATGAAGGGTCTGAAAGAGGAAGTCACTAAAGCAGAGTGAGTAATGGGAAAATGGCAAAATGAAGGTGGAAAAATAGTCAAAGGGCAGCTTATGCAGAGCCTTTAAGTCATGACTAATAATTTTAGTAGAATGGGAAGCGACTGAATAGCTTTTAGTAGGAAAAAGACATGATGTGATTTAGATAATCTTTCTAGCATTATAATCAGAGGACAGGCTCTTGAGACATATTACTGAGGCTCAAATCTTGACTCAACCATGTATTAGGTGGTTGACTTTGGATTTCTGCAACTGCAAAGAACAATATAATAATACCTTCTCCATTGTTTTGAAATTTAAACAACATATTTCATGGGAAACCCATAGAACATTGGCTAACTCATACCAACTATATTTACATAAATATATGAATTATATATGCTAGCAATTTTCATGGTTTTAAGGTTATTGAACTTCCTGTTGTACAGATAAAAAATTGAAGCCCAAGAAAAAAGTGGAATCATGAAGACCCATAGGGAGAGTATATTTAGTAAAATAAGATAGCTAGAAGTCCTGACACAGGAGGGATGGCATGGTGCTGGTAAGAAAAAGATGGATCAATGTACATTCTGGGCATAAGCAGATTGCAACTCCTGATAGATTATAAATGAAAGTGAAAAGAAGACAGATGGAGAAAAGATCTTAGTCTATTCAAAATATCCAAAATATGGAAACAATCCAAATGTGCATCGTTGGATGAATGGGTAAACAAACTGTGGTATGTACAATTGGTCCTCCATATCCATGATTTCTACACCCTCAGATTGAACCAACCTTGGATCAAAAATATTCAGGAAAAAAATTATATCTGTATTAAACATGTACACTTTTTTGTCATTATTCCCTGAATAATACAGTATAACAATTCTTTATATAACATTTATTTACATTGAATTAGGTATTTTAAGTAATCTAGTGATAAAGTATGCAGGAATATATGCATAGGTTATATGCAAATATTATGCCATTTAATATTTTAAAAACTTGAACATTACAGATTTTTATATCCTCACATGGGTCCAAGAACCAAATCCACATGGGTAATATGGAAAAGCTCTACATAAAATTGAATATTATTTAGCCACAAAAAGGAATGAACAACTAATATAATATGAATAAAATTTCAAAGTATGCCAAGTAAAGGAAGCCAGCTATTATAGAGCACATGTTGTATAATTCCATTTTTGTGAAACATCATATCCAGAATAAGTGAATCTATGAAGACAGAGAACATATTGTTGTTTGCTATGGTCTGGGAGGAGGGGAGGAGAAAAGTATAAAGTTCCTTTCTGGGTATAATACTCCTCATCAAAGTGAGGAAAATGTTTTGTAACTACACATTGAAACTATATAAAATCCCAGGAATTCTTCACTTAAATGACTAATTTTATGTTATGTGAAGTTCATCTCTTTTTAAAAAAATAAATGATAGGTTTTAGATTTTGTCTTAATCAATTAGATAAAAAGTTTCTCAAGGTATTGAGGGCAAAGCTCAGAGTTATGTGTTGGACATTTGAGTATATGATATTCTTAATTTATATAAGAGATCTAGGAAATAAGTTAGATACATGATTTTGAAGCCCCGGGGAGATATCAGAATTTCAAGCATAATAGAAGAGAATTTAGATTTAAGATAAGAAAAAAAACTTAGGACAATGTTTGAGAAATGTCAACATTTAAGAGAAAAACCCCACAAAGACACTGAGAAGTAGAAGGAAATTAAGAAAATAATGCTAGAAGCCTAAAGATAAACATGATTTCAGCATGTAGAGTGTGAACTTTGACAAATATTTCTGAGAAGTCATATAAGAGTAGCTAGCAGGGAGGAGTCCATTGGATTTGGCAACCTGAAGGTTGTTCTTGACGTTGACAAAGGGAGTTCCAGTCAGCAGAGGTGGAAAAGCACATTAGACTGCTGAAGAGTGGAAAGATGAGGAGGTAAGAGTCAGGAGTTTGGCTACAAAGGAAAATAGAAAATAGATAAATAGGCCACAAATTTAAACAGTATGTATAGTTATATGGAAAAAAAAATATTAAAAGATGGCAAACACTGAAGCTTAATTATATGGTAACAGTGAGATGTTACTGCTGAGAGAAAGCAGGAATAAGTTAAGGAGGAAAGACTTTGATAAGACACACAGTAATGAGATCCAGAGGAAATGAGAACTTTTCCTTCTGGTAGGAGGAGGACCGCCTGCCTCAAGGAGGAGACTGTGGATACAGATGCACTGAGTTTGCCTGTTTTATGGTGGGAAGATGAGTGAGTTCATTTCCAATGACTTCTATTTTCTCAATGAAGTCTGAGTCTGGGTCATCCGTGGGAGGAGGATGTGTGGGAGGTTTGAGGAAAAAGGAGATGATACGGTACAGTCATCTCATGGAGATGGAGAAAATAGGATTCCTGAGCTGTTGAGTGCCCACTAGAGGTTTCTGAATTGTGAATCAGTCATCTTGGCTTTGTGACTTTCTCCAACACAGTGCTGCTTGGTTTTGAGCAAAGGAAAAATAGGAAAGAGTCCTGCAACTCTAGAATAGCCTTTATGATTCATCCCAAACCTATCATATTCCTGTGCCTACTCACTGGCTACTGGGAACTGAGAACAGTTTAATAGGCCCATCTGTTAAATATAGAAGGGGAGAAACATCAGCACCAAGATGTTTTGTGCTTGGAGGGCTGCCAGTGGTAATTAATTTATGTCCAAATCCTTGGAGCCCAGCTATCCCAATGCATACCATAAGAAGCACAGTCTGTAGCCATCCTTGCACTGATAATGGGCTGTCATGGAAACTACTGTGTTAAAAAGGACAGTTATTTCAGGGCTGAAGAGCAAACTCACTAACTCAGCAGGTCAACAAATAAAAGGAAAAGCCTCCACTAGATGGATTGACATAGTGTTGGCAACAATGGATTTAAGCATAAATAAGATCATGTGCCTGGCACAGAATCGGGGAGTGTTTCATTCTGGTGTACATAGGGCTGCCATGAGTCAGACTTGACTTGATGGTACCTAACAACAATAACAATAGCGTAAGTATAAAGAAATGAAGTTGTATTTCTTTCCAAGTATACTGCAATGTATCCTCTGTGTCTAAATTGTGTCAAAGGAAATTCTAAGTAAGTGGAATCTGAATTAACTAGCTGGTAAAAGAAAGTTATTATATTTACTGTTAGGCATCATCAAGTTGGGTCCAATTCATAGTGACCCTATGTACAGCAGAATGAAACACTCCCCGACACTGTGCCATGTACATAATCTTTTTTATGCTTAAGCCCATTGTTGCATCCCTGTGTCAATCCATCTAGTAGAGGGTCTTCCTTTTCTTCATTGACCTGCTACTCTCACAAACTTGATGTCTTTCTCCAGGGATTGGCCCCTGATGACATGTCAAAAGTATGCCCAGTAGATCCCACTGAAAAAACTAAAATTAAAAGTAGGATAAGAAGAGAGGATGGGTATACATGGTATCAGAAAAGGTTTTCATTTCACATGGATAAGTCAAAAAAATTGTAGCAACTAACATTTTCATTATGGGAACAGATGAATCCCCCATGCTGTCTTTGGGAGTTCTACTGTCTCTGTCTTTTGTCACATCATTTAGCAAGGCCAGCATGCTCTCCCCTTCTCATTGTCTTGTGTCCACACCTACTTCACTTTCAGGAATTCACTCTGTCTTCTCCTCATCAAGTGTCATGTGTCAATTTACAGAATTCTCCAGGAAAATCTCCCCTTGTTCTACTCAGTCTTGTCTATGTACTGTCTTTCATGAAGTATCACATCACTGTTATAATTATATTGGGGAGGCAATTGTTTAATAACTATTTTTGCTCAACATTATGTTCAAGTTCTTGGCATTTATCCGAACACTCGGAGAGATGACATAATTCTCATAATGTGGAAGGAAGGGAAGGGAGGGAAGAAGCAAAAGGAAATATATGTAAATGGGAAGGACAACAGGAAGAGGACAGATCACTCAGCGTACAATGGTTCACTCCTTCTTTTGAGTTCATAGGATATTGTTTCCATCTCCTGGATTTCATACTCAAATATGTATTTCTTTGATACGTGAATTTTTATAATTGTTGTTGTTAGGGTAGCAACTCTCCCAGGGTTTTCAATGGCTGATTGTTTCAAGATTTCTTCAAGAGTGGATCGCCACATCCTTCTCCCATTTTTGTGGTGCTGGGGATCAGACCTGGGTCCTCAGAAAGTTTGCACACATAGTGGCTGCTAAATAATTATACAAATGAACAAAACCCATGCTGTTTGTGTGCAAGAATACAAGAATACAACATGCTGAGAGTGGCATCAAACGTGCTCCAAACAGGATAATTCATTATGAACGTTCTAGGGTTATTACTGAACTGTTATTGAATGTGTGCCCTTTTTTCAGAATAATGAAGTCCTTACATGTCCTAACTGCCATGTAAAGTTGTGAAGGGATTCCAACTTATTTCTCTACTTTCTTATCCATTGCTCATTTTTTCACATTTTAAACTTTGCCAAATCTCAATAACTCTTATTTCCTTAGAGGCCTTTTCTTTCTTCTAAGAGTAATGTTTTCTTTTCAGGACAAAATTCTACTCATTCAGGATCATCACATCTTTCACGTTACCCAGGAAATCTTCCACCATTCCTGCCACCAACTCTGTTCTTCCTTATTTACTGTCTGAGTCTCCACCTCACTATAGAACTGTCTCTTTCATCATTGAATTCTTGGCCTTATTTTATGAGTAGAACTCTAATAGTTACCAAATAAACATCTATGGAACTGAGCTATTGTTTATTATGAGGATATTCCTTTTATGATTTCATAGACTTTACTCAGCCTTCCTGCATGTTCTTTCCAGGCCAACTTTCATAATGTATAAGATGATGACCTTATGAAGGGCACAATACCTACCAGATTTTTCAAATTAAACTACTCTTTAAAAAAAAACACAACTCAGATTGGTTATTCAGGCCTGTATCAGGTATTTTACAAAATTGTTCGTTCCTACAAAAATTACATTCAAGCTTATCAGACCAATTTTTATGCACAGAAAGTGGTAGCAGCTTCTATCATATAGTTTTTAAACAATGGTATGAAGTAGACATACACTAAAAATAATGCATGCTTTTGGGACAAAGTTGGCTTATCTTCTTTCCCATCACCTTTATCATTCTTCTTCTCCCTATGTCTCACTTCCTACCATTTTTTAAATACTTTGTTCCTCTTCATTTCCCATACCTTTTCCAATTGCTGGTGATATGAAGGACTTACTTAGACCCACTTAGAGTAATCATGGGTTTTAGTTTTACCGACTCCTTTTCTAGCATGAGGATTTAGGCAGCAAGAAGTGTGAACTTGAAATGTGGACTTGTGCTCCCAGGTTCTAAATGGCACCAAATCAGATAAGAATTGCATTTGTAAAACTTAGGAAAGACATCTCTCTCTTTTCATTGAAAAATAAAGATTATATATATTTATGGTATATGATTAATGTTTTGACATATATTTACATTATGTTGTTGTTGTTGTTAGGTGCCTTCAAGTTGGTATCCGACTCATAGCCACCCTACATACAACAGAGGAAACACTATTGTCAGTGCTTCTTTGCTATTCATAGGGTTTTCAATGGTGGATTGATTTTTGGGAGTGGGCTGCCGGGTCTGTCTCCCAAGCCTATAGCACCTGGTGTTCCCAGGTGGTCTCCCACCCAAGTACTAACCAGGCCTGACCCTGCTTAGCTTCTGAGATCTGATGGGATCAGATGCCACAGGCCTATGGCTGCAGGCTATTTTCATTATAGAATGGCCAAATTAAGCTAATTTTCTTCATCTTTTGATGATCCCTGGGTACCATCCTCAGCACCAAATATACAAGGTAGGGTAAGGGAAGGGACAAGGGAACAGGTAAAACCAAGAAGATTGTCTTGGACATTATAAGAAGTATGAAGGAAGAATGAATTAAATCTCCTTTGATAGGGCCAAATCCACAAAGGAAAAGTTGGGGAAAGGCAAGAAAGTGCCAGGGCAATGCTGACTGAAGACCTAGCAAGAGACTCAAGAGTCTTTCCTGTGTTCAGATAGTGCAGACTGAGCCATCCCTGTGGGGGAGCCATCCTTGGCGAGCTGTCTATGACTCAGGGACATTGCCAGCAATCATGTGTGGGCAAAGCAAAGAATTACGGTAAAGAAGATGACTACCCGGAGTGTGGTGGTGACAGCAGCACTTACTGTAGTCAGAAAAACTCACTCACCTTTTCAAGTGTTATTTATGAGGCACCTACTCTATACAATCATAGTCGCTAAATAAGCCTCCTCTTCCAAATCCTCATAACCTCTTATTTAGATTGCCCCTAAGTATCTTCTTTGTCTCTAGTCTCTCCTTCCAGTCTGTCCCACATACAAAGGCCAGGAAATTCTTCCTCTTACACAAGAGTGGCTCTAAGTACATGTTCTAGAATTAGACTTCCTGAGTTCAAATCCTAACTTCACAACTTATTAGTCCTGTGATCTTAGGCAAGTTACCTAAACTCTCTGAATTCCAGAGTTTCTGTCAATTTAGGCTAAATGGAAGAAACAAATGTCCCCCAAACCTTGATAGTTTTAACAACACAGGTTTATACCTTGTACGTCCATCATGTGTCTGAGGCTGTGCTCTGTGATCTCCTTATTCTATAACCAAGGCTAAAGGTGCAGCCCCTCTCTGGATCATGCCAGTGACAGAGAGAACCCATGCAGTTAAAGCTTTTGTTTGGAAATGTCACATGTTGCTTTTCATTCACATTTTATTTGTGAAACCAAAGAGGCAGGACTGGGAGAAAGGGTGTTCCGAGTATAGTAAACTATACCTAGGTTCCTTGACCACAAAATAACTTCCTTATACTTTCCTCCTAAATGCCTTACTCTGCTTCATCTCAAATTCAAATGTGGAATCCAATAAAACTGAAGTATCTTTTTTCTTTGTCAGTACTGGAAGACTGAATCCAGAGCCTCATGCATACTTTGCAAGTGCCCTACCATGCCACTGAGCTGCACTACCATGCCATTGAGCTGCACTGCCAGCCTATTTTTATTTTTTGTCTTGAGACGGTCTTGCTAAGTTACACCAACTGCCTCTAGCTTCAAATTCACCATCTTCCTGCCTCAGTCTCCTGAGGTGCTAGGATTACAGGCATGTGTCACTGCACCCAGCTCCTAAAATGTCATCTTTTCATCTTCTGCTTAAAAACTAAGTTTGATATTTCTCTTTTTATAAATGTATAAATATAAATTGGCTTAAGAAATAAAGAGTATTGAATGAACTCATCCAGGCAAGACAGGGTTTTCTATGAAAAAAGGAGAGTTTTGCTTGTAAAATGGAATGAAGTCATCAAGCCCTAATTATTACCATGACATTGAAGGAGTTGCCTACAACACAAGAATGGTGTGAACAAAAACTAGTTAAAAAGCCTTCATATTATCAATGGATATGCTCATACATCTTCACAACTCCCCACATTTCCAAATATCTTTGTAGGCTTTCATTTATTTTATAACATATGGCAAAGTATAACTTCACCGAAGCTACTTAATTTGTGAAGATGATGAATAAAAACTAGCAACAACACACAGAAGGATGAAAGCCAGTACATAAGTAAAACTAGACTGTTAAACAATCAGCCCAAAATCTCAGTGGCTTAATGTAATAAATTTATATCTCTTGATCTTATCATAGGCCATATGGGTTGGTAGTGAAAAAGGGATGTGGTGAAAAGTTCTGTTCCACATACCCATTCAGGAATCCAGGCTTCTTCTATCTTGACAGTCCACCCCTCTAAGTGTCCTTGGGACTCCTCTCCATACAGCTGTGGGATAAGGAAGGAAAGCAGAGGGTGGTATTTGAGAGAGTTATATGACCTAAGAATGGAAAAGCTGTATATCATTTCCATCATGTCCATTGAGCACAACTCAGGCACACGTTGCACTTGACTACAAAAAGTCTAGGAAATATAGTCTACTGGGTATTGCAAGGAAGATAATTTGAGAAACAATTAACCAATCTAGACTACAGTGACCTAGTATCACTCTCTCACTAAGCAGCTTGATCCAGTATATAAGCTCTCAGGTCAAGAATTCAAATATATGGATTTACCAAAACATAAATTACAACATGGGGCTGGATTTAGCTCAGTTGGCAGAGTACTGCTCTGTAGTCTTTGAGATCCAGGGTTCAATTCCCAGCACCACAAAAATAGGAGAAGGATGTGGCAGTCTACTCCAGAGGCAATCCCAAGACAATCAACGATTGAAAACCCTATGAGGGTCTCTATGAGTTCGGTATGACTTGATGGCACCTAACAACAACAACAACAACAAAAATACAACATATTCTTCACATCTGGCCTCCTGTGCCATGTAACTTTGGGAATGACAGAGGTCAGTTTTGCTATTAAAAACATCAGTTCTGATACAAAATGTAGAATCATTCCATGGAAAACTAAGGATTAGGTGAAATAGAATAACCACTCAAATGCTAAACACACTTGGAATAACACACAGGCACAGAGCACCATTGTTCTGTGCTTGATGCAAACACACACATGAAAAAACTCCTTCTACAAAGGCTGACATCATGGACTTGAAAGAAAAGAAGAAAGAAAGAAAAAGAGAGAGAGAGAAAGAAAGAGAGAAAGAAAGGAAGGGAGGGAGGGAGGGAGGGAGGGGAGGGAGGGAAAGGATATGTACATAAGGAATTGAACCAAATCAAATGTTTTGGGATATGCTTGACTACCTGCCTTAATAAGGAACAAGATGAATTCACAAGATCTGCCTGCCCTCACAGTCAATAATTGTTAGAAAATTGTCATGCCCAAGATAGATGACATCATGCAGGGTAAATGAAGATCATTTCCTTCTACATTGATTGGCGCTTGGGTTTTGTTTATGCCTCAGCTGCCTGGGACTTGTAAGTAACCAGATACTGCAGGTTGGGGAAAGAGGCTTTCCATTTGCATCACGGGACAATGAGTGCTGCCAACAGGAAGCCCAGTGATTCAGATAACTTGTTTTAATTGAAATCAATACCAATGCAAGCAAAACTGCTTGGTATGGCAGCACAATACTTTGATGGAATATTTTCATGGTCTCTGCCAGGGACAACTGTTACCAAGAATGAACTGATAACTTCAACGGTGACTCACTATGCTTTCTAGGAGGAAGAAAAAAAATCTTTGGGCCACTGAAGGTTTTCAATTAGGAGAACAATTTACTTCTTCAGGTTTCTCTTAAGTTCAGCCACTGACTCAAGTTCAATTCCAGTTTGAGGGTCATTAAATGGAACCCTATCTGCTCTTTTGCCAGTCTTCTCTGCTCTTTCCTTTTCACTCTCATCCCAAATTAGGTCCAATGAGAAAATACAATAATTAAGATAATAAGTATTGAACATCTTCTAGGTGCAGAGCCTAGGTTCCAGTACAAAGGACAACCTAATCAGCTCTCTCTGCTTATAAAGGACTAGATTTCAAGTATCTTAGGTTTTGTGGGCCAACTAGTCTTGATTTGTAACACTTCAGTTCTGCTAACAGAACCAAAAGCAGACATAGACAACACATACTGATTGGGCATCTCTGAGTCTCAATAGAAGTTTATTTACAAAACAAAGAGCAGGCCAAATTTGATCTATAGGACCTTCTTCTAAACTTTACATGGATTATCATAAGATCTGACTGGGGAAGGTGCTATTATTCTTATTTTACAGATGAAGTTATTTAATATACTCCAGACTTCTCCTCCTATTCTGGGTCACATCTATATAATACTAAAAACATGTCTAGTGCCTACAGATGTACCACTGTGGCATCTGATCCCTGTCAGATCTTGGAAGCTGAGCAGGGTAGGGCCAGGTTAGTACTTGGATGGGAGACTGCCTGGGAACACCAGGTTTTGTAGGCTTGAAAGAAGGACCCACAACCCACTCTCAAAAAACAGTCAGTCATTGAAAACTCTATGAATAGCAGAGAAACACTAACAATAGTGTTTTGCCTGTTGTATGTAGGACTTCTATGAGTCAGACACTGACTTGACAGCATCTAACAACAATGCCAAAAAGACTACTTTTCCCAATTTGCCTCTTCATTGCCTGTCTGAAGAAGGAAGCAAGAAAGCCTGGGAAACAGCAAAAGCTTTACCTTTGGGCCAGATTATTTATAAATACAACTGTTAGTTAAAGAATTGTCCAACTCTGCCCTCTTAATGATCCATTGTTGACCTGAACAAATTTTTCATGATGTAAAGTGTGGAAGTTGTCAGATGCCACCTAAAATACGCACCATCAGAACATGAAAATTCCCACAAGTTTTTTCTTTATGATTCTTGGATCTTCCAATCCATATAAAAGATAGAGTGTTGTGCCAAATTTGAAGGGTACTTGAGAATTGTTTTCTCACAAGCATGATATTTATAATACCTATGTGTTTAATGCCTGGTGTGTCTCTACCCCTGAAGAATCTTGCACAGCACCTAACACGTAGGAAATTCTCAAGAAATAGGTACCTCATATCTTCACAGAACATCAGTATGACAAAAGATAATATACCTGCCCTCTGTAAGCAAACTCTGTGGCAGAAAAGAAATGTAAACAAATACTGTATTCTTCAATACATTATTGCTCAGAATCAAAGGAGAATTTAAAAGTGCTGCATTTGTTCAGAGGAACAAAGAGAATTTAAACAACATAGCATCAAAGCTAGCTCTTATAACATGGGTAGAATTAGGTAGGTAGAGATGTCAGAGGAAGAACATCTCTGGCAAAGGAGCATTAATGAGCAGAGATAGAGAGATGGGAAAAGGTGAGACATCTGTATAGAATATAAGTCCCTTGGTTTGATGAGAACATTGAGCAAGAGGGGGAATAATGAAAGGCAAGGCTGGAAAAGCACAAGGGAAAATATGACTTGAATCATCATAGAAAGGTGTTGAAATAAAAATTAATAAAAGGAAATGCATTCATAGACAAAAAGTGTGAAAAATTTCTCTAAATCATAGAATTAATTCAAAAGAAAGTTCACAGAAAAAAAGATGCTAAAAATTTATAGTCTTAAGGTATGTGCCTACATAATTATTTGCAAAGTTGTATTTCTTGTTTTTTAGATATGTGGATTTACAAGTTTTCCAATTCAATATAACATGTCTCAGGAAGTAGCATAATCTTATGAAGTAGGAACTGACTCTATTTTTTTCTCACCATTCCATTCCCATAACCTATAAATGATTAAGCCTGTAGCCATAACACTGTGACATCTGATCCCGTCAGATCTCAGAAGCAAAATAGGGTGGGGCCTGATCAATACTTGAATGGGAGACTACCTGGGAACACCAGGTGCTATAGGCTTGGGGGAAGGACCCAGCAACCCACTCCCACAAAGTAATCAGTCATTAAAAACCCTATGAATGGCACAGAAGCACTAACAATAGTGCTTCCTCTATTGTACATAGGGTCACTATGAGCCAGCCGACTCAACAGCACCTAACAGCAACAACATAAATAATTAAAGAAATAAATGAATTATTATTGTTCTTCATATTCATAAAAATGAATATCTTTATTGCTTATTTCTTGGTTTAAGTAAGTATATGTCAGCTATTTGAAAGCCAGCCAGGAAATGTACTAATAAAAGTTTTACTCCACTACAGAATAAAACAATGGTATACATCTATAATCCTAGGTACTCAGGAGGCTGAGGCAGGAGGATCACAGGCTTGAGGTCAGAGACATCCTGCACAACTTACTGAGACTCTGTCTCAAAATAAAAATTTTAAAAAGGATCTGAGGGAGTGGTTCAGTGGCCAGCATGTGTGGGGCCCTGGGTTCAAACTCTAGTATTAAAAAGAGAGAGAGAGAGAGAGAAGAGAAGAATCACAATTAAACAATAAATATTAATTAGCTTTAGACCTTTGCCTCAATTTTACTTATTTTTTAATTTTATTTATTTATTTATTTATTTATTTATTTATATTGTGATACTAGGGGATTGAACTGAGGGCACTCCACCACTGAGCTGTACCCCCAGCTCCTTTTTATTTTTTATTTTAGGACAGGGTCTTGGTAAGTTACAGAGGCTGACCTTGACCAAGAACTTGCAATCTTCCTGTATTAGCTTCCCAAGTTGCTGGGATCACAAGCATATGCCACCACACCTAGCTTTTCACCTTGATTTTAGACTTGATTGATAAGAGAGTCCAATAAGCCTGAGTTCTTCTTTTTAAATCAGGACCCTTAGAATTTAGCTATATTTGAGAAGCCTTTTTAGTTCATTATTTCTGATGTCTACAAATAACTTTTCACAGAAAAATCCTATACTTATATCAAAATAAAGACTGTTGTTGTTATTGTTAGGTGCCTTTGAGTCAGTATCCGACTCATAGAGACCCTACATCCAATAGGCGAAACACTATTGTGCTTCTCTGCTATTCATAGGGTTTTCAATGGCTGATTGTTTTTTGGGAATGGATTGCTGGGTCCTTCTCCCAAGCCTACAGCACCTGGTGCTCCTGGGAAGTCTCCCATCCAAGTGCTAACCAGGCCTGACGCTGCTTAGCTTCTGAGATCTAACAGGATCGGATGTCACAGTAGTACCAACCTCTTGTTTTTCTACTCTACCATCACCTCCTCCAGTCTGACATACTCAGCTCCAGTTATATTTCTGAAGTTCAAGTACGGTCCTGTTTTGGTACTTTGTAAACCAAGATTAATGGGTCACATAAAATTTAAATATTTGCAAACTCTTACTAGCAATATCAAGCAAGTATATTACAGCAACACAAGGTAAATTATGGCCTATAACTAGGAAGGTTTTCATGGGAATTCCTGGTCTGTCTGGGTTAATCTTTGGGGTCCAGTTGGAGGAAAATCAGTCCCTGCATTTCCTAATCACTGAAGTTAAAGCAGGATTTTCTTGCCAAGTAGGCAAAGCATAATCTTCAGAGACACCCTTGCCTCTGAGTAAGATGATGAAACCCCCAGATGGTGGCTTGTTATTTCCATATGACACAGAAACGTGTACAATGTCAATCAGTCATGAAATTGAAACACGAGAATGGTTCAACACAGTACAACTTCCTCAATAAATGTGAGGCAGTTTTTCTTCTTCCTTTCTATTTCTTCTCTTTTCTTTTTGTCACTAGCTGCTATTGTTTAATTAACTGAATATTTTGTAGTGGTAGTAGTGATGGTGGTAGAATCTCATCCCATTCCATTACAAGCAACAATTAGCTCCTGAGGTTATCATGGTGGCTCTGCTGAGCAGTGTAGCTTCCAAAAGTGGAGGTGGAAATTAAATGGCATTTACATAGCAGAGCTGTAGAGATAATTAGTAATTCGACACACAGCCATTCATGGCCAGGTTAACAGAAGGAGTCACATAAACATCGTATGATAAGCAACTGTTTAATGGGCTGTGTGAAATGAGTGGGTGGTCTAGGCTGAGCTCTGTCCAGGTACTGGTTCCCACACTCCTAGGTTCAGGAAAGGGTTCAGAGCTCAACTGCACACAAAGCGTCTCACATACAGTTCTTGCTGGGTTGGGTTTGTTGTGAAAGTCACCATTAGGCCAGAGGCTGGAGCTCCTAATGGACAAATAAAGTCATTCAATGAAGCTGCAAATATATGACATTTAGAGCACTGCTCTCATGAAATTATACCAGTTATAAAGTTTTTCCATTTCTTTTCCAATACTTTGTGAAAGGGACTGGGCCAAATTCTGCTATTCCAAGGTTAAATGAGATATTTGGGTAGAAAGAGGGCAGGGAGAATTTATGTTAAAATTTTACTAGCAAGCAAAACAGGAAATGGTCTTCCATTCAAGAGAAATGTTCCAGAGTGGCCTGACACCTCCGGAATTTGCCAGTTTATTGGGTGGAACTTGGCAATCTCCAATTACAAAATTTTCATCTCTATTCTATCCTCACTGAATTCATAACAATGTCCATTTTCAATGATATCAACCCTTTCTTTGACACTGTAGATTACTTTTCTATTCTGGAGGCAAACAAATTAAATAAACAGAGAGGAACAAAAAGTTATGTTATGCTATGCTAAGATTCGCTAATAATATATTTCAACCCTAATGCTTTATAGATACTTAATTCAACAGACATTTGTCATAGACCTTCTGTGTGCTATTCTGTGTGCTATTCACCCTATACCCCAGGCTTTATCTAGAGGAGGCCCAATCATAGGTCAACACATAGATATATTTCTTTTCTTTTCTCTTTTCTTTTTCCTTTCCTTTCCTTTTCTTCTTCCTCTTCTTCTTCCTCCTCTTCTTCTTCTTCTTTTTCCCCTTCTTCCTTTTCTTCTTCTTCTTCTTCTTCTTCTTCTTCTTCTTCTTCTTCTTCTTCTTCTTCTTCTTCTCCTCCTCCTCCTCCTCCTCCTCCTCCTCCTTCTCTCTCTCTCTCTCTCTCTCTCTCTCTCTCTCTCTCTTTCTCTCTCTCTCTTTCTACTAAGAGGTTGAACCCAGTGCCTCACACATGCTATGCAAGTGCTCTACCACTTGACTCCACCTCCAGCCCCTTTTTATTTTTATTTTGAGACAACGTCTTGCTAAGATGTGCAAGCTACCTCTGCCCTTGAACTTGTGATCCTCCTGTCTCAGCCTCGCAAGTCACTGGGAAACTGAGATCACATGTACCACTGTACCTGACAGACATATTTCAAATTCTTTAGAACAGAATCAGCAAAGTTTTCTTATAAAAAGTAAATACTGTTGGCTTCATGTTTCATGTTAGTCTCCATCATAACTACTCATTTCTGGCATTGCAATATGAAAACTGCTATGAACAATACATCAATGAATGAATGTGGCTATGCTTCAAGAAAAGTTTACTTTAAAATCAGGTAGCAGGTCTATAAACTGTAGCTTGCTGACTCTCACTCTAGAATATTTGAAGTCACCTAAAAACCAAACTGAGAGGATGGAAGGAAGAACCAAAGTCTACTATTTTTTCAAACTAACATCTCATTTTGCATGGTCATGGCCATGGAAATCTAGACTGAACCCCTTAGCCAGATGCTAAAACATTTTTACTGTCAGGGCATTTTATTAATTCATGATTTATGCTTCAACTACTTTCAAAAGAACCTGAAGTAGCTGTCACTGGGAATATACACATCAAGGTTTTGCCTTGGTATGATTAGAGAGACTTCCCCAACTGATGTAATTCTGGGTAGAATTATATATCATCAATTAGAAATTCATTTGAAATGATAATTTGCCTTCCCCTACCAGTTAAATTGGCTGTGCCAAGCTAAAGCCAACAAAACCAGCAAGGAGAGAGAGTTCCTCAGAAAATGTCCAAAGCAGATCACAATCCTGTAGAGAAGACACATTTGGGGGATGTAGTAAAAGCTAAACCTAGAATTGGTATCAAATCATAGCATCATCTATCACTAAAAGAAAGAGCAAGGGAAAAGGGACACTAACATATTTTTTAAAATTCCTATTGCAAGCATGGTATTAAGTACTATAAAACAGGTTATATGTTTAATTTTTTTCCTTTTCTATACATATTTTTATTCTTTTCTTTGGTAATTTTTATTGTATATATTTGAGGTCCACAACAAGATGTTATGGGATACATGTTGTTGTTTTGTTGATTATTTCCTTGTCTGTGCAGCTTTTTAGTTTGATGTGGTCCCATTGATTGTTTATTTCTTTCTTTCTTTTTTTCTTTTGTATCCTGAGATTTTGTTGTGATATTCAAAAAGGTTTTGTCAAGGCCAGTGTCAAGGAGTTTCTGCCTTATGTTCTCTTCTAGAAGATTTATGGTTTCAGGTCTTGCTCCAGTTAATACTTTCCATTTTCCAGGATAGGTATGTTTAGCCATGTATTACAGAAAAACAAAAAAATTAACATAAAAACCCAATAGAAGCCCAGGAATTGAACTTTGAACTGATCTCTCTGTATTTCCAAAGAGCACAGCTTTCTGTTAAACAACTCTGACACTTGAGAACCAAACATCAAGATTTTGCCCATCTTAAGGCTACTTACTACTACTTAATTCTTTTTACCTATGGCATAATTTTATTCTGTGCTTATTGTTGGATCAAATTATAATCAATATAACCTTAAAAAATACCCACATCTATAACTGGGATAAGGTTCCTCATGTTTGACATGACTGAACCACTAGAAATTAAGGAACAGGCAGGCAGGCCATTTGTCAAAAACTGCATCCTAGCTGGGCATAGTGGCAAATGCCTGTAATTCCAGTGACTCCAGAGGTACAGCCAAGAGTATTGTGAGTTTAAGGCCAGTGTCAGCCTGTGTAACTTAGCAAGACCCTGACTCAAAAATTAAAATAAAAAAAAAAAATGGGCTGGGGATGCAGCCCAGTGGTAAAGCACTTGCAAAGTATGTATGAGGCCTTAGACTCAATCCCCAAGTTGTGGGAGGGAAATGAAAAAGGAAAAGGAAAAAAACCCTACTAACTGTATCCTCCCTCCTTTCTCACTTATTGACCTGGGGTTGGCTTTCAAATATTCCATAATTCTCACACATTTAGCTACAAATCAGTCATTATGGGTGGTGGGGAGAGGAGTAGAGAAAAACCACAAGGATAGTTTTGGTGCTTACCAAGCACCCTCTTATTGGTAAGTACCAAAGAGATCAGTATTTTCTTTCCTATGATGACCTAAAAGACTTTTGAGCTCAGAAAAAGAGTTTAAGAGGAGTAAGCAACTGTTTTTTAATAGCCTACTCACTCCTCCAACCATTTCAAGTCCCAACAGAAACTGGGAGCTGAAACTACAAACCAAAAACAAAGTTGGGGTGATATAGCTAATTTTGAAGTAGAAATAGGAACAGGTTAATAAAATCTTTTCAAAATTTTTCTTTAGAGGATTTAAATTTATATATGCCTTAGTTCAAAAGCAATCACAACTGAAATTCCAATATTATATTTTTATTTGTCAGAATCTTTTACCAACACAGAGGTGGGATTTATACAAAATATACAAGAAAATGAGTAAGATTTGTTTCTCTCTTTTTTATTTTCTAATTGCCAGCGACTCAGATCATACTGTGATAGGTTTCCCAATAAAACAAACCTAGGCATCCATGACTGTTTCCTGTACTTAGTGAGCCCCATATTTTACATTCATTAACCTGAGGCTGTGTGTCAAATGATAAACTGTGCATTTTCTTTCCAAGTAGGAAAATCCAGCTTCTCTGACATCATCACACATAACATTGCTCTTTTACACTGCCCTTACAATAGAGTATAGTGATAAATCTCTTTGTCTATATGGAATTGAGATATGATTCTTAAACAACAAAGACTATAATTGTATCAGCAGCACTATGAGTCACCCTATCGCTTATATCCTGAGTAAATGTGAGATGCATCTGTTGAAATGGAATCCGTGGGCTCCCTTTAATGGGCCAAATGTCTCCAAGGACAGAAAAGTGGGAGGAAGCAATCCAGCTGCTCAGATTGCAAATCTTTTGTTCTTAAAAAAAAAATAAGAAAAGGATCATGAAGTAAATAAATGTGCATGCTTTATCTTGGGAAAAGAGTAACAAAGCTTAATTAGGACACTGAGCATTTGACTTCTTCTATGTTTACTTATTCCTCACAGGAGTTCTGGCAAGAGTGAATATTCTTCCATGACATGTTTTCCTTAAATTACGATGTTCAAATTTTCTCAAGGTCACTTTAATAAGGCAAATGATCATATAACCTAATCTACCTGCCCTACCTACTTCCATTGCTACAGAAAAATAAATAAATAAATAAAGCTTTATGAAATGAAGGGAAAGAACAGTGACATCGCTGAGAAAACACCAAGAGAAGACAAAATTAATATGCTCCTTAGTGATGCAAGTAAAATACAACAAAAAATTATGCAAAGTTACCGGGGGCAGTGGCGCATGCCTGTAATCCCAGCGGCACGGGAGGTGGGAGGCAGGAGGATCACAAATTCGAAACCATAGGCAGTCTGCATAACTTAGTGAGACCCTGTCTCAAAAAGTAAAAAAATGGGCTGAGGGAGCAGCTCAGTGGTCCAGCACTTGCAGAGCATGCAAGCGCAAGGCCCTGGGTTCAACCCCCAGTACCACACACACACAAAAAAATGTTATGCAAATTTCAGGTACGTCTGCAATCTAAACCTGCTCAGAATATCTCTGAATGGTCTTGAGGGATCAACAAATGCCCTTGATCTAGGGCAAGGCTACTTTATGAGAGGAAATCTACTTTTCCTTGTAAGAGAAAGTTGGTCTAGTGGTTGGGGGAGGTGGTGCTGTGCAGAGGAGAGTGCTAGAATTGAAAAGGAGTTTGCACAACAGTTGTTCCAAGTGCCCTGGTTTGCCAACTCCTTCCTGTCGTTCTCATTGGTCTCCAATCTTACTGGAGTGGGACAAGAAGGGCATACTCTAGAACCTCTGGGAATACTACAACACTATTCACAATGGCCTTCCCTTGTGTGCTCTGGAAAGATGGTCCCTTGAAGCTCAAAGGGCATGTTAAAAAGAGCTGTGCCTCACAGGTTGCTCAGGTGCTCCCTCTGGGAAGAGTGCAGGAAAGAACTAAGAAGAGTCAGGCTTAATTTCTTTTCTCATTTTTCCCAGGACAGTAAAGAGAAGAAAGATCTCAATGCTGCTGGGCAAAGGAAGTGGCAGGGGCGGCACTGAGGTTGGCAGAATAGGTCTGGCAAAGGCTGTGGCCATTGATGAATGTGCACAGTTCAGGGATAGCAGCAGGAAAAATAGGCAAGGAAAGAGCAGCAACAGAGAGCCAAAGCAGGCATGGGGGTAAGGAAATGTGGATGAAGGAGTGGACGAACATGTGCAGGAAAATACATAGGAGGCACATTGTTCTCTTTGGTGTGAGTAAAAATGGGGTAGAAAAATGTGCAATGAGTCTATTGCACATTGAATGAGTCAATTGTAACTATTGAAATTAGCTACAAAGTCTGAGAAGCTCTGAGGTGTTTTGCTAGTAGGAGGAAGGTCACCATCTGCATCATAAGGAACATTATTGGATACTCATTTGAGCTCAGGTGTTGTGCTTTTCATACATGATCTCTTTCATGCCCATAACTCCCTGATACAGTAGACACTGTTTCTCTAGAGTGGTATGCCAGTTTACAGAAAAGGAACAGACTCTCTTTGGAAGGTTAAGAATCTTGCCCAAGATCCCACAGGTGGCACATGGCAGAATGAGGACTGCTCCCTGGGTCTGTCTCACTCCAAAGCTGGACTCTTCAAACAATACTGAAGTCCATGGCACTGTCCTCAGGGTTTTCATATACAGTCATATTTGTTCATCAACTTATCAATGGAACAGAGACTTAGGAAGATCCACTATGTGTCAGGTTCAGTGTTCAGCATTGAAAAAACATTTATGGACAAAAGTTAGCAGGATCTCAGTCCTTTGGGAGCATACAGTATAGTAGAGGTGATAGGCATTAATCAAACTATTATATAAATAAATGTGAAATTACCACACTGACAAATGCTATGCAAGATTTGGAAACATATAAGAAGGGCATTTGCTAAGTCTGGGGCTTCCCTGCAAAAGACATCATTGAGTTGAAAATGGGAGAATTATGAGAAAATAACTAGGAAAAATATAGTGTTGGGAATATTATTCCATCTGGTACTAAAGCTCTGTGGGTGGGAAAGAGGAAACAGTACTTTTTGAAGGAAATAATAAAAAAGAAGGACATATTGTGGATACAGAAAAAGAAAGATAAAGAGCCCATGAAGGATTTTAAAAAATAGGAGTCTTTTAAATTTTTTGTTAGTAATTTTTAATGTGCATCTTAATGGGTCTCATTTTGACGTTGCCATGCATGCATTTCATTGCACATTGCTCATGTTCACTTCCTCCTTATGCTCTCATGACCCCCCTCTCCCAACCCCTTCCTCCCTGTCAATGGTCTCCTCTTTACTTGCCTGTCCTTTTTGTGAGTATATCCAACTATATACGTCTTAAAAAGAAATAGGATAGTCTTCTTATTGTTGTTAGGTGCTGTCTAGTCTGGTTCGACTCAGTGACCCTATACACAACAGAATGAAACACCAGCCAACACTGTTCCATGCCCAGCACTATTGTTAGTGCTTCTCTGCTATTCTTAGTGTTTCAATGGCTGATTGTTTCAGGAGTGGGCTGCCAGGTCCTTCTCCTCCCAAGGCTACAGCACTCATATTCCCAGGCGGTCTCCAATCCAAAGACTAACAAGGTCTAACCCTGCTTAGATTCCGAGATCTGATGAAATTGGATGTCAGGGTGGTATGGCTGTAAGCAGAGTAGTCTTATATGTATTTAAATATTGAGGATTCAATAATCATGAAAGCTACCCTTTTTGTGGTCATATGTTCCTTATGTAAATATTTGCATGTCATACATGTATTTGTGCATTTAATCTTCCTTGCAAGACTTTGAGAAATAAGTAATCTTAACCTTATTTTATAGGTAAGGAAATGGGATCATAGACTTTAAATAACTCACCTAACTAGTGTCATACCTCTAGGTCCTTGATCTTAACCAATATGGAGCCCTACTTCTATCTCTTATAGTGAAAGGGATGAAAATATTAGACAAAGTACAATCAGTAGATTAAGGCAGTAGCCCTTAAATACAAATGTATATGAGAATCAACAAGCATGCTCATTAAAATTCAGGTTTCCATGCCCTTACTCATTCCTCAGGTTTCTGAGTCAATAGGTCTAGGCTTTTTTTTATCACACAATCTAGGTAATTCCAATGGATGTTCTAGGGTCAAAACTTTGAGAACAACTGGAAAGGAAGGGTGCTAGATGTAAATGTAAGCAAGTTGACATGTTGATAGGGAAGTTGAGGAAGCTTCTTTGTAATAGTTTCTATCTGTTCTACAAAATACCATATCGCACACATGACTACCATAAGACAAACTTGGGCATCACTGAAAGACTCTCATCAGCTATGAAAAGAGTAAAAAGAACCCATCCTTGGCTTTGGGAAGAACTGTCCTAGTGAGTTGCTGAGTTACTTGTCCATTCTTGCCCCAAAAGTGGTTCAAGAGGGCCTTACATCTGTCCCTTAGGCAATTGCAGGAAGGAGTGTATTTCCTAAGAGGGTGACAGAAAAGTCAGGTGGTTGAGGAAAGACTAGATGAAGTGTGGATATAAACCAAGTCTGCCAAGGGCACTTGCAGGCTATAAGCCCTAACAGATGGAACCAGTGTGATGCAGAAAGGAAAAGATGTTATTTATGGCTGAAAGGGAAGTACATGGGAGACTTGGTTTATTTACAGTATCCTTATGTTTGCAAAAGGCATTGTTTAAAACTTCTTTTATCCCAGAATTATTTCCCAGAACTTCCTACCAGGCCTCCCAGAACATTGAGGTTTACATTTGAAAAATCAGCACACAACGGGGAACATCTGTGGTCTTCAACTTACACAGCTAATGGCCTTTCCCCGACTCTTATATCACCAAGAACCACAAGCCAACATGCTGTAAGGATGTGATCAGCCGTAGGGAAAACATTCATTATCAGGGAGATATGCCTGACTCCTAAGTATTCAGCTATGCAGGAAAAAAAGATTACTTAATGGAAGTAGCAGAAGTGGACTTTTCTTAGTCTTTCATAAGTTACTCTAATTACCTGTCTCAATCACTTCCTACATAGCAATTCTACAATTGAAAGCCAGAATTGAAATCTAGGCAATTCTCAATTATCTATGTATTTAGCAAATTTATAATCCACACATCACCCAAATGCTGCATTTAGCTAAAAATTTCTACTACCTCCTCCACACTCATAAATAACATCCTGGCACCTTCTCCTGGAAAAAGATGCTTCCCTAGAGTTTAACCTTGCCTCCCTTAAGCCTGCAACCATGAACTGTCATAGCAAATAGTCAGGGACAAAGAGGAGAATTGAAAGAGAGATCTCCCACTCCATGAAAGCGAAGTGGGTGCAAAATTTAGCATCCCCACCTCCACCTCCTCATGAATTTGGGAGAAGAGGGCATAGTTCATTTACTAAACTGAATTGTAGGTAGAAAACTTCCCTAGATAACTAAGGGAAAATGTCCATGAACTCAAGCCAAGCCAGAGCTGCTTTTCCCAGCCTCATGGGCAGCAAGCCCACCCTTTCGGAAGTGCCTGAGACAAGAGTCTTCTGTGTTTCTCCAGCAAGGAAGCTTCCTGCAGGTCTCATGTCTCCTGCTTTGCAACAATGAGAATAGCTGGACCTCAGTCATCTGACCCCCTCATCCTGTTAGAAAGAAGAGTCAGGGAATTCCCTTTGAAACAACTTCAGCAGATCTGCTGAAAAAGCAGCAGCAGAAGAAGGGAAACTACAAGGAAATATAAAGGGCTTGGAATATACACATAATACACAAAGATATCTGATGACTGATATATGTAGTATAAATATATATAAGCATATAGGAGCATATATACACATACCTATGAATACATGTAGCCTGCAGCTGTAGCCCTGTGGCATCCGATCTCGTCAGATCTCGGAAGCTAAGCAGGGTAGGGCCTGGTTAGTACCTGGATGGAAGACCACCTGGGAACACCAGAAGCTTTAGGCTCGGGGGAAGGACCTGGCAACCCCCTCCCAAAAATCAATCTGCCATTGAAAACCCTATGAACAGCAGAGAAGCACTGACAATAGTGTTTCCCCTGTGGTACAGAGGGTCGCTATGAGTCGGATACCAACTCAACGGCACCTAACAACAACAACAATGAATACATGTGGGCTGGGATTTAGCTCACCTGGTCAAGCACCACCCTGCAGTCTCTGAGGTCCCCAGGTCAATTCTCAGCCCTGCAAAAAATGGGAGAAGGATGTGGCAATCCACTCCCAAGGCAATCCCGAAATAATCAACCATTGGAAACCCTATGAGGGTCGCTATGAGTCAGACATGACTCAAGGGCACCTAACAACATGAGTTCATGTGAATATGTGTATATACATGGATATGTGCACATTTTATATATTGTATTTATATATGTATATGTAACTATTCATTATTTATATAAAATACTGTCCTCCTTTCCTCCCAACACATATTGGCTCTGATTCCACAGTGCCTCAAAGCATAGCCAAAAGACTCAAGAGAATTAAAATTAAAAACAGAACTCAGATTTCCAGCAGAATGGGTGGTTGTTGTCAAAACTTGATTTGCAAGGCCAGGCTTAAAAACTGATCCAGCCCACGGTAGATGGGTGCCTAAGGAAAGAAATGGTTTGGCAACAGCTTCCAATATCTTTCTACTTCCAAACATACAAGTCCAACAACCCACGCTGTTCCCTTATTCTTCCTCCAAATGGGAAGAAACGCTTCTGGGAAGACATCTGTTTTAGCTTCTAAATGCCCTCAGAACACCCTGAACAACCTAGGACCTGCCTGCTGGGAAGGGGCCATGGTGAGGAGGAAATGCTTGGGACCACTTGGGTGGCAGGCAGTTCCTTCCATGCCCAAGGGCACCTGGCCTTTGAAGTCTGGAAAAGTTCATCCATGGCACATTGATTCCCATATACTGACTCTTTCAAGACATTAAGAGATAGGAAAAGATAAACTTTCCTCTCCAAAGGAAAAGAGAGATCCAAGGAAGAATTTACAAACGTGCACATTTTCTTGTCACCATAAATAATTCCTTAATCATCACAGCAGTCTATGGCAAAGCACTGTAGACCTCCTGCTGAAAAGAGGAAAACTTTCTTTTCTTTATGACAGTAACAGTACTAATGGAAGCATGTTTGTGAAGTGTCTCCTTAGATGACTGAAAAATGTTCCTTTTTTTTAAGAAAATGCAGAACAGCATTGCCTATCCCAAAGCAAACACAACCAGCATGCTACAGTTTTCCTTCCAGCTGTTTTTGTTATTTTCTATCTCAGAGGAGCCCAACCAGCCTTCATTCTTACTGGCTGGATTACTGTCTGACAATCAGAACACACATTTAGCTGAAGACAAAAATCATCAATGCAAATCACTGATATTTTAGGAGGTCTAAATCAACAGGGTCTTCCATGGGATTGTATGTTACAGCTCAATATGACATAATTGAAGCCAGTTCTGAAAGCAGAGGAAATGAAAGCCCTTTGCTACTGGAATGCCCATCACTGCCTCTGACCAGTACCTCTTCTCAGCACTCTGCCCCTATCTGCCTTTCCAGACATCATGCTCATTTCTACAAATCAGATACTCTTTTCCAGGCATGTCAAGCTGCTTCCAGCCTCCTTTTTCAGCATAAATTTATTGTCCCCTTGGCTGTCCTTGATCTGACTCCTAACCACCTTGAAGAACCTGGCTCTTTAGGATGTTTAGAATCCTGACCACTGGATTCTCTTCTCTGATTTCTGTTGTACTTTCCCTTTCATACAATTAATTGGCCCTTCAAACTATTTTGTTCCCTAATTATCAGCACTAAAACAAGCAATTGTTTCCTCAAATACACGTATACAAATATATAAGCAAGTTTTAAAATATTATGGATGGTCTGAAAAATAAAAAACGTGTTAATGAATAAATGGTAGGAAGGAAATTTTAGATGGGTAGTCAGGAAAGACATCTTTGAGGAAAATACATTTGAAATGAACAGAAGGAGCTGGCCACACAAAGGCCTGAGGAGAAGGAATGAGGAAAACTCCAACCCCTAAGTGAAAGGGCCTGAGAAGAAACTAGATAGTGTTTCAGGAACAAAAAGAAAACCAGCACAGAATAGAGAAAGTAATAAGTTCAGAACCAAAGCCAGTGGGACACTGTGGGGTCCATTATCACTGATTGGGGAACCTTTAGAGGACTTCAAGGTAATGATATATGCTGAGGAAAAAAAAGAAACAAGAAATAAAACTAAACAAAAACCCTCTCCCTTCACAATGAGAAGAAAAGACAGGAGAAAAGGAGAAAAGTAAGACCAAATAGCCTGAAGCTGATCTGCTGAGATTCCAGGTAAAAGATGAGAGAGGTCTAGGTTGCAGTAGGGGCAAGAAGTAATGAGGTTGAGGGCATATTCTGAAGATGTTGTTGCTGTTGTTGTTGTTAGGTGCCGTCGAGTCGGTATCTGACTCATAGCAGCCTTCATAGGGTTTTCAGTGGCTGACTGTTTTGGGATTGCCTTGGGAGTGGATTGCCAGGTCCTTCTCACATTTTTGCAGTGCTGGGAATTGAACTCGGGACCTCAGAGACGGCAGCACAGTGCTCTACCAACTAAGCTAAATCCCAGCCCATATTCTGAAGATAGAGTTGGCAATTTTTGATGACTGATTGAACATCGGCTATAAAGGAAAGTGAACAACCAAGAATAACTGCTACGTTTCTGACCTACGCAACCAAAATCACTTGGATGGGCCAGTTTCTATTACATCCCAGTCAATAAGCATTATTGTCTTCCACGTATTGAATACTTACTGTGCATTGTGTGTGTTTTAACCATTATTTATGATTGTTAGATCAGTCTTTGAGATAGTTATTATGATCAGCACTTAACAGATGAGGAAAATGAGCCTGAAGTGGTTAATATGCCCCAAATCACACAACTAAGCCAGGTTTTAAACCATAGCCAACAGAGACCCAAAATCTTATAGTGCCTCATTCACTACATCCTTCACCTGTCCAACCAATGGCTAGATGCAAAATCAGCACCATGGTTCATCCTTCAAGTGTGTAGGCATAGAAAAGAGATTGGGCAGAAACAGGGACGGTGGGATTACAAAAATTTTCTTCCTTTATCTATTTCTGGGAAATATTTTTTGTTTATTGTGTTACTGAGGGTTTTTGGTTTTGTTTGTTTTATACAGGGAAAATTGAGGAATCCAAAATAAGATCTGGAGAAAACCTGTAGTTATCTTTCAGTCCTACAACTTAATATTGGAACATCTTTCAACAAATTTCTTAGCTGCTAGAGTGTTAATTTTCTAGTTTATAAAATATGTGTGCTAATATTACCATGGAATGTGACATGAAGATTAAATGAGAGATACAGGAAGTATTTAATGCAATGTCTGGCAAGTTGAAAACCTTCAATAAATTAATAGTATCTACTTTAATGGGAGCTTCCAAGAGTGATCACCAGAATACAAACAAGTCAGCATTTTATTTTATATAATTTATTTCTGTCTCACGACGTGAGGTAACTCAGACGAAGGAGAAAGTGATTTGCTTAATCGCCAATACAAATTAGAGTCACAACAAGAATTCTCATTTCCCAATTCCCTGAACGCATCCACTAAATCACCCAAGTCTCTTGGATACCATGTATTTTTAAAACTGCTACCCAACTGATTGCTCCTGGATTCTGTAGTCATTCAAATCTCTGGTGCTATAGACTAGCCATTCAAATAAACTATAAAGTCATGTAATTATACTTGGAGAAGATTCCTAATCATATTTCTACTAATATACATTACTGAAAAAGCTATTGCTAGTATGAAAATTGTCAGTGTGCCCTTAGAGCTGTTTTCATTTGGGAGATCTACACTCCATTAATCTGTTTGTATTAAAAGAAATATATTTTCTAATCTACTTTATCAAGTCATACAGCATAAGCAATTCTGAAATCTGCACCAGAAAGATCACATCTTCTTAAAGTTAAAGCAATTTTCTTAAGGTAGTTGCTAGAATGGGAAATAGTTTTGATGGTCGATTTATTACCAAAATCACCTGAAGGGTTTAATAAAAATTATAATTTCCCCCATCCAAATTCTCAGCAATTCTAACCCAATAGTTCTGAGGTGAGAATCTAGAAATAATATTTTTTAAAATCTGTCCTTTAGCAACCAGAGAAATGCAGATCAAAATCACAATTAGATACAAAATCACACTCATTAGGAGAGCTACAATCAAAAAGATAAGTGTTCTGTGGTGAGGATATAAAAAAACTGGAATTTTCTTACACTGCTAATGGGAAGAACATCTTCATAAAACAGTGTGGCAACTCCTTGAAAGGATAAATACAGTTACTGTCTAACCTAGAATGGTACTTCTAGGAACATACACAAGAAAGCTAAAAACGCATACTCAGACAAAGGATTGTATACAAATATTCATAAGTAACATTATTCATAATAATTAAAAAGTGGAAACAACCCAAATATCCATCACCCAATAGGTAAATATAATGTTTTCTATAAGTAAAATGAAACAGTATTTGCCCATAAAAAGCAATAAAGTATGGATATATATGCTATAAGATGGATGAAACTTGAAAACATTTAAATGTAAAAAAGGTCACAAAATAGTAAATATTGTATGGTTTCATTTCTTTGAACTGGCCAGATTAGGCAAATCTCTAGAGATAGAAAGTAGATTTGGGTTGCCTAAACTTGGAAGGGGGAACCAGAAGGGAGGTTGGAGGGAATGCAGGAATGTACTATTAAGTAATACAATATTTTTAATGGAGGTGATTAAAATATTCTGAAATTAATTGTGATGATGATTGTCCAATACTATGAATGTAAATTTTAAATAAATTTAAATGAATTTATTATATGGTATATGGATTGCATTTCATTGAAGCTGTTATAGCAACAACAATTTTTAAAACAACACTTTCCAGGTAATTTTTGACTTGGAGACGGGTTTAGAAAACAGCTGTTTCAAGTCCTTTGTTGTTTCAGGTCCTTACTACTCAAACTGTGGTCCATCAATCAGCAGTAACAGTATCACTTGAGAGCTTGTTGCACATGCAGAGTCTCAATGTTGCTGTGGAAGAGCTTCTGCTCTTTAATAAAAATTTGGGTATATTAACTTGTGTGTTACTGTGACCAAAACATCTGGCAGAAACAACTTAAGGGAGGAAAGTGGCAGAGAAGCATGGCTAAGGAGGTGGTAGGAGCACATGATAGAGGAGCTCTGGCTGATCAGGAGTAGAGAGAGTTTACCTGGAACCACAGGCTAATTAACCTTTAAAAGCCCACCTCCAGGCACCTATATCCACTGGTTAGGCACAACCTCTTAACATTCTGTAACCTCCCAAAAGAGCACCACCAGCTGGGCACTGTGCATTCAAACACTTGACTTTGGGAGGACATTTTAGATTCAAACTATAATGTAGGGTGATGGCTGTACACATTACAGTTGAGAAGTACTGCTCTAAAGTTCTACTTAGAGCCTTCTCAGAGCATGTCTACTCAACTCCAGATAATCAAACCACAGACTGTGGCCTTTGTAAGGTGTGAACTGGATGAGCTTGCTAGTTTACAGTGATGGTGCATTCAACTGTGGAAAATTTATCAAAAGCATCTTCAGCAAAGTCCCCAAAAGAAGACCCTTATAAATAAATTTCTTTAGGATGTCACAGGAGTGTGAAAAGGTGATGCTAGAATGTTACTGAAGAATATGAGTGTTTCTGAATTGAGTAGAAGGGAGAAGAGGACTATTTTAACCCAAATGCCTATCAGAGCAGAAGCAAAGAGGTTTTTATAGGTAACTGTCAGATCTTGGAAGCTAAGCAAGGTCAGGACTGGTTAGTACTTGGATGAGATATTACCCAGGAAAGCCAGGCACTGTAGGTTTGGGAGAAGGACCCAGAAACGCACTCCCAAAAAACAATCTGCCATTGAAAATCCTATGAATAGTAGAGAAGCACAACAACAGTGTTTCATCTGTTGTACATAGGATTGGTATGAGTTGGACACCAACTCAATGGCACCTAACAACAACAAAAAAGAGTGGGGAACAAGGTGAATGTATAATCTTACATGTAACTTAAGTCTCTTATTTTTTGTTTGCCTTTACTTATCATGATGAAAAATACGTGTTTTTTTTATACTGTCACAAAGAACTGTAACTTTTCTTTCACTATCTGTGTCACTCATTCCACACATTTTCTTGTACCTCAAACAGTTAAAGTGCTTTTTTAAAAACATTAATTCTGCATCACTGTTATGTTAGACCCTAGGGGCTATGTTTTCAAATAGCGAGGCACAGTCTGATCACTTGACATTCTAGCTAACACCACAGGGTCAACTTGCCTCAAATGCAGGTCATCACACAACTGAACAAAAATTTAAAAGCCATTAGACATTTCAATAGGGAAACATTTTTATGTTGTTTTCCTATTCAGAGTATTGCACAGTGCTTATTAGACAAACCATTAATAGACCAACATAGTCTGAATTTTATAAATGCTCTTTAATAGTAGTATGAGTCTCTGCACACTATTTAAGACTCAGTGTCTTCTCTAAATTAATGTAATAGTATCATAAAATTATTGTAAGGAAAAATGGCCTAATGCACATAAAATACTTAATATAATTTTTAAACCATAATAAGTTCTCAATAATTTTACCTATATAATCATCATCAGATCCTAAAACCAGGATATCAGCATATTTGACAGCATATTTGCTTTTAAATGATTTTATAATCTTACTATATTCAATTAGAGACTATAAGATATATTTACAATAAAAGTTGACTATCTAAGATGGTCACAGTGGCACATGTGTGCAATTCCAGCAACTCAGGAGGCTGAGGCAGGAGGATCACAGGTTCAAAGACAGAGGCAGCCTGTGCAACTTAGTGAGAACCTGTCACCAAATAAAAACGTATAAAGGAGATAGAGGTGCGTCTCACTGGTAGAGCACTTGCCTACAATGACTGAAGCCCTAGGTTCAATCTCTACAGTATTGAAAAAAAATAGACTATGTATAAGGCTAAATAGATTCAGAGATAGCACTATATGGTGTTGGGTAAGATATCTGAAAGCCTTAGCTAAAAACCTTTGCCAAGATGGTAGCTGACTGTGTCAATCAGACAAAATATTTATCATTTAGTGATTATTAGGGTTTGAATTCTCCAGCCATACCCCTGTGGCATCCGATCCCGTCAGATCTCGGAAGCTAAGCAGGGTCAGGCCTGGTTAGTACCTTCATGGGAGACCCCTGGGAACACCAGAAGCTGTAGGCTTGGGAGAAGGACCTGGCAACCCCCTCCCAAAAACCAATCTGCCATTGAAAACCCTATGCACAGCAGAGAAGCACTGACAATAGTGTTTCCCCTGTTGTACAGAGGGTCGCTATGAGTCGGATACCGACTCGATGGCACCTAACAACAACAACAACAACAACAGGGTTTGAATTATGTACTCCCAAAATTGATAGCCTGTAGCCACACTACTGTGGTGTCCAATGCCATCAGATCTCGGAAGCTAAGCAGGGTCAGACCTGGTTAGTAGTTGGATGGGGATTACCTGGGAATACCAGGTGCTGTAGGCTTGGGAGAAGGGCCCAGCAACTCACTCTCCCCACAAAAAACAATCAGTCATTGAAAACCCTATGAATAGCAGAGAAACACGACAACAGTGTTTTTGTTTGTTATACATAAGGTCACTGAGTTGGACATCAACTTGACAGCACCTAACAACAACAATACCAACTTCTTGCCTGTAGTCAGAGCACTGTAGTGTCCCATCCCATCAGATCTCGGAAGCTAAGCAGGGACAGGCCAGGTTAGTACTTAGATGGGAGGCCATCTGGGAACACCAGATACTATAGGCTTGGAAGAAGGACCCAGCAACTCACTTCCAAAAATCAACCCACCATTGAAAACTCTCTCAATAGCAGAGAAGCACTGACAGTAGTGTTTTACCTGTTGTACATAGGGGTGCCATGAGCTGGACAACAACTCAAAAGCACCTAACCCTGGTCACCTTGCTTGAAAATAGAGTGATTATAGGTATAATTAGTTAAAGATGTGGTCATACTGGAGTAGTTATTGTTGGTTGCTATTGAGTCAGTGTGCAACTCATAGTGACCCTGTATACAACAGATGAAACACTACTGTTAGTGCTTCTCTGCTATTCATAGGGCTTTCAATAGCGGATTGGGTTTTTCTGAGGGGGAGAGTGGGTTGCTGGTTCCTTCTCCCAAGCCTATAGCACCTGGTGTTCCCAAGCCATCTCCTATCTAAGTACTAACCAGGTATAACCCTGCTTAGCTTCTGAGATCTGATAGGACTAGATGCCACAGGGATACAGCTTCAGGCTACTGGAATAGGGTAGATCCCTAATAAGGACTGGTGTTCTTATTAAAAGGGGAAATTGGGACGCTGGTGCACACACACACCACCACCACCACCATGTGAAGATGACATATCTTAATCAAAGAACAAACATTATTTCCAACCATTTAGCAGTTCCAACTATATTGAATCAGTCAGGATTGGAAACTGCTACTCCAGGACATTGAAAAAGACTTTCCTAACAAATTCTTACCACAGAAGTCTAAGACTTGAGAGGGTGCTAATAAGAGATTGAAAGTAAGAAACAGGAAGACATTTCTTAGGGAAAAGTGAGTTTTGAGCTGTCCTGATAAAGACAGAATTAAGCTATATACTGTCATAGACTAGAAACTTTCAAGATTACAGTAAATACCCAGGGAAAGTGAGTAAGAAATTAACCCCCTAAGGAGTCTTATTGGGAGAAGGACCTGACAATCCACTCCCAAGACAATCCCAAAACAATCAGCCATTGAAAACCCTATGAGGGTCGCTATGAGTCGGATACCGACTCGAGGGCACCTAACAACAACAACAACAACAAGGAGTCTTATTACATACACAGATGAACACCTGATCTTGTGCCCTATATCTACACTTCATAATAAATTAAATAATGAAGATCAAGAAGCAAGAGAGAATGAAACAAAGTTGTTATTTTTAGACAGGTTACAACCATATTTTCACTGTTCATTTGGATATGAGCTAATTCTAGGTGACAGATGTGTAAATATTTGTAAGTTGCCTTCATATCCAGAAGTTGCCATCCACAGAATATCCCTGGTTTCCCACTGCTCATCACACCATAGCTTGAATATTACAAGTTTAATAGTTTGAATATTACATGGCTTGAATATTACAAATATTATAAGTTCTTCCAAATATGGGAGCTATGTGGACTCTCCTGGATTAAATAAGAAAATATATGAAGAATATTCAATAAAATTTAACAGTTCTGAAGAAAAATATACAACAGAAAAAAAAAAAAAACTCCTAACCATGTTAAGAACTTAGTAACATCAAATACATAAAAGGATCCCAGAGAATAGGGAAGGAAATGGAAAGGAGGTGGTTCATGGGCAATGTTATCAGTTTTCCAGCTCTACCTAGAGCATCCTCTGCAGGGAAGACAGCTTATGCAGGAATCCCAGATTTTTCTCAGGAGCTCTGTGGTTGTGGGAGGTGTTGCACAAAACAACATGTAAGTCACAAACTCTAAACCTGACCTGAGTAAATGAACGATCTTAGAGAAGATGTGTGGGTTTCCCTTTGTTCCCCAGCTGCAAATGAGAGTTGTGTTTACTCCAACTGATGGGAGGTGTAAAAGACTATGATGCCTAACTGACCTAGGGTGGGTTCCTGGTTCTGTCAATCACTGTATATGATCTCAACCAAATTAAGCTCTCAAAAATCTCTAGCTCCCTATCACAGAAATGTGGATGATAAAATAGCTAACTTAAAGGATATTCACTCATTCAACAAATACTTGTTTTAGTGCTTATTTTGTACTAGGGCATGTTCAAGGATGTGAAAATACAGCTGCAGACAAAGCAGACAAAAGCCGCCTCCCTCATGGAATTTATATTCCGGTTGCAGACACAATGCAGAGCTGCTTGCAAGGGAGCCTGGGCCTACTGCAGAACTCTCTTCCTCCAGGCTCCCCCCAGAACTAGAATCTTTTTGGGTTATCCTGGTGGGGCAGCATACTTAAATAAGATATATATTTCTGCTTTTGTTGTTAGGTTATGTGGAGTCAGGCCTGACTCATAGTGACCCTCACAGAGTTTTCAATGGCTGATTGTTTCGGGATTGCTTCAGAAGTGGATTGCCACGTCCTTCTCCCATTTTTGCAGTGCTGGGTCTCAAACTCGGAACGCAGAGCGTGCAGAGCAAGCACTCCACCAACTGAGCTAAACCTCAGCCACAAACTATCTATTGCCTCCAAAATACACAGGCCCATGCTGAGTTTCTTTTCTGGCTGTGCAAGGGACCAGAGGCAGCAATTTGTCCTTTACATTGGAAAGAATATCCTGACATATCTCAGATCATAGGACATTGAAATTTCAATCAAGTGGCAAGCCCAAATTTTTGAAGATATTTATTGATTGATTGATGATTGATTGCAGTAATGGAGGATACTGGCGCATGTAGTACCACAGCCTCTTGCATGCTAGGCAAGTGCTCTGTGACTGTGCTATACCCCCAGACCCTTTTTTATTTTTTACTTTGAGACAAGGTCTTGCTAAACTGAGTAGGCTGCCTCTGGCCTCAAATTCTCAATCATCTTCCCTTGGCCTCCCAAGACCCTGGGATTACAGGCGTGTGCCATGGCACCCAGCTTTTTTGTGGAGTTTATTTCCCACCCTGTGGTAGGCAAATGTCTTTCCAATGTGACTAAAGTAATTGCTACTTCATGCTCACCAGGGCCAATCAGCAAAACATCAATAAACTGGAGCAGTGTGGGGGTCTGTGGAAGGAATTTAGGCTGCACTGTGACGTTGATGTGACTATTTAATAATAGATGTTCAAAAGCGCTTATTACAGTTCTGTGTCAGAGCTAATCCTCAAAAAAAATGTTACCTTTTGTTGCAGTGCTCAAAATCAATTCTGCCCATCAGGACGCCAGGCAGTGAGCAAAGCAGAAGAAAGCTGCTCGTGGAATCAGCTACTTTTCTACAACACATTCTAGGTTTTCCTCTCCCTATTTACCATCAAATTGTTGTTCACAAAGATATGAATGAACATTTTGTGTTACAACCTAATAAATATTTCTCAAATTAAAGCACCACTTAATTGCATCTCGGCAACGCTCCCTTGTGACCACTCCATTAGGCTTAATGAATAATTCACCAGCTTTGTGGGGGTGAGTCCTGCTAATCTGAAGCATAAGAAGAAACAGAATGAGATGTTTTCTTTTCAGGCCTCTACTTTGCCATGCAGGCAGGTGGCTGCCTAGCAGGGCAAGAGGTCCTACAGAGGCAGAGCAAGCAGCAAGCTAAAGGTGTGGGTCACCTTGACCAAGTTCAACCTGAGCTGGGACCCGCTGGCTCAGGAAGGCAGTCAGGAGGCCTCTGCTCTCCCCAGACACTTGAGCCCTTGCTACTTACTGGGCACCATGGTGCAGCCTACACGCTGTGAAGAGCAGACAAGATGTCAGGCTGCAGGCCACGGGGAGTCTCTCAAGGGAACTCACTGCCTGCCAAAGGCTGAAGACTTAGGATTCACGGGTTGTGGCATCTGTGGGGCCCCACAGTGTCTGACCATCACAGTGGCAGCCAGAGACCTACTCTCTCCCAACAGAGCTGTAGGGAATGGGGAAGGAGAAAATGACGAAAGAACTTTCTTTTTATCTTTCTGCAAGTTTTCATCCATCCAATCAGATGTTTGGCAACAGCACAAGACAGAGACATAGGTCCATCTGATTCATGCCTTCTTTACGGTTTCCCTTGAACACCAAGAAATACCTTCTACTGACACTTCCTCCACATTCAAAAAGAAGATGACTTGGAACTTGCCTGTAAGACCCCAAATGTACCCCAGATGGAGAAGAGGATGTTGCCTGCCTCTTCCTACCAGGCTTCCGTGTCACCTTCATATTAAAATGACAATGATATGAGGCATACAGGCACATGACTGTAATCCCAGAGACTTGGAAGGCAGAAGCAAGAAGATCGCAGGTTCAAGGCCAGAGGCAGCCTGCATTACTTAGTAAGATCCTGCACCAATTAGAAAAAAAAATATTTTAACAGTGCTAGAGGTGCAGCTCAGTGGCAGGGTGCTTGCAAAGTATGGTCAAGGCCCTGGGTTCAATCCTCCAGTATTATAAATAAATATATAAATAAACAAATAAGTAAATAAATAAATCAAACCACAGTGCCAGCTGCCATTTAGCAAAGCTAACTATGTGTCTACAAGAATTGTTTCACCTAATACCCATGAGATGAAGATCATTGTTACCACCATTTTACAGATGAGGACACCGAGGCTTACACGAGTGAGCCAACTGGCCCGAGGCCACATGGCTGGAAAGCAGTAACTCTGGGATGGGAGTCCCAGTAATTCAATTTCAGAACCTGAACTCTCAAATTTCTTTGTTCTCCTCCACCTCACCCTAACCTTTTACTTCCACTGATATCTTCTCATTTCAACTCACTTTTTTTAAAATTTCAAACCCAGTTTGTATTTGACTTGCATGAATGACAAACCCTATAACTGTGCTGTTTGGTGATAAGAATAGTGAAATGAGGGAATCCTAGGCTTCCTTCTTTTACCCTTTTAAGTTTCCTTTGTTTTTTGAAACTTTTCTTAGAGCTATTTGAAATATTATAGCACAAAAACGTATGGTCTGGATTGGTAATAAATTCAGTAAAATCATGTGCAAAACTGGTACATCTGGACAGTATCTTGGATGCCTCTAGATTTGAAGTCAAGATACCTTGATTTTAGTATTGCTTGGCTCCCCACTATCTGAGTGACCCAAGTTAGTGACCTGGGGTAACTCTTACCTTAGTTTTTGTATTAATGTAATGAAGAAAATTGTAACATATAGCAATACTGTTGTGAAGATTAAATACGGGAAGGTATGTGGCAAGGTGCTCTTGGCTCTCAATATAAACCTCTCTTCTGCACCTTTCATCAGCTATGTATAGCAAGGGAAGGAGGTAGCAGTAAGAAAGGTGAGGGGAATACGAAATACCAATCCGATGCTAAGAAGAGCAGCAGAATAGCTCTTAGGGGAAGCTACCCTTCCTCCTTTTCCCTGGGAATCTCCTGGTAGGCATGTGCTATTCCCAGGACCAGCCCTGGCAACTGCCAGCTGGCCCTTACCTCACCCTCTGCTGTCCTGACAGCCCAGCTTTGGGGGACGATCACCTGCTGGTTACCACAGTTTCAAGATTCAGCTCTAAATCATAACCCATTTCCTTCATTTCCTTGAGACAGTCAGCCTACGAAAGAACAACAGAAAACACCACTGTCAGTTCATCAGTGAAATGACAAGAGAAAAATAATGTGCTCCCTGATCATGCAGAAAAGTCTAGACTGGAGGGAGGGTCCTCATGAATTCCCCTTTTACCCAGGTCATTATTGGAAATGGAAGCACAAAATGAAATAAAACGTTCATGGGTTAGTTTGTGGTAGGTAGGTTGCGAAGGTTAAGGGGGGAAAGACACTAAAAACTTCTGGAAATGATTATAGTCAAAGAGGATAGATGGCTTTTTCCTCAGGTTGTCTCTGGGCAACAACTGTGACCTTTGTTTCTTCATTGCACCTCTTATCCTCTGTGAAGACTCATTGCATTCTCCTAAAAATCAGTCCTGAGCAGCCAGCCTCCTTCCATCACGCAGTCGTTAACAACTTGTGCCACAGCCTTTCAGAGGCATCTGTCTCCTTTCTCCCTGTCTGTTGCTCTTTCTCTTCTCTCTCATTTCATTCTTCTCATTATTGCAAATCTCACTTCTTTTCTGGTCTGTCTCAAGTAAGAACTTTCAAGACTGCATCACACCCTCTGCACCTACAGTAAGATTTTCCTTTGGGGCAGGGATATCCTATTAAAACTGAAAGAAGAGAAAGAAGCCAGACAAATCTGTGGCAATAAAACTGATATAGGACAGAGCAGTGTAGGAATACGGGAGAGAAAGCGGAAGGCTACCTGCTTGAAATAGATCAGTGAGGTTTAAACAAAAACGTCTCCAAGCCTCCACTCAACCTCCAGGAAAGTGGTGCGTGTGTTCTGATTCTTTACTCCCACACACTTCACCCAGAAAAGGGAGAAATAAAGACAGCCTGACTTAAGAGCATATGGAGACAAGACTATGCCAGAGGAAGATGAAGCACTGGCTTGGGGTCAAAGGCAGTCCTACTATTTTACAGTTAGAGAGTAGGACAGGAAGCAACAGCTGCAGGGGCCAGCCTCCACTGAAAAACTGCCTGATGACCCAGAACTAAAGATTTCATTGTATGGGGTGATACTTACCCCAAACCTGCCTCAGCCTGGACGTTAATCTACTCTTTCAGGATGGTAGACATACCACAGTGATGGTACTTCCTGAGTTAAAAAAAAGAGAGAAAAGAAAAAAAAAGCAAAATAAATAAGCAACCAAAGACTTTTTAAGTAGTAAATTTAGTTACATAAATGTATTACATAACTTCTGCAGCCATAGCACTGTGGTGCCCAATTCTGTCAGATCTCCGAAGATAAGCAGAGTGGGGCCTGGTTAGTACTTGGATGGGAGACTGCCTGGAAACTGTAGATACTGTACCCTTGGGAGAAGGACTCAGCAACCCACTCCCAAAAAACAATCAGCCATTGAAAACCCTATGAATAGCAGAGAAGCAATGACAATAGTGTTTCCCCTGTTGTATATAGGGTCACTATGAGTGGGATACCAACTCGACAGCACCTGACAAGAACAACAACAACAACAAATTACATAACATATATAAATACATTTACATAAAAATTATTAGAAAGTAATAGCATGTCCTAGAAAAATCTAGAACGTATATGTACCATACTCATAATTACTGCTGCTCCCTTCAGGTATATACCTATATACACACTTATATGCACACATGTTGGCTTTGTGGATTTTTCTAAACCATTTATACTGATCATTGATGCTTTTCAATCATTAGGAGAAAACTCTAATCTCTGAAAACATCCTTATTCGAGAACTTATACCTGCAAAATGGGCAAGATGGCCATAAGTAGGTTATGGTTATGCTGACATCTAGACAGACTGACTTGACCTTCAAATCTTAAAGTGTGAACAATGGTATTGGGACATGTTGTTAGCAGAAGTTTGAGCTGATACCAACTACTTGAAGGCAGTTTGGTGATGTTATTAAGTGTCCTTTCCTTTGACCTTGAAAATCCACTTTTAGAGTGAGAATATTTGTAACCACACTGATTTCCAGGTAAAAATTAAAAGCAAACTAAATGTCCATCAGTAGGAGATTGGATAAGTAACAGTTACTCAAACACAATCATCGTGATACCATAATAGTCATCTAATAACTAACATGGCTATTAAGTGTCTAACAAGTGGGTAACATATATGGCATGAATACACTGGACAAGGAGGTGATTCACATCTCAGGCAGGATAAAAGTAAAAAGGACTGCGATTTCATCATGCTACTCAAAGTGGCAAATAATTTCAAACTTATAAATTGTATATTCAGGATTTTCCATTTAATATTTTGAATCCATGGTTGACTACAAGTAACTGAAACCTCAGAGAATGAATGAAATCACAGATATGGGAGAAATACTGTGCTCTTTTATATCCAAACACTTATCTGCATTTTCTGGTTACTTTTTGCAATGAGAAAATTTTACTCTATATTCAGAAAATATATAAAGTCATTTTAACCAAATCATACTAGAATGAACTTCCTTATCTACTCTGTACATAGGCAGTCCTGCTTCTAAGCACCTGAGACTAGGAGTGTAGCAAAGGTGGCTAGTCCTCATTTCCAGAGCCATCTAAAAACCAGGTGGAGGGAATTCAGGCCAGAGCTGCAGTAAGACTGGTCTCTTGAGATTGGTATTAAACTGTGACTGTTTGGCATTTTGACATTACTACATGCCAAGCTGTAAGATGGTGGCCAGACAATTCCACAAATTCTACTATGTTTGGTTTATAACCAATGCATTAGGTCTTTAACTTTGGAGCTTGAGAAACACAAAATATAATTTACTGAGAATTGATCTGGGATCATTTACTATGATCTTTAGGTATATAAGTACACACACACCCACACCCACACACACACACCTGTGTTGTATGGTAGCATTTGGGATATCCATGGATGTGTTGTTTATCTCCAGTAGTTTCTGTCCCTGCATATTAGGCATCAGTTGAGGTGTTTTGAGCTTGTGCCTAAATGAATGATGGTAAACAGCAAAAAAAAAAAAAAAAAGCAGCCAGTTCTTGCTTTTGGAATTAAAAAAGGACACTCACAGGAGAGACAATAGTATGAGAGGAAAAAATCAAGGGAGAAATGGGATAATTGAAGAAAAAGTAAGAAGTTCCAATGTTGATCTGTACTTCCAAGAAAACAATATGCATCTAGCCCTCTTCCTAGTCTAGATCAGGGCAGTAAGATAACATGATAAAAACCCACAGTGGATTTGACATACTGAGAGCAAAGGAGCGTGGGCTTCATTTCCCCAACACAGCATGAGAACGGTGCACTAGCAAATGGCTGTTAGATGCATGTAAGCTGACAGGCCTATGGCAGCTTCATAGATGCCAATATAGCCTAGAAACATGGCCAGAAGCTAAGAGCCACATGGATGGATGTGGCATTGGGCTGCCATGGGCTCCAAGAAAATCTGCAGTTGGATGAGCTGTGTCTTAGTCCATTTGTACTGTTATAACAAAATACCACAGACTGGATACTTGTAAATAGCAGAAATTTATTTTCTCATACTTCTGGAGGCTAGGAAGTCCAAGATCAAGTTATTGGCAGGTTTGGTGTCTGCTTGCAAGATGGTGCATTGGTGGTGCATCCTCCAGAGGGAAGGAACACTATGCCCTCACATGACAGAAGAGATAGAGGAAAAAAGATGCTGAATTCCTTTTCCTTGTGGCCTAATCACCTAAGGGCCCCAGCTCTTCATACTGTTGGGCTGGGAATTAAGTATCAACCTGAATTTTGGAGGGAACACAAACATTCACATCTTATCAAGGGGCATGATAAAAGATCCACAATACTTTGATGTTATGTTTGACCCTAAAATGTAAATGCGACATTAAGAAGAAAACAAGAATAAAAGAATACATTTACTGAGCTTGTTTTGAATTTACTAAGCTTAAATTGCCACCATTTGCTGCATACGTTACTTGTTAGAAATAAATTCTATTGTAGAAAACTAGAAAAATTAATATAGAACCTGAATTTTGCCTGAGTATTGTACCCGACTTCCACAAGCTAAGAACTCCAACCGAGGGATTCTTCTTCCTCCACCAAATTCTTGGCCCCAGCACTGATAGTCTGTCTCATTGTTGTAACTCTCTTTCCAACCTTAATGACCAGTTCCTACTAGTGCACAGCCCCTGGCTGGTGACACAGTTACCAGCCTAGCTTCACAGTCACTTCAATGCTTCCCTCAATACATGTGTCCTTGCAAAGGCCCTCTTATCAAAATCGTAAGAACCATTATATCTGCCCCTTATTTGATATTTAAAAAATGGCTTCACAATAGAATACCACTATTCTGAAGGACATTTCCTATTTTCCTTTCAAAAACTCTTTCCAATCTCCACTCCCTACCCAAAATCCACACACTCATACCCAGTACTTTTGATATACATGTGCCTGTCCAACCACCAGACACAAACATCCTGATCTTTGCATCCAAATTCTTTCTAGTTGAAACCACAAAAGGCGAACACAAAATAGCTCTCTGCACCATCAAAAATTCTGCACTATTCCTAACATCTCCTAATAATACCATCACCTCTATATATACAATATAAATAAGAAAGAAGGCATTATACAGCTCATCCTGTTGTACATGAGAAAGGAGGTTGGCAGAGGCCACACAAGTGCTCAAGTTAAAAAAAGAATATGTAGTGATGGCTAATGATTCTTTCACAAACCTTCTCAAATGTTTGGCTTCAAAGGGATAAGCTCTAACTGGCCTTGGAAAGAAAGCAGAAAGGATTATTACATATACTCAAACTTGACAAATAATTATTGGGAAAAGCCAAAATAGAGCACAGACAGAAGTAGATTTAACTTGAATAATGTTTCTGAGAATTCCATTTCCTCTGAGTGCCTAGAGATTTATATGTCTCTTCTATTTTATTAGCAATTTCATGCTGAAACACAAAACAGACACAAAGTAGTCACTTTTTAGGGAAAATGCATCATTTTTATCCTCTTGCTTATTGCAGGGTGGTCCCTTGACCCTCTACCCAAGACTTATACAAACCTCCCGCTGGCCTCCGGTTTAAAAATAGAGGTCTGTAGTCCTCCCAGAACATGACTGGAACTACAACATTCTATAGGAAATGCCTAACCCACATTGGAATCTGGGGCTGTACAACTCATTGATGGACTACTAGTGTTTTATTAATTTGGCAGTTATGTGCCAGATGAATCTGAGACACAAAGGTCCAATTCAGGTCTTGTGACATTGATCACAATGCAGTAGAATTGTTTGCTTACTTGGCTGCCTGCACAACTGCAATATGATTTCCATTAAGCCAAGGATGGTGGCATTTTTATACTATCTCTTCAGCTCCAGCTGTCATTAAATATTCAAGGAGTAAGTGAATGAGTTTCTTAGAGTTTTTAAGATTTAACTTAAAGAGTTGTTGTTGTTGTTAGGTACTGTCGAGTCCATATCCACTCATAGCAACCATACATACAACAGAGGAAACACTATTGTCAGTGCTTCTCTGCTATTCATAGGGTTTTCAATGGCTGATGTTATCCTACATGGACTCTACCATGTACTTTGATCTGTATTTCAATGTTGTAATTACTCATACAACAATATCCTTTGGGTGCTAGTGCACATTTTCTTATACATGGAGAAGAGATATTTTGTGTAAAAAAAAAAAATCTAGCTAATTTAGTTATTTTCTGTGCCCATTGTGTTAAGATTTTTTAGACCCAAAACTCAAAGGTGCATTATCTCATGGGTAGTGGTCTGATGGTGGGATAGCTGTTGGGTATCAGGACTATTCCAGAAGATTTTAAATACATGTTTAAAAATCCACTTTACCAAAACTCCAGACCATGAAAAAAAGAAAAGACAAAAGTCACTCTAATATTGCAATTGGGAGAAGGACCCAGCAACCCAATCCCAAAAATCAATCCACCATTGAAAGCCCTATAAATAGCAGAGAAGCACCAACAATAGTGTTCTGTCTGTTGTATGTAGTGGTGCCATGAGTGGGACACCAACTTGATGGCACTGAACAGCAAACAAAAATATTGCACTTTACACCTAACTCTCCAACTCAATACTCAAGATCAACATATAGAATTCATAACCAATTCTATTGAAAATACTGTTCCCCTTCTCACACAAGAATTCTGACATCAGATGTGTAAGGTTTTCCCCACAATTCAACTCAATTCTCTGGTAATGGGGTGTCCTACAATTTAATTCAATTCTGATATTATCTATCCAAAGTTAGTGTTAGACCACAAGTTAAGGGGTTCAGTCCCCAAAGACTGTCCTTTATGCCAACTATATAACTGAACCTCCCATATTTCTGACCCACTGTGTGTACCAGGGGTTCCTAGGCCACCTCCTCAGGTTTTATAGTGTGCTGGAACAGCTCATAGAATTTGACGAGACACTGTACTTACCTTTGTTGTTGTTGTTAGGTGCCATCAAGTCGGTATCCGACTCATAGCGACCCTCATAGGGTTTTCAATGGCTGACTCTTTCAGGATTGCCTTGGGAGTGGATTCTTTACCAGTTTATTATAAAGGGTACAGGTGGGCAACCAGGTAAAGAGGTATATGGGGCTACAATGCAGAAGTGTCTTAAGCACAAGAGTTTCTGTTCCCATAGACATGGGCATCCCAGGTGGATGAATTCAGCCACCCAGAAACTTCTAAAATCTTATTGCTCAAAAGTTTTTAGAGAGCTTAATCTGAGGGGAGCCCAGAGCAAGAGAAGATTCTGCAACAGGTCCAGGCTGCCGTGCAAGCCAGCCTACATTGTGTCTAAGACTGGAATACAGATTCCATAAAGGCAGAGATTTTTGTCTGCTTTGCCCACAGTGTATTCCCAGGGCATTGGATATTCTCTCTTTTAGATTAAAAAGTTCGAAGAGACGATGGTTCCCTTTAACCACTGACCAAGCCTTCTTCCCTCACCACTCTCTCTCCCCATTCCCTGAATGGGTAAACTGCTCATCTGCTTTTTATTATTTCAAGTCTTTCAATAATTTCATTAATTATTTTATTATCTCATGATTATATGCCATTTTATTGTTACTTTTTGGGCTTGGCATTTTGTTTTGTTTTGTCATATAATCAAACTATATTTTACACCATAGTAAGGTATTTACAAAATCTTAAGAGTTCAGTGTGTTTTTTACATATGTGTTACAATTATAACAGAAAGTATTTTGAAACAAATTTTTGGCCTAAAAGTGTTCTTCATGTCCTTTCCAAGTCAACATTCCCCTAACCTCAAATATAATTACTATTCTCATTTCTATCACCATAGATTAATTTTGCCTAAGGTCAGATGCAAATTTTGAGACTAAGGAACTCCTTTATCTCTGCTGCTTGCCACTGTGGGTTTTCAAAGAATTAGAATATGAACAGTAGAACAGTGTGGCTGCAAAGTTATATAGAATATTTTAGATGGTTTTAAAATCTTTCAGTAGCTTCCTTTACTTCAGAGTCAAAGTGGTAAGGTGCATAGTATATGAATAGACAATAGAAGTTTCCTGAAATATTGATACCTGAATTCTCTGACACATAGATGGGAAACCAAACTGGCCTACAATAAAATACAAAGGAGAAGCCTCTGTAGGTTTCCAAAGAGTTAAGAGACCTGGTCTGTATAAGGAGAAGCATTTTAGGGGGTGGGGGCCCTCCATCATGTGTATAACCTAAGGAATTAAAAAGTTGTCACATTTGGCTACTTAGGCTGCACTGTTATGTGTGTAACACCAGAGTCTGGGAATCAGTCTCCCCATAAACTCTGATAACAGAAGAGACACACCAAATGACACACCATAATATGATACTATCCCACACACTTATTCCCAGCACCACAAAAATGAGAGAAGGACCTGGCAATCCATTTCCAAGGCAATCCTGAAACAGCCATTGAAAATCTTATGAGGGTCGCTATGAGACGGATACCCGACTCGACAGCAGCTAACAACAACAAGAACAAATGTGTGTCCTCTTGGGACATTATCATTACAATAACAACCAGCATCTACTGAAGATCTGCTCTGGGTTAGGCACAGGTACTCCATAAACATGATCCCAATCTATCTTCAACAATTACTTCACCTTACAGATATTGTTATGCCCTTCACTTTATAGATGCACAAATCATAACTCAAAAATTTAAGTGATTGTAACAAAAATCAAATATTCTAACTGGTGGCTGGCATTGGACCCAGGTCTGGAAAACTCCCACTTTAGGATTAATTCCCATTTATGGTAAATTATTTTAATATGTGTTGTTGTTGTTGTTAGGTGCCATCGAGTCAGTATCCAACTCATAGCGACCCTCTGTATAACAGGGGAAACATTATTGTCTGTGCTTCTCTGCTGTTCATAGGGTTTTCAATGGCAGATTGATTTTTGGGAGGGGGTTGCCAGGTCCTTCTCCCAAGCCTACAGCTTCTGGTGTTCCCAGGCGGTCTCCCATCCAGGTACTAACCAGGCCCAACCCTGCTTAGCTTCCGAGATCTGATGGGATCAGATGCCACAGGGCTGTGGCTGCAGGCTATTTTAATATAATTGCCCCCAATTTACCATCTCTCTCTAGGTCTGTGTCTTTGCCATGGAAAATCATGTTGTTGTTGTCAGGTGCCGTCGAGTCGTCTCCGACTCATAGCGACCCTCATAGAGTTTTCAAAGGCTGACTGTTTCGGGATTGCCTTGGGAGTGGATTGCCAGGTCCTTCTCCCATTTTTGCGGTGCTGGGAATTGAACTCAGGACCTCAGAGACTGCAGAGCGGTGCTCTACCAACTGAGCTAAATCCCAGCCCATGGAAAATCATAGCTCCTGCCTATTCTGATGCACTCAGACATATAACTTGCATTGGCCAATGAAATAACACAAAGAAACTTGAAAAGCACTTTCATACATATGCCTGCTTGTTCTTTCCCCTCTGTCATGGCCTGAGACCGTGCATAGCTAAGTTGGAATAGTGGGAAGTCATCCCCATTGTCCCACAGAGCTTTCATAAATCAGCCAAGAATCAACCATCTCTCAGACAGGTGAGTGAGCCCACCCCAGATCAGCTGAATCCTCTACAGTTAGCTGACCAAATGTTTCTTGTTGTATGCCACTGAGGCTATGTGGTTATTTAAGCAGAACTATTAAATTCGCTCAGTTGGTAGAGTGCCACTCTGTAGTCTCTGACGTCTTGGGTTCAATTCCCAGCACTATAAAAATGGTAGAAGGATGTAGCAATCCATGCTCAAGGCAATCCCAAAACAATCAGCCATTGAGAACCCTACAAGGGTCGCTATGAGTTGGACATGACTCAACAACACCTAACAACAACAATGTTTGTGGCAATAGATAACTTACACACTACACTGATGCTCTAGTCTGAATGCCTGAGTTTGAGTCTCACCTCCAACACTAGTCAGATGACTTTGAGAATTTACTCAACATCTCTGTGCCTCAGTTTCCTCACCTGTATAGTGTGGATAAGAATAGTATGTACCCCATAACATTTTTCTAAAAATGTTAAAGCTTTTTTATGATATAAATTTATTAAATACATTGCAAAGGTTGTACATTTTGATGGATTTTTACATATACTTTTATATATATTTATACTCATATAATCATTCCCAAAATAGAAATATTTCCAGATTTCCACAATGTACTTTTAGCCTCCTGATCATTAATTCTTCAAAAGTGAAAACTATCCTTACTTCTATCACCACAGATTAATTTGGCTTGATTTTGAAATTCCTATAAATGGAATCATACTATATGAACATTTTTGTGTGCATCTTGTTTGACTTAATAATCTGGGAGATCATCTATACATTTCTGTACAGCAATGGTTTTCTCTTTATCATTGTTATATAATGATTATATCAATGTATCACAACTATTATTCCCCAAAAGCCTACTGATGGTGAGGTGAGTTGATTTCAGTTTGGAGCTTTTATAAATAAAACATAAACATTCTCATACATGTCTCTTAATGGATATAAGATCTCGTGTGTGTTCTACTCTCCTACAAGCAGGAATAGAACTGCTGGATCATAAAGTATACATACGTTTAGCTTTATAAATACCACCAAAATGGTTTTCCAAAGTGCCGTGCCAGTTTGCAATCCCACTAGCAGTATATGGTCCAGTTAATGTAAATGCAGTCTAACGCTATGCGACTGAAAGTCAAGTCACAGACTGGAAGAAGATTTTGTAGCTATATATAACTGACAAAGATTTCCTGGAGAAAAAAATTACAGACCAATATTCAAATGGCCTATAAGCAGATGTTCATTATCACTGATTATTGGAGAGTTGCAGAATTAATCTACAGTAAGATGACATTACCACTCAGAATGTCAAAACTGAAGGGACTGACAATGCCAAGTGTTTTCTTTTGTTTTTAATAAATGGCTATCTACTCAGCACTTAGCAACTTGAGTTGCTCACTTAACAAATGGGCTTAGAGATCTGAACATGTTGCTACAAATATAACTAAGCTGTTTTAACTTCTTTTTAGAATTCCATGGTATAAAAATACCACAATTCATTTCAACATTTCCATTCCAATGGAGATGTAGGTCATTTCCAATTTTTTCACTGTTGCTAACAATGGACAGCAGTAAGCATTCTTATATGTGTCTCCTTGTATACAAGTTCAAATGTTTCTGCAGGGTAGACAACAGGAAGTAAAATTTTGTGTCACAGGAAATGTTCATTTTAGTTTTAATAGGGAATAATAATTAACCTGTCTTATTGGCTATACTAATTTTCACACCCACAAATAGTGCATGAGAATATATTAAATTACCTCCTAGCCAGAATTGTATATCACCAATTTTTTTCATTTTTTTAACTTGATGTTTAAATTGAAATATTACCTTAGTTTTTAATTCCTTGACTACTAATGAAGTTAAACCTCTTTTCCTGACTTAATTGGTCATTTGTATGTCCACTAGAGTTGTATGTTCATAATTTTTGTCCTTTCATATCAGTTAGTTATTTTTCTTACTAGTGTGTATTTCTAACATGACTATTCAATTTGTGACATTTTGCAAACATTTTCTTACTAGTTGCTTTCTAATTTTTACATTGAACTCTGTTATACAGGAGCTTTATTTGTGACTCAATGAAATTTATACTATTTGCCTCCCTGCTTTTTTTTTTCTTGCTTTTATTTTTCATTTATGAAGGTGTTCCCTACACTAAATAACTTCTATCTTTTTTTGTAATATGGTTTTATCGTTTATATTTTTAATCCGCCTGGAGGTTAGGGTGTTAGATAGAAGTCTGATATTTTCTTCAAATAAAGAGCCAATTTATTGAATAATCCATCCTTTAACTCTGCGCTAAACACAAGCCATAATACACGAAATTCATATGTAAGAAAATACATATAGCTAGCCTCTATTTGTTTCATTGACCTATTCATCTATTCTACACCAATAATACGTTGTCTTAATACAACTTTATTTTCCAGCAAGTACTATTAGTAAGCCTCTGCCTTTTCAAAATCCCCTTGCTGTTCTTCCACCTTTACTCTCATAAAGTTTTTAGAATTCTCTTGCTACATTTCATTTTAAAATCATATTTATAATTTGATTGCAATTAAGATTGCCTTGAATTTATAGATTACTTGGAGGAGAATTAACATTTTAAAATATTAAATATTTATCTATGAACATGGTAAATTTTTCTATTTATTTGTTGCCTTTTTTATATCCTTCAGTGAAATCTTGCAGATTATTCCACAGAAGCCTTTCCACTAAAGTCTTAACTCTTTAATAAGTCTTATTAAAATAACTTTTTATTTTAATTTTTGAATGGGATCTCTTCTATTTTCTAATGATATATTGATGTAAAAGTAGCAGGTTTTTGCTTGTTTTAAAATAGAATTTTCTAGTATATATCTTAATGTGCTTTTCAAAGTTACTTGACATTACCAGTAATAGTGAGATAGATTGAAGGTAATAGGCCAACTAACAGTATTCCACAACATGAATTATTTGGGGAGAATTCATGACAATACCTCCTACAAAGTGTTATATAACAATTCTACATAAAATTAATCTTTATTAAATCCTGTTCTGGATATAGTTTTCCAAAAATATGACATTATAATGTATCATTCATAAAATTACTCAATACCATATTACATCCATCACCCCATCCCCAGCTTCTCTAAGTTTCTACAACAAATCATTACTATCATCATTTCCCTATTCCTTCCATAGTCAGTTTTTCCCCAATATCTAATCTCAGTTGCTTGTCCCTTCTATCCATCATCTCTTCTTTCCTTTTCCTCAAAATCAATAGTCCCATTAATCTAGTAAGAAATTAATTTTTTAAGAAGGGCAACACAGGAGTTTTGCATTATTCTTTGGCATCTTAGCCTCTAAATCCTGACTCCATTTAGTGGAATTTTAAAAGGCAGAATGTAAACAGAGATATATGTAAGTTTAAAAATCCTGTCCTCCTGATTTCTTCTACTTTTAACTTAAGAGTAGTAAAATCAATCATAATATCTAGCATTTATTGAGTACTTACTAAGGGCCAGGACCTGTGGGAAGCACTTTGTGTTTGTCATATTAAAGTTCCCCAACAACCCCGTAAGATAGGGACTATAGTCCTCCCTTTGTACCCACAAGGCATTGGTTCAAAACCCTTTCCACAACAAAATCTATGGATGATCAACCTCCTTATATAAAATGGCATATTTGTATTTGATGCACACACATCTTCCCATATACTTTAAATCATCTCTACATTATTCATTATTCCTAATACAATGTAAGTAGTCTGTAAATGGTTGTTATATTGCATTGTTTAGGAAATGATGAAAAGGGGGAAATCTGTACATGCCCAGTATAGGTGTATTTTTAGGAATTATTTTTGGTTCAGCCTTGGTTGAATCCATGGATATGGAGCCTGCGGATAATCACTACCAACTACCTTATTATCCCCCATTGCGCATTAAAGGAAAACTAAGTCTCTGGAAGACAAAGGTCTTTCCAAGCTGCTTGCTAACAGTTCTGCTAAGTTAACCCTAGCAGTCTGAACCAGACCTGTTCTTAGGCCTAGCTCTAACCCACTAATAGTGTAAGAAGAAAATATGAGACCAAATAATGATTATTGTCTCTGACATTTATATATTTGCATTTATGACTCTAAAGTCTAAAAGGTTTTACACATTTCAATGCCTAGCACAGTAATCACTGTTTTAACCATGAAGTATGCCCATATGTTGGGCCAACTGCAGGACAGAAAATATAGCCTCTTAGTTATATGGAAGCATAAATTTGGAGTTGTACCAAAAGGTTCCCTAAGTCCTCAAAATATTCCTGGCCACATGAGTGCAAAGAAAAGCATAGATGGGACGATGATATTTTACCTTACCTATCTTTTACAGGATTCTATATAAATTAGGCTGTGTGATCTTGGGTGTGTCAGTTATTTTCTCTTTATATAGCTTAATTGTCACAGTGATAAAGTAGTGACCATAGGCAGATGACTGAAATGATTAAATGAGTGGATATATGGTGCTTAGATGGATGGGTGGCACATTTTAAGCACCATATGAGGTGTTATAGTTTGGATGCTACATATCTGCCAAAGGTCCTGTGTTAAAGATTTGATCCCTGAAGTGGCTCTTCTGGGAGGTTGTGAAACCTTTAGTAGGTGCGACCCAGTGTAGATCTTTAGGTCACTGGGGATGTTTGCCCGATGGGGACTGTGAAACTCCAGTATCTTCCTTTCACTTTACTTCCTGTCTTTGATGCAAGCTGAGTGTTCCACCATGTGTGCTGGCCATGCTGTACTTTCTCCCCAGAGGCCCAGAGCAATGAATGAGGCCATTGGATCTTGAACTGAATCTCCAAAACCATGAGCCAAAATAAACCTTTTGTCTTTATAAGTTAATTATCTCAACTATTTCAGCATAGTAATAGGAAGCTAATAAATCAGGGTTCCCAACATCATAATTCAGGGCAACAAGCTCAAATCTACTTTTATTTCAACAATCCAAAACTGTTTTCTAATTGAGAATGTAGTATGGAAATCCAAATATGTGGGATTTTCAAAAGCTTTTAGAAGTTTCCTGCCTTTTATTTTTAGACATATTCACTTCTCAAAGGCAGTATACTATATGTTTCTGATTCACTGAAAAGGGTGTTTGCTTGGCTTCATTTCTCTATTGTCCTCACTGATAGCCACTTACTACTCAAGTCTACAATGAAACTATTAGGAAAACATACACTTTACAAAGTTTTTCCTATGAACTAGACATAGTGTGTATGTTGACAGGGGACACTGAGTCCCTCTTCAGGGGTTCTTGGTCTCATCTATATAACAATTCAAAAACAGACACAGAAGGGAACTTGAGTATAATTTATTGGAGTTAGAGAGGGAGCAAGTGCCCTCAGCATCAGGATAGAGATGTCAGGGGAAAGGAGATGGAAGACATGCAAGGCGTATGTTATGCCTTCTCTATTAGAAGTCAAAAAGTGGCAGACTTCTAACCAAAGACCTGAAAAAACCTGGGAGGAGACCCAGGTCCTTGGGTGCTATTCCAGGCAAATGAAGAGGCAGAGTCTGAATAAAGGGTAAAGTAAGTTTTTAATAGAGTAAAAGTAGGAGATGCACCTTGAATAGACAAGGAGGGCACACCCAGAGATGGGACCAGCCCAAGTCTTTGTTCCTTCTAGTTATATTGAGTTTCAAGTTGCAGCCTGTGCAGTATGACATGAATCCTGGGCACAAAACTCCAACTCACTTTCTTCAAGCCAGCCAAGGAGGGGAATATTAACCTTTTTATTATTGGTTTTAACTTTGTTTATAGTGGGCGAAGAGCTTGCCCTGCATGATCTCAGACTGAGGATGTGCCTGAGATAGGAAGGAATAATAATGGCATTTATTGCCAGCTCACCTTTCAGCTTTTGGGACAGGTACTTATTGTCAGCTTGCCTTTTAAGTTTTGGGCCAGGAAGGAAGAGCATTTATTGCTATCATTGTACCTTTGAGCTTTTGGTTAATTAAAAGTTATCATGTTGAGTAGCCTATGGACTTTTATCATATACTGAAAGGAGAATGTCAGTTTATCTTTAACCTAACAGTAGAAGGCCAGGCTTGAAAGCAGCTGGGGAATTTTCCATTAAATGCCTGAAATCTGCCTCTTTCTTGACCTTATGTTGGCCTTAGATTGTCAAACAGGAGTTTTTTCTTTGATGTAGAAGAGGTCTTGCCTCAAAAAATCTTCCCTCCCCTGATCTGGACATGGGAGACACCCGCTGCCTACGTTAGTAAAGGGTGTTGTCTACGAGAGTATTACTGACCACCAATCATGCCATTTGTTTCAAAAAAAAGCTGGCATATTGATATTTACATGTCTCAGATGGTGCCTAGGAAAGAGATGGCCACAGAAGGCCCTATTCTTCCTTTTCTTCCTACCCAGCATCCCCTACCAATTTGCCAAAAACATATCTTCATCAATATATCCATGTTTCCGGGGTTGGTCCTCTGTGGCTGTGGCTTTGTTACCATCTCTATGATTTTCTACAGTTGGCTCACTGAGCACCAGACTAACTTTCCCCACTGGCCTGCCTCACTTTAGCCAAGTGAGCACATTGCTGGTTCTCATCCATGCAGTCTAGACCAGCCACTGCTCTGCAGGGACAGACTCCTGCCAAGCCATTACTGAAGTAAACCTCAGAAGCAGGAATAGGAAGCCTATTCAGACATAGCATTTCCTTGCTGTAGATCTATCCACTGCACTGCCTGCCTGACCCGTTGTTGTTGTTGTTGTTGTTGTTGTTGTTGTTGTTGTCAAGTCGGTATCCAACTCATAGCAACCCTACATACAATAGGCAAAACACTATTGTCAGTGCTTCTCTGCTGCTCATAGGGTTTTCAGTGACAGATTGATTTTTGGGAGTGGGTTGCCTTGGCTCTAACTCACTGGCTTTGGCTGCCCTTGAAGTGACCCTCCTAAATGCCAATATATTTTCCCAAAGCCTAACTTGTCTATGATAAGCCCCAGCTTGCCCCAACTGCCTACTACTGTGGCTTGCCCTTGGCTTTGGACAGTTGTTTTTGGCTCCAAATCCTAGGTACTTCCTTCAGCCACTTGTAGCCCAGGATGTACATCTCCCAAGCTTTTTATGTTCCTATGAAAGGCCTTGGCATCATTGCCAAGGAAAGATCCTGAATAAGAAAGCTCAGAAAGATTTTTTTCATACTTCCTGGATTTGAATGGTGTTCTGTGGCAATGCAAAAGACAGAGAAAGCACAGTCAGAGAGCCCTGTTTATGCTTCATTTTTGCACTTCTGGTGTGTTTCAGTTTCTAATACCAATCCATGCAATTGTCAAATATTATTTTGAGGAAAGGAACTCAGATAATTTGTGCCAATTAGTAGATGGTTTCATTTAGCTCTAGAACTATTTATTATACATGGGATAAAAGGATTAAAAGCTACACATAATTCAGAGAGTGGCATTTGGCACCAGCTGTGTGACTTTAGATAAATTCTTCCAAAATTCAATTTTCACATATATAAAACTGAGATTAAAAAATCCACCAAACTATATTCTTTGAGATGGTGAAATGTCTTTCTTCTATAAAACTCTTACCCAACAACTGGTACAGAAAAATGCTCCAAAATATTGATGTCATAAGGCTGATAGAGTCAAATGAATTGCATAATTCATAAACACATTAGAAATTTGAAAAGCACTATATAAATATGTTTTCATTATTATGAGTGAGTTGTATGTCAAATGTTTCTACGGACAGAACATATTTCCTTAAAAATTTATACTGCTATCCTTTTATTTTTCAGGTCTCAAATCAGATATGACTTGAAACCTTCTACTTCCCTTCCTGCGTGCCTTCATCAGGATTAACCTGCCCCCATGCTAGTATCCCTTTGTCCAAACTCCTTACTAGACAATAAACTCTTTGAGGGCATTGCCATGTGGCCCCTGTGTTCATCACTGTATATGTTAATAATATATAAAGCACACAGTATATGCCATGCTTCATTTTAAGTGCTTCACATATATTAACTCATTTGACTCTCACAGAATCCTGTAACATACAAATTGTGCTTATACTCATTTTTATAAATGTACAGAGGTATGAATACATTCAGTGACCCTTCCTAGCACACATAACTAGGGATCAGCAGAGCTGGGACTTAAGTGTGGACAGACTAGTTCCAGGGTTCACACTGTTAAGCACTGCATTATAACTTGGTTAGATAAGTGGGTGGGTGGATGGTTGGGTATGTTGTTCCACCTATTATTTACCCTTTATTCTCTTTAGTCTTACACAAGGCTATAATGTAGAAAAACATGGTGATAATTAAATATTTATGAGATATCAGAATACAATTCTCTGCTCAACCTGTAAATGCCTTCAGTGGAAATCAAAATCTGGGTAATTATAAATTATCTCACCAATACTTTCTTCAATTGCAATCAATAAAACATATTTAGTTTTCTACCTATAAATAGCAATTATTGGCTCTACTTAAATATACATTTTCTCTTGTTTTCCTTCTATTTTTAAGTTTACCATAGAAAATGTATTTTAAATATATGAAAATATTTATGTGATATATATATATACATATATATATATATATATATGTGTGTGTATATATATATATATATATATATTTCCCTGGCATCCCATCCTGTCTTATCTTAGAAGCTAAGCAGGGTCAGGCCTGGTTAGTCCTTGAACGAGAGACTGCCTGGGAATACCAGGTGGTGTAGGCAGACCATTTCCAAAATAATTATCCATCAAAAACCCTATGAATAGCAGAAAAGTACTGACACAGTGACAGGCATGGCACAATATTGGGTACTGTTTCATTCTGTTGTACCCAGAGTTGCTATGAGTTGGACCTGACTCTATAGCCCCTAACAACACCTAACATATGTAATATATGTGTGTGTGACATATATATTTATGTGATATGTATGTGTGTATATATATGTATATATGTATATGTATATATATGTGTGTGTATGTATATATATATATATATATATATATATATATATATCATATGTAGTGATGGGGAAGGAGAATAGGAAGGGTTTATATTTCTTTTTCTTCAATTTCTCTTGAGAACTAACAATATTCAAGGTCTGGGTCTTAGCAGAACATGTTTTGAATCCCATTTATTATGGTTTGGATTTTAAATTTCCTCTAAAGGCTGTATGTTGAAGGCTTGGTGCCCCAGCCTGTGGTGCTCTTGGTAGGTGGAAGAAACTTTAGGATGGTCCTAGTGAAAGGAAGTTAGATGATTAGGTGTGTGCCCTTGAAGGAGATATTGGAAACTTGACTCTCTCTCTCTTTCTCTCTCTCTCCCTCTCCCTCTCCTTCTTCCTCTCCCTCTCTCCTCCACTGCACATTCCCTGCCATGATGTTCTGTCCTGCCACAAGCCCAAAGCAACAGAGCCGGCTGACCATGGACTGAAACCTCTGAAATCATCAGCCAAAATAAATCTTCCCTCCTTATAAGTTGTTTGTCTCAGGTATTTTGTCACAGTGACAGTGGACTAACACACCACTGTAAATAAGCTACCCAAGGGACTTTGGGTAAATTTGGAAACTATAATTTGAAAACTTTTGCCAACAAAGATACATCACCGCTACACACTGCATACTGTGCAGCCCCACTTTTATCCCTAGTCCCCTTGTAGCCATTGACTAAGGAATAAATACACTGTTGGAGTGGTCCAGGTGTTTTGTTATGTACTTGTCATCCTAGGTATCTCAGTCATTTCTAGGGTTTCAAATATTCTCTAAAAATACCAACTCCCACACTCCCACACTTTTTGGCCAGTTTAGAACTCTCTATTGAGTTGTCCACCAAGGTATCATATCCAGTATGTGAGCCAACCTATACAAATGAGCTTCCCCTTAAAATCTGCTCCTTCTAAGGGTAAATGCCAGCACTACAACCAGATGCTCTAAACAATAACCTGGAAATCACACTGATCATCCTCACCTTTACAACTTATACCTGCTCAATGACTCACAAAACCCAATAATTCTATCTCTTAAGTATCTCACAGCTCCACTCCCCTTCCTCCCACCACCATAATCTAAGTCACGACGTCTCATATCTGGACAATTCTAGGAGACTTGTAACAGAAATCCGCCTTCTATTCTTGCATCCTAATCCAGTATGTTCAAAAGGAAATGATTTACTGGTTTCGGCATTTTCAAAGCCTCCCAAATGCTTTAGAGAAAAAGAACAAAATCTTTACTGTGGCTCACAAGACCTTGAGTGGTCCTGCTCCCACCTACTTCTGCAATGGTACTTCATGACACTTTCCTTGGCTTATTAACATCTAGTACATGTGGGTCTTTCATGAATTCATTGAATGTGCAGAGTTCTTCCTTGCTAATTTTATGCTTTTGCTTATGATACACCCTCTGTCTGGATCTGTCTCCTCCCCATTTGCTACCTGGTCAATCTCACATACATCTTTTGGACCTCAGCTTAAATGTCTTTTCAGTAGAAATGCCATGTTTGACCACCTACACATACAGACTAGGTTAGGTTCCCCCATTATACATTTACCTGGCACAATGAGCTTCCTTTATCACATTTTCTTGCCCAGTATGTTTTCCTTTGTTGTCCTCATGAGAGTTTATTTATATGGTGACTTGTTTTATCTATCTCTTTTAATAGACTGTAAGCTCCAGTCTTGTTCACTGCTCTCTTGGAATGAACTAATGCTATTGCAGTCATTTTGGAGGACAATACTTACAGTAAACATTTGAGGGATGCTTTTTCATTTTATCCTCACAATAATTCTTCAAGAAGATATGATTACCCTTTGACTGGTAAGAAAGCCAGTATTCATAGAAACGAGCTTACTTGTCCAAGTCGGATAAGGTAAGGGTGGTAATAACCCAGCTCTATTTGCCTCCAACAGCTCCACTTCACTAAGCAATATTGCCTCCCAATTTACTTAAAAGCTGACTCTTCTAGCAAGTGAAGAGTGACCATTGTAACCACACCACATTTTAAAGAGAAAGTTAATTGCCTACTAATAAATTTCTCTAGTGCTTTGTCCTTTATCAATGTTAAATAGTATTAATATCTCTCTGGTATTTCTAGGGAATTCTTTTGAGGGAGAAAAAGCAGTTGCCATCACTTCCCAATTATGCCAAAACCCACTAAGATCTTCAAGGAAAGTCCTGATAAATTAAGCATTTCATACTAATTGAAACAGAAAACACAGAGAAAGGAATTAAGTAGATTAAAGCAAATTACATAGAAAAAGAAAGTTGATGTGATAAAAATAGTGACAAAGAAGATGGAAGAGAAAATAAAGAAAGAGAAAATTACATGGACTCGGGGAAATCAAGAAGGCAAGACAGACCTTTCAATTCTGTTTTCTCAAATACTTCGAAAAATCCAAAAGAGTACAAAGGGTGAAAGATGCTGTTTTGGCTTCGAATTGAAATGATGTTCTGAAGGTACAAGTGTGCAATAGCAAATAACCAGAGCATCTGATTACTATGTGGTTTACTAAGGCAAAGATTTTAGAATTATTTGACCAGTCAAAATTAAAATAACATTTTCTACTTGCTCCTACTGTTTTTGTTTGCAATATGGATGAGAGTTAAAGGAAATTAGAGGAATTACATTTCCTTCTCTATCCTAAGCCAAAATGCATAAGTATCACCTCTCGTATAGTCTATTCTCCCTGTGGCAGTAGAACTGGGTCTTCTGTAAACCAGCCATAGACAGATCATTGTACTCATTTGCATATGTTTCCTTATTTATAAAGTGGAGATAATTGTTTCTGGCTGGTTTTGACTCATGCATTTTGGCTCACAGAATCTCATAGAAGTGAGAAGGACTTGAAGGAAGTATTGCTAGTATAACTTCAAACTGGATGCATGCATCTCCATCATATTACCCCATCCACTATACTTTATTTGCTCTTTCACTCCTTCATCCTGCTTTATCCTGTGAAGTAGAAAGTTTGGTTGGGGTGGTGAAGGAAGTAGATAGGAACAGAGCAAATATGTGTTGGTGTATTTTCATCATTAAAAATGAGGATAATGTTAGCTGCACCATAAGATATTGCCAGGAGGCAAATATATCTGACCTATATAAGATATATGACTCAACCAAAACATAGCATGTTATTATTATGAGGATAGGATAACTGATGTGAACAAAAAAAGAAAAAAAAAACGCACAGAGCCTAGCACGTGAAAGCTCAACAAATATTTATTTCTTTTTCTTTTCCTTTACCCAAATGGCCTAAAGCAAGTCTAATCAGGATTCTAATGTCAGAAAAACAGTTCTAAAGTAATCATGAGATATACCTTCTTGTGCCCAATAGAGATTGACAGTGAAGAGCTCACCCTATACTCACAAGAAAAGAACTATGACTTCTTAGATGAAGTTCTCATTCCCTGTGAGAAAATAAGTAGTTGTCCTTTTCCAATAGTTAAGACAATCAAGGTAGAATAATATTTAGATACACATACCTCTGTGCCAAAAGCGTAATGAAATTTATTCCTACCTTCTGCTCCTTCCAGGCAAATTCCTACCCCTTTCAGAATGTTCTTCTCTTCCATGTACTAACCAGCAGTTATATTCTCTTCTAGCAGTCATATTATTCTTGGAAAATAACTGGCTTCTACAGTGAAAATGAGCACAGGGCTCATCAAAGATTCTACAACAAACCATGAATGCAAAACTAAGGCTCTTGGCTAAAGTCAATGCAAATGAAGAGTGAGTCCAATGTTTCTCTTCTCACATTAGGTTCATCAGTAAATATGGTGCAATGGGCTAGATTATTAGAAATGGCCCAGAAATAAAAGGAACACACCTTCTAGCCCATCTGTGTTACCAGATGAATAGTGTTGAATCCAGGTGATTAAGCTACCTGAACTTTACAAACTTTGAAATCTTCAAAGAAAAGAGATGGGAATCAAGATGGAGGGGAAGGAGAAAGAAAGGACAGGAAAGGGAAAGACAACCAAAAGCTTTCCTTGGATGGATGGATGTGCCCTATTCTCAAATTAAAAGTGTTTGAAAAATGGTAATTCTGTCCCGCAACAGCACACACATCAACCTCTCTGTTGTGGCATTTAATAGTCACTACTCATGAATGAATGCAGAGACAGAAAAGAGTAAAGCATCTATAGATGTCTAGTTAGCATGTGGTTGATATATGTTTTATTGGTTGCCTTAATTAGCGAAGATTCTTTAACCATTCAGATTTTAAAATAATAATGTTCATCCTTCCTACCTACCCCAAATGGTCAATATGGTCAAGCCATTAAACCATCTGTTTGTGCTGGAAATTGCACAGATACCCAAAAAGTCATGGAATTTCTGTTTGTTTGTTTAGGGTTTTTTGGTGGGATATTAGTGCTCTGCTTTTGGCTCTCTGTTGGCTTTCATTGACTTATTTGGAGAAATGAATTCATCCTCATCTCATTGCCAGAGCATACAGCCAGATGGAAGACAAGCACCCAGCTCAAACTCAGCCCATAGTGCCACAGACATTCCTATAATCCCAGCAACATGGGAGACTGAGGCAGGAGGATCGAAAGTTCAAGGCCAGAGTCAGCCTGTGCAATTTAGCAAGACTCTGTCTCAAAATAAAATTTAAAAAGTAAAAATGGTCTGGAGGGGCATCTCAGTGATGGAGCATTTGCCTAGCATGTGCAAGGGTCTGGGTGTGCTCCCTAGTAACTGGAGGAAAAAAAAACAGTTATGGTTATGTATTTTCTTCCTAATGACAGACAATCTCAATCTTGCCTCCTAGTCCAAGCCGTTTGATCTGGATCTTTCAAATCAACCACCTGATAGTAGAGGGTCATGCCACTTTGTAGCCAAATTAGAATGTGGTATGAGCACATGACAAGGGCTTGAGGATATTGAGATAGTTGGAATCAGGTAAGCGTAAAGGCAATATATCATGTATTTTTTTTTCCTTTAATACTCTTGCACACCCTCAGTTAAAAGGAGGTTTTCTTTAATATATATGTGTATTTTACTACACAGAAGGAGAGGCTGTTATTCATAGTAACAAAGATACTTTCATCTGGTAGTTTTCTCTGTCATGTAAGTATTAAATTATATTCCATTCCAAATAGAGAGAGAGACTTCTTCCTGTTAATTATAAATGTCTGAGAGTATTTAAAACTTTTTTCAACATTGCCTTTCTGACCTAGTCAAACAAAATCTTAAGATAGGATGAAAAGGTGTTTGACTTAAAGTTACATAATGTCAACATGATTTTTATTCACACACACACTTTATTTAACCCAAGAGGACTCAATGGCTTCTTTCCATGATTATACCTCATTCTTTACTCTTATGTACAGCCCCCTACAGAAGCCCAATCTCGGAAGATCACATACTCAGCCAGCTCTCACCTGCACACATTGATTGTCCCGGTGTATGCCAGAATCATTAACATGAGAGCCCTACACATTTCCTCTGGTCCTTTTCTATATCAATTGGCTATGGCTCCCTTGCCAGTAGCCCAGACTGAGTGACATAAACAACAAAAATTTACTTTCTCATGGTTCTGGCAGCTGGGAGTCTAAAATCAAGATTGGTCATCAAAGCTGTTGTCTTCTGAGGGCCTCTCCTTGGCTTGCAGATGACCATCTGATTTCTGTACCCTCACATTGTCCTTCCCTGGGTGTCACTGTCTAAATTTCCTCTTAGAGAGACATCAGTCATGTAGACTGAGGTCCACCCTAATGACCTCATTTAACCTTTATTACCTCTTCCATGACCTTGTCTCCAGTATAATCACTTTCTGAGGTACCTGGGGCCTCAATTTCAGCATATAAATAAGGAAGGACACAACTGAGCCCAGGATGTTCCTTTATGGAAGTGAAGGGAGAAAGTGGGAGGCTGGCAGGCATATGACTAATCACCTTCAGTAAAGCAGAGTGGACTAAAGGGGGATGCTCTTGCCCCCAGGGAAAAGAAGAACTCTGGGACTACAAACAGCATGAAAAAGAAAAAAGTGGAGAGCAGAGCATTCGCTCTCTAGACACTGGAATCGCTGTGCCCTAGCCCTGTGAAAATGATTGATAGTTGAAATTTAACAGTTTCCAGTTTGCCATTTTGCCCCTCTTCATAGCATTTCATCTTTCACACTGTCAAATATTATCTTTCTAAAACACAGCTCTAATAAAGGACATTATTTTGAAAATATTCTTGTTATTCCTTGTTACCTGGATGATGAGAATGACACAAAAGGTCAGCTTTCAATTTTTATCTATCTCTCTCCCACCATCCTAATCACTTCCTTTCTCACCCCTCTCTTTTGCCTCTGAACCTTTAAATATGGTGCTTCTTCCAAAGAAAACTCTTGGATCCATTAGTGAAAATCTTTTATCTTTCAAATCCCAGCTTCAGTGTCACCTCTTTTGTAAAATTTCCATTCTTCAGCCATTTTAATTGCTTCTATGTATTCAATAGCATTGTGTACTCATTTTTAAAATAGCCCTTACTATACTTTTTCATAACTACCAATATTCCTATCACTGCACTATGAAACATATCATTTCCTTGAGCATACAAACCATTACCTTGTCCATCTTTGTACCTCACCAGTGTGTGGTACATCAATACAGTCAATAAATATTTAGAAAGTTATAGAATGAATTAGCATTAGTATTTGTTAAGCCTACACAAACTATACACTTGCTCAAGACTTGACTTTTCAATTACTTTACTTAAGTTGGTTATGTTTATAGTTCCATATCAGAGAACATTAGAAATGCCAAACAGCTTGTTGTTTTTAGGTGTTGTCAAGTCGGGTCCAACTCATAGTGACCCTATGTACAACAGACGAAACACTACCTAACACTGTGCCATACCTGGCACTATTGTCAACGCTTCTCTGCTGTTCATAGGCTTTTCAATGGCTGTTTTAGGAGTAAGCCGCTGGGTCCTTCTCCCAAGCCTACAGCACCTGGTGTTCCCAGGTGGCCTCCCATCCAAGGACTAACCAAGCTTGACCCTGCTTAACTTCTGAGATCTGATGGGCTCAGACACCAGCGTGGTATGGCTGTACACGACAAGCAAATTAGAGAATACTTAATTCAGTTTTGTCAATTGTCCATTAAGGAAAGGAAAGCCCAGAGAAGGAAAGAAATAATTTATTTATTGATCCAGCCACTTCCACATACACATTCCACATTTAGTCTCCATGCTAAATGCCCACCACAAGTATTGTTTATCTTTTAATTAAGAAAACGTGATTCAGAGAGGTTAACTTCTTCCCATATCTCACAGTGAGCTGGGCTTCAAACCAGGCCTGCTCATTCCAAAGCCCATGTTTTTTCTAGCACATTTTTCACCCATTTTCCCTCTATTTCATATTGACAGATTACCAAGACCTCTTTTACTAAGCACATTCAATTTTCTAACCAATTCCATCTCATTTCCAATCTCTTTGAAAAGGAATTATCTGTGCTTCTCCTTAAAGGTGAGTATTTGAATATGATATCTGCAACAGATAGGGACATGAAGGTAGAGCACAGAAATAGAAAAGAGGTCCCTAAACATGAAATCAATTCTTAACTACACATTTGATTTCAAGTGTCACTTTGACTGAGCTCCTAAACATCAAAGAGCAAGTGTTCCTCACAAGACTATGAAGAGTATTTATCATAGTTACTTTTACAGGCCCTTATCCACCCATAATCATGGTTCCATAAACTCTACTTTCCTCATTCTTTCTTGAAAACTAAGAAACACTAGCAGTGTTTCCTAGGTAAGCATAAAATTTACTCTCTTCTATGGACTCAACTGGGGCTGGGATTTAGCTCAGTTGGTAGAGTGCTGTGCTGCAGTCTCTGAGGTCCTGAGTTCAATTCCCAGCACTGCAAAAATGGGAGAAGGACCTGGCAATCCACTCCCAAGGCAATCCCGAAACAGTCAGCCATTGAAAACCCTATGAGGGTTGCTATGAGTCGGATACCAACTCGATGGCACCTAACAACAACAACAACAACATGGACTCCATTATCTAAAAGAAAACATTTTTCCATTATATGTACTTTTGGAACTATCTTCTTATATAGAATTGAACTTTTTGTTAATCAAGGACAACTATGAACTATAATGTGATGATTTATCTGGGAAAGAGAAGTGAACTACCTTTGTATCATTAAACACAGAAAATTCATATCTAAACAAGCTTAGGGCATCAAAAAGTCCTTTTAAAAAAAGAAATAAGAAATAGATACAGATGATGGATGGGTGAATGGTAGGAAGGAGGGAGAAAGGGAGGAACAAACATAATGCCAAATATCTGAAACCACAACTGAATAATTCTGATCAAGAAAAAGTAAAATTGTCCACAAAAGTAAGCCACTGAAAATGCATAGTGGCCCTTCCACTCACAAATAGTCCCACAAAACAGAAGTAGTCAATAACTTAGAAATCACCGATACGAATAACATGCCCATCAATACTCCCTCAAAGAACAGCCAATTCTTTTGAGGACAATGATTGCAGAATTTGATAATTCTGGCTAGTAATAGAACTACTTAAAATTTCCCAGAACTTATATAATGGATTTTCAAATAAGTGCAGTATAAATTTTATCACATAAAAATGTGCCCACTTTCCTTGTGGTAACCTTTCATGCTATGTGTTGACATAGGTTAACATCATTAAAGTGGTAGACAAAAAGGAATATGAGCAATACTCTCATTTTCCTTCCGGTTGGCCAAAAGAAGAAGAGATGGGCATGATGAGATGAAAGGTTAGTATCCTGTGAAGGTTTCTCTGCAGATCTGAGCTGGAAGGCATGGCCTTTTGACAAGAGCATGAAATAGTGAACTACACCTCATGTGCTCTCATTCCTACACTGTTGGAATGGACCAGCTTGGCATAAAACAGAAATTCTGCTTTATTTTCCTATTTCCTGTTTTCTTAGTCTTCTCCTATTTCCTCTTCAGCTTTTCTTTGTTATCCTTTCCTCCCTCTTTACTCTTTCCTCATTTAAAAAAAAATTGTTTTTCTTCACTTGCCTGCCAATTTCTGCCTTAAAAAGTCATATTTTCTTCTCTATGCAATGTCAGAGATTCATAAAACTATAAGGAATTTTTTAAAGAGGCTGATATGCTGCTTTCCCACAAATGGCAAAGTTAACCTTTTTCTGGTAAGAGAGGCTGTCAAGCCTTTCATTAATTGCCACTTCCTGTGACAAACTTCAATCAATGAAAAGAGTCTTGAATCATTACTAGTTAGCATCTCAAAGAATATTCAATTATGAGGATCATCTTAGGTTGAGTTTTTGCCCCTCTAAGTCATAAGTAATGGACAATTGATGTTTTTCATTAACTGAATGGAAATTTACCTATCTGAAGATGCTCACTTTAAAAAGGACAATGATTAATGTAAGATGTTTATAAAGGGATCTTACTATAGAGATTTGAATTAAGTACCCCTTTGACATCTCCCAGTGCTGAAACTATGTTGCCTTCTGTAATATCCACAGTAATGGGAGTAGAGAAGTCATATGTCCTTTCTATTGCATCAGAATAATATTTTCCAGTAATATTTTCCAATTACTTAAAAAAATATGTGGGAGAAGGGCCTGGCAATCCACTCCCAAGGCAATCCTGAAACAGTCAGCCATTGAAAACACTATGAGGGTTGCTACGTGTCGGATACTGACTCGACGGCACCTAACAACAACAACAACAAGAAAATCTGAAAGAATAATGGCAAAGAAAGCATGAACCAGAAGTGCAAGAAGAAATTAAAGCTTTCCAGTTCAACGGAGCCCAAGGATTTCATAGCAGGACGTAGTGATCATTTACCCCAGCCAGGAGGAAAACTGGCTGAAACTAATGAAAGGTTGTGAAATCCTCTGGTGATATTAATGACATTTCGCCCCATGCAAAGATTAACTCGGTGAATGATGTAACCGAAACAATGTGACTTGAAGATATCTATCAGGCAAGACATGATTCTCCCATTTTTGTGGGGTTGGGAATCAAATCCAGGGCCTCAGTGCAGAGCAGCACTCTACCAACTGAGCTAACCCCCAGCCTGGATAAAAGAAAACACCACTTTACACTATGGCATGTCCGGCCCTATGTCAGGGCTTCTCTGCTATTCATAGGGTTTTCAATGGCTATTTGTCTCAAGAGTGGGCTTCCAGGTCCTTCTCCCTGTCTGTCTTCATCAGGAAGCTCAGCTGAAACCTGTCCACCATGAGTGAGCCTGCTACTAACTAAAATATCAGTGGCATAGCATTCAACGTCATAGCAACAAGCAGCCCCCACAATACAACAAGCTGACAGACACATGGGGGAAGGGAACTTGAAATACACTTTTATTTGAACTTCAGAATAAATATTTCCATAGAAACTTGTTGAAAAATGTGGATTAGGTTCCTAGATTACCTATGAATTCTATTTAAACCAAGTATGTAGCTAAAAGAATATTAATTTGTGTTTTGAATCAGTAGAAAACAAAACCATTACACTGAAACAGGAATAGTTATAGGAAGACGAATAATTGAAGAAACAATTGTATGGAACTCCTGATAAAGTGCTTCTAGACAATATCAAGTGTTTTTTATGTGCATAGCACCAGATCTTCATTCAGTTTCACTTTCATTTCTTTCTTCTCCATTTACATCCTCTTTCTTAGGGATCCGATACAGTTTGTGGCTTTAAATACCACTTGTATGCCGAAGTTTCTCCAGGTTAGATCTCTCTAATGGGTGCCAGCTAAGAATACCCAATGTCTTCTTGTCAGATATTCTTTGTTGTTGTTAGGTGCCATTGAGTCAGGTCCTACTCGTAGCAACTCTATATACAACAGAACAAAACACACCCTAACACTGTGCCATGCCCAACACTATGTCAGTGCTGCTTCTGCTATTCATAAGGTTTTCAATGGCTGATTGTCTCAGGAGTGGGCTGCCAGGTCCTTCTCTCAAGCCTACAGTACCTGGTATTCCCAGACAGTCTCCTATCCAAGTACTAACCAGGTTTGACCCTGCTTAGCTTCCAAGATCAGATGGGATCAGATTCCAGGGTGATATGGTTGAAGGTGGGTCTTGCCTGATAGACATCTCAAGTTTAGCATGTCCCAAACCAAATTCCTGATCTCCCTATCTTGACTTTTTTCTCCATGTCAGTTAATAGCAACTCTATGTTCCATCTCTTTCCTCTCTTGCAGTAAATCCAGTTCTTCAGCATATCCTGCAACTCTACCTTTAACATAGAGTCCTACCTACATAAAATCCAGAATTCTATTGCCATTTCTCCTGATCTTTGCTCCGAGCATCCTGGTCCAAGGCATCATCATCTCTTAGCTCTACTATTGCAACTTCTTCCTAACTGATCTGTCTTACTTTTGCCCTCAAAAGCCAAATATCAACATAGCAGCCAGAGAGATATCAGTAAATCATTAGTTAGATCATGTCTTCCCTCAGGTCAAAAACCTTGAATAGTCTGATCTTACTAAAGGAGAGTCTAAAGACTCACACGGGCTGGGATTTAGCTCAGTTGGTAGAGCACCGCGCTGCAGTCTCTGAGGTCCCAAGTTCAATTCCCAGCACCGCAAAAATGGGAGAAGGATCTGGCAATCCTCTCCCAAAATAATCTGCCATGGAAAACCCTATGAGGGTTGGTATGAGTCAGAGATGACTCCACGGAGCCTAACAACAAACAACAAAAACTCACAGTGCCCCATATGGCTCCGATGCTTTGTGCTTCCACCTCTCTGTGCTCACTCCTACTGCCTCGCCCTGGCCCAGGCAGCATCCCTTCATTGGCTTCTTCACTCTTTGTTCAGCATTCTAGTTCTATGCTTTCTTGAGGTCTTTGTTTCTGGTGTTCCCACTGCTCCAAATGCTCTTCTTCAGGTATCCTCCCAGTTAACTCCCCATTGGGTCTTTGCTGAAAATTCATCTCCTTAGGTCATCACATTTTTGTTTTCAGTACTCAGGGGTTGAAATCAGGGTCTTTTATGAGGCAAATGCTCTGCCACTAAGTTGCACCCCCAATCCATTTTTTTATTTTTATTTTTGGGACAGGGTCTCACTAAGTTGCTCAGGCTGACTCTGGCCTTGAACTTGAAATCTTCCTGCCTCAGCCTCTCTGGTTGCTGGGAATACCGGCATGGGCCACAGTACTTGGCTAAAATTTCATGATAACATGTCTATGTGGCTCTTGTTTTGCCTTGTTTTGTTTTGTTTCTGCAGTGATGAGTATTGAAGCCAGGCCCTTGGGAATGCTGGGCAAGTGCTATACTGAATTGCATCCCCAGTTCACACCTTTTAAAAAAAAGGATTTCCAGCCTCCACTGCAACCTTTTGCATGCCCCATTCATTTTTCTTCTTAACTTTTCTCATCACCTAACATACAATATTTTACTTACTTGTTTGGTGTCTATCTCTCCCATTCTGTAACGTAAGATCCACAAAGGCAGTTGCTTTCATCCCTCATACATAGAACAATGCAAGACATAGATTATGCAATCAAGTATTTGCCAGATAAATGAATAAATGAAGTGAATAACTGAGTGAAAAATAGGTGGTTCTCCCTTCTTCATTTCACAAGTGTTCTGTTGACACTATTCTTACTTGCCCTTTATCATTCATTACAGATACACACATACATACATGTTGTTGTTAGGTGTTGGTATCCAACTCATAGCTACCCTATGTACAACAGGCAAAACACTATTGTCAGTGCTTCTCTGCTATTCATGGGGTTTTCAATGGCAGACTGATTTTTCAGAGTGGATTGCCAGGTCCTTCTCCCCAGCCTACAGCACCTGGTATTTCCAGGTGGCCTCCCATCCAAGTACTAATCAGGCCTAACCCTGCTTAGCTTCTGAAATCTGGTGGGATCAGAAGCCACAGGGCTACAGCTGCAGGCCCACATACATACATGCATACATACAAACGGAGAGAAAATATATAGGCAGTCATTCATCATTTCTCCATCTCCAGACTTGCCTCTCTTTCAATTAATTTTCCACTCAGCAGCCACAATGATCTTTCTAAAACTCAAACTTGCTGAAACAGTATCTATGAAACTTTATAACTTTTGAACAAAAGGTCAATTTTTTTAATGTGGCTTTCAAAATCTCATCTTGGTCTAGCTCCTTCATATCTTTCAAACTTCCTCATGAGTTAATTACTTCTCTGGGAAGAAATGGGACAGTAAAGAAGTATCAAATCAGCACTTACTCCTGCAGGTCACTGGCCATTGATGCTGGATCAGAGTAGCTTGGTAACTGTTACAAGTATTTTACAGGTTGGCCATCTGCCCTTGTTTTAAATAAGATAATTCTTAAATTGTTAGTGGTTACTTACAGAGTTCCTATACCTTTCAAGATTATGGCCTGGCACAGTGGCACATGCTTGTAATCCCAGTGATTTAGGAGGCAGAGCCAGGAGTATTGCAAGTTCAAAACCAGAGGCAGTCTGTGTAATTTAGTGTGACACTGTCTCAAAAAAAGTAAAAAAAAAAAGGGGGGGGGAGCTGGGGCTGTAGCTCAGTGGTATAGTACTTGCAGAGCATGCAAGCATGAGGCCCTGGGTTCAACCCCCAGTATCACAACAACAACAACAACAAAAATTATATTACAGTGGGCTTATTTACTTTTTTCTTTCCTTAAATTAAATGTTAAACATAACCCTATTTTATTTTGTTTTTAGGGACATTGTTCTACTTAAAATAATAGAGATTTGAGAGGTTCTAACTCCCTGACCATTCAATTCCCATAGGCTATGTCATGGCCCCTGAGATCCCTTGGAGTGGCCATTGCTAGTGAGGCACCAAGGCACAAGAATGTCAAGCAGGTTCACAATGCACTTATACATAAGAAGAAAGCTTTCAAAACAGCCGCATCTACTAGTTGTTTCTAAAATTGCCCAGGTAGCTGAAATGCAGTTTCCTGTCTTCTCCTTCTGTTTAGTGTGTGACAAATAGCAACATCTCCAAATGGCAAGAAACAACAAGACAAGAAATATGTCAGCATCTGTACTGTGCAGGAGATGGAACATTATGTAGTTTTGTGCAGAATGAATGGCTCTCGGGGGAGTAATTAGATGTTGGCGCATTTCTTACTGATGTTACCTTAGCTTCTCTGCCAGAGGATTCTGAGAAAAGGTTTGTTGTCTCAGTCTCAAAATTGCATTTTGGACTGACTCTTTGAGCAGAGTGCATGTAGGGACAAATGACAGCAATGGTTGGTAAGTGGTGTTTGTATTCACATTCTATCTCTGAGCCTTGGGTCCATGACAAGTTTATTTTTCAGAAGCCTAATAAGAAATGGTATTAAAAATTTAAAGTGGAGTTTCTAGCTGTTAGGAAATATTTTATATGCCAAAAATAAGATGAAGAAGTCTCTAAGAAGGTTATGGAGGTTTCTTTGTCATGCCATTCGTGGATGGGCAAGATGATTTCCAAATAGAGAAATAAGACCACTCACAGTTTTGAAGACCCAATTTGTGCCACACAAAATCAACCTAAAATACTTGTCTACTTTGAAGAAGAACTATTGCCAATTCAAATGTAATAAAGTGCTTGGTGGTAATGATGTCTGTAAATCGCAGTGAAACACATGTACAAGTCAAGGAATAACTCAAACTCTATTTTCTTTAACTCTTCCACAATGCCCTCCCCTTCTTCCACTTTCTTGTAACATAAAGAAGCTCCGAGGAGGACAAGGGGGGCCAAGAAGGCCTACTGGGATGAACTGGTTAGGCATGTCTGCAACCTATCATGACTTTGAAGAACTAAGAAAAGGGAGCAGTTACTTCTAGGAGAGTGTCATATTGACAGAACTAATTGTGATAATGGTTTTGAATAGTGTCTCAATCTCAAACTTATAATGGTTAATGGGCTATTTGTAACTATACCACAGATAATAATATCACTCATGCCCCCATGCACACAGAGCTAGTATGTGTGCATGCTGCCTTGCACACATGTCAAATACATACTACTCACACATCACACACATGCCAACATACACATACTATACACCAAAGACACCAAACTTACATACCACATGCAGATGTAGACACATATACTCTATACACATGCACATGGCACATACATGTACTACATATAAACACATACACATGCACACACTTTATATGTATACACATATTATGTGCACACACATACAGCATACCCAAATACTAAACATTTATAAACACATACCACACAGAACACACATATATACACATCACATATAAATTCACTATATGCACTACCCTAAAGGCAAATACACACCCCATTTGCAACTATACATGCATACTCATTATAATGTACACACATAACACACATATGTATACACACAGTGCATACAGATGCACTCTCACAGCATTTACAAGTATATATACCATACTCACACCACATCCACAAGAATATATATGCATACAAATTTACTATTGTTCACTGTTGTTAGGTTATTGTTAGATGATGTGGAGTCAGTATTCGACTCATAGCAACCCTATGTACAACAGACAAAACACTATTGTTAGTCCTTCGCTGCTATTCATAGGATTTTCAATGGCTGATTGTTCTTTGGGAGTGGGTTGCTGGGTCCTTCTCCCAAGCCTACAGGACCTGGGATTCCCAGGTGGTCTCCCATCCAAGTACCAACAAGGTCTGATCCTGTTTAACTTCTGAGATCTGATGGAATCAGACACCACAGGGGCACAGCCACAGGAAAATTCACTATATACACATATAAATCACATATAAACACACCATCATACACACATACAAACCACAGATATAACCACAATTCACATATAAATGAACATACTACACTATACACATGTTGTTTTTAGGTGCCGTTAAGAAGGTGTCTGACTCATAGTGACCCTACATACAACAGGCAAAATACTTATGTCAGTGCTTCTCTGCTATTCGTAGGGTTTTCAATGGCAGATTGATTTTTGGAGGAGTGGGTTGCCAGGTCCTTCTCCCAAGCCTATAGCACCTGGTGTTCCCAGGCTGTCTCCCATCCAAGTACTAACCAGGGCCAACCCTGCTTAGCTTCGAAGATCTGACAGGATCAGACACCACAGTGCTACAGCTGCAAGCACACTATCTATACACATATGCACATACATAAGACATGTTGCACAGCCCTGAATCACTTACAGATAAATCCACCATATGTATGCAAATCACAATACCACATCATATAACTAACACACACACACACAAACACACACACACATCACATGAAAATTCATAGTCATCTTCTAACGAAGGTTCCAGGGAACCTAGGAAAGAAAATTGACAGCAGAGAGTTAAGTCATTGGGGTAGAGTGTTGGAGCTGGATTCAGTTTGAATCTCATCAGTCTAACTTCAGGAACTACATTAAACTGCTGCCTTCAGACCATCACTGTTGCTTAACTATGAGACTCATCTTTCTTGCCTCATTGCCTCATATGTTGACATAATGCACCAGCAGACACAGTTTAGAAAAGCAATTTGCCCATTAGAAGACATTTTTATTTTTTCTATTAGAATTTACATTTTTTAAGTAGCTCTTAATTTCCAAATATTACACAATTTTTAAGAAATAAATTCATTTCTAAGATATCCATATTATCCGCTGACTTTCACAGACCTGCCTATAAACCTCAATACATAATTCAGTAATTGCAGGTTCCTGGCTTTTGGGCTCTATTCAGCTTTGATAGACCTAAAAATCATGTCTTCCCCTGTGATGACCAATCTTAGAACCAGCAGACAATGTGTTGAAGCTAAATACAATAGTGCTACAAGACCCCTTGTTCTATTCAACAGCAGCTTTCAATGGAACATTAACCTCTACCCGTGATCACAGCAGAGTTATTTTAGTTCTTATGGCTATGTGAAAGGTAGGGCTAACCTTTTTGACATTCTGCCTTTGTATGCCAAAGGAAACACTTCACCCAAATATGTACCATACAAGGGCAGTATGTGTGCTGGTTCAGTGTAATTATTTTAGAACCAGCCTGCCAGGAAGAAGCCAAATTAAATTCTTTTGTTGATCTGCTTTAGCTGGGTGTCCTCAAGCAAGTCACTTAACCCTTTAAAAGTCACTATTTTTTTCTAGTCAGTTAAAAGTATAGCTCATTCCTAGCTCATGGGATCCAAGAGAATTAAATAAGACCAAATACTCACAACAGTGGCTAGCAAAAAGTAACTCCCCCACACACACACACCAAATGTTGTAGGTGCAATAAATAGGAAAGAAGTCTAGAAGAAGATTTGGAAGTTTTCTTATTAGCAATAAAATTAAAGTTGTTCACCTTGACTGGGCTTTGGCCTTCAGCAACCCCATGATATTAGGTATAGTTAACTAAAATTTTCAGATAAGAAAAACAGGTTCAGAGAAGTTATAAGAACCTTTCCTGCTCCTAGGAGCTGGGATCCTGTCACCCTAGCCCACCTTCTGGCCTGCCTAACCACCTTCTCACCACCCATCCCCTTCCTTACATTTTCAGCAGGGCTGTGTTCTGCAGGTGTGGAAGAAGTAAAACCCTCTGTACTGATTGAAGGAGAAGGAGATGATATCTCACCACGAGTTTTAACAATACTCTCTCACTAAGTGGCAAAGTTGAAATCTGAACCAAAGCTGGAACAACCCCAAGGCCCTCTTTTTCTACCCCTATTATTACATACATTATGCATATTCTGAAGTAGCTTTCCTAGTTACCCTACAGATTCATTATCCTACCCCTTAAAGACCAGGCTAAGTAATATCAGTCTGTTTTGAGTATAAATAGGTCTCAGTCTAGTGTGTAGTGATGTTATGTCAGAAAGATATGGGAAAAGAACAAATGCTACCTTGATTATGGAATACAAGGCCTGCTCTAGAGGAAGGAAGGGTTTGTGGACAGCTTAGGTTCTGCACTTACCCTATAAAAACATATCTCCCTAAGACTATCCTGAAATATGAAAGTAACTCAGCAAGACAATCAAGACTATCCTGATAGCCTGTGCAGAAGAAACATAAAGGAAAATCTCAAAGGAAAATTTGCAAACAAGCAGGCAGGAAGGAAGAAGGAAAGGGAATGAAAGAAGGGAGGGATGGAGGGGAAGGAGAAGAGAGAGAAGATTCATTTTATCCCAAAAGATTTGCAACAGAAATACAAGACACTTTATACCCATGTGGTATATATTCAAGGATATTGGGTAAGAAAGTGATAGGTTCAGGAAGCCTGAGTGTGGACAAGGCCAGCTAGGTGAAATCATAGTACTAAAAGCCTTCTTTCATCTGTGTTCTTTATCCAGCCCAGAGTAGAAAAATCCTCAAAAAATCAGACCTTTTAGAAAAAGATCTGGGAGGCCCCTTTCTATATGTCCAAGAAAAAAGATAAGTGTTGTCAAATGTCATGGTGAAATATCACCTCCTTCTCCTTTGTCCAATACAAGCATTCTACTTTTACTGTGGTGGTGTAAGCACAGGCTTGGTGAGAGCCACAGGAAGGACTTAGGGGGATCACCAGGACGGCCAGAGGTGAGCTGGGGTAACAAGTCCCCTTCTCCTAGGAGCACTCCTCTAATCAGTGGGATTCTGGATTTGAGTGCCTTCCCCTGCTTTGCAGACCATCTGAACCACAATGCTTTCACATCTCAGAATCTTTGTTCTCAGTTCCAAAGTAGCCAGTGCTCTTCTTATGTCTCTGTCCACATTCTCAAAGAAGTAAGGTGAGCTTGGGTTGTATACGTCCATGTTCACTCATTAGGAAGGGAGGCACTGTTTTTCCAGGGGGTCACTAAAGCATGCCATAAAGGAGTCCAGGTATGGTGGCACATGTCTATAATCCCAGTGACTCAGGAGGCGGAGGCAAGAGGATGGCAAGTTCAAGCCCAGAGGGTGCCTGCATAACTTGGTGAGAACCTGTCTCAAAATAAAAAATAAAAAATGGGCTGGGAGTGCAGCCCAGTGGGGTGGGGCACTTGCAAAGTATGTGTAAGGCCCTAGATTCAACTCCCAAATACTACCAAAATAAAAAAGAGGAAAGACTATTTACAAATGATTAAAATACATGTACATCACACACAGACACACACAGACACAGACACAGACACACACACACACACACACACAGGAGCACAGATCCAGAGAACAGACTCAGCTCTGGTCATGGAGCCCATGTCAATGGTCAATGAATAAGGCCACTGAAAGCCAGGAAGGTGAACTCACCTAAGGAACTGATGAGATAAGAGTCATTGTTTGACTTCCCATTGTTCTTTGTTTTGATCTAAGGCTGCCTCTCCTATCACTTTCTCCCTTGTCAGAGTTTTTCATTGTCAACATTGAGACTGAAGAAAATTATTCATTGCATGTAGGAGCAATATGCTCCCCTCCTTTTGTCTTTCTCAGGAAATTAGCAGCTCATGTTCCATTAACTGGAATGTTCTGCCTTATCTCCTTCCTATAACTGAAGCGGGAATTTAAATGCCATAATTTAGAGTTATTCTGTCCAATTCATCCTAAATGGATTCTGTTAGCACTGAAATTTTTATCTCAAGACCTCACTAAAGATAATATTCAGGCTCACCTACAGGACAATTGTCCTCTCTTCAGTGCTGAGGTCTTTAGAAGCATAATGAAATGTGACAGGTTTGAATTAGGCTCCAGAAATGGTCCCTTTTATAGACAAATGGATTCCTTGTCATTTTAGAAGTCAGTTTCTACATTGTTTTATAATGTATTTTACAGAAGACCTAAGAAACTTCGAGTTTTCCAACTAAACAATATTTGCTTTGTTCCAGAGCTGTCTTACAAACATTTGTTACTTTTTCTGATATTTATTTGAAACATGAGGTTTAAAAAATGGCATGTAGTCATAGCCTTTTATCCTGTAAGAACCAACTGGTGGGGATGCATAAAACAATGCAAACGAATGTCATGGATTTTTACTGTGTACAATTCAGTCTCAAAAAGAAACTTTATAGTGCTCAAAGCTGGGGACCTTCCTTCTAGGATGCACCAGTTTACCCAGTTGAATTTTCCAAGACTGGCATCTGTTTGGGTTGGTTAGAATCTGTGCTACATATGCCAATGGTTAAGCAGTTTATTAAATAGATCAATTTCTTATTTCAAAAATAGCTCAAGTAGCAAAGAAATTAAATGACTTTCCCAAAAATAGATAGCCAAGACTAGGTCAAGCTACCTGAGTACCATTTTAGTACACTCTTCACTAATTTGGATGATCATCCAAATATCTGTAACTGTGAAGTATGTTCTAACAATACTCCACTGCTTTAATAATTAAGAGGGCCTTTATAAATCAATATACTAGCTCAGTTATTACACAGCATTTAACAATACCCTAAAAATACACAGACTGTTACAGTTTATAATAAACATAAATATCTTTACTCTGACCATAGCATAATTGAAATCAAGCTTGGAAGAATTTATTCAAGAGTAGAAGAAAATGAAATTTACCAGATTCCCTGTATTCTAGTCTTGTCACGAATAAATGTATGATCTGTGTAATTCCTTAGTTCTCACATGGAAGACTGGGCAAATATAAAAGAAAGGTATTTTGGTTAAGATTTTCAGGTGTTGGTTGGACTAGATGACAATCAAGATTCCTTTCAACACTGACATGCTATCATTCTTTATCTGTTTACCAGGAAATTAATTTACCAGGAAATTCCCTTTACTGACCCTCTAAGGAGCTTCAATTCCAGCACAGATGGCCATGGTGGAGTCCACCCACGTAGCAGCTCTAACACGAAAAAAAAATCTAACTCAAGCCAGGGATGGAGGTACATGACTGTAATCCCAGCACTCAGGAATCTGAGGCGAGAAGATCACAAGATCCAGGCCAGTCTGGGCTACATAGCAAGACTCTGTCTCAAAAATTACAACAATAACAAAAAACTCACAACTTCTAATAAGTCACTATAGCAAAGAATGTTAGCTTTCCACCAAAATCTATTCTCTCCCTCTCTTTTTAGTAGTGGAAACATGGAGTTTGAGACTTTCCAACTATAGATGACAATTCCTGGCCTCTCTTGCAATAGGTCTGTGACTAAGTTCTGACTAAAACCATGTGAGACAGAAGTGTTGTGCATAGCATCTAGGTTTTACCCTGAGCTAGAAGGCATGTGCCCTCAACTTCCTCATTCCCTTCTCTCAAGGTCTAGGGAAGAGTTGCTATAGCCAACCTGGACACAGAGATAGAAGCTATGTGTTAAATACGATGGAGTTAATATACCATCTCTGCATTGCTCAGGCACATGAGGGAGAAATGAACTCTCATTTCTTTGAAGCCACTGCATTGTGAGTCTCTTTGTTTTAACAGCCCAGGCGTTTCCCATGATGGCACAGCCATCAAGGAATGTTGCATGAACAGAAAAATGAGGAATCCAAGCAAGACATTTCAGCTTCAAATTCTATGCAGTATCACCTGGCCTTTGGCATTCTGGTTCAGTTGTAGAGAAATAGTTTTAATCATAAACTAAGATGTCTTGAGTTTCATAATTCAGAAGACTTCCTTGCTGAATACTAAGGCCAATGATGTTATTAGACCCATTGTTACACTCAATATATGCTGTAAAATAACAATAGAATGAGTCCTTATGATGAACATATTGCAGCCAAATGTTACTTTTCAAAAATTCCAATGTCAATAAATTGCCCCCCATTACAGAAATATAGTGCTTTAAGTAAAAACACTAGAATCATCAATAGCAAAGGAATCAATATTGGGCTGTAAGAGTTACCATATTGTCTTTAGAAAAGTACTTCTTCAAACAGAAGATCTTTGTGAATCTTGCATCTTAGGAATGCAAAGATCCAATAACACAAACTTTCCTGCCACTTATACTAAAAGAAATTGTTTACAAAATTGTCACTTTACCAGTCAGTTCACTGTCACATCTTTCCTTTAACACTGGCCCAAGCCAAAAGTCATCCTGTGAGTATGTAGAAACAAGATCTGATATTTTTCCAGCCCCCAGCTTGAGAATAAAGAATAAGCCACAATTTGGCAATGATAATTTTGGCAGATACTGCAAAATGGCTCATTCACCAGCCACTGCAGTAGCCTTATATCACACCTTCCTGCAGAAAATAGGCTGGAGAGCTAAATCCCACAGTCCCTCGAGGGCTATACATGGGACCCAGGTTCTTTTAAGCCCACTTACACTCTGTAAAATCTTCAGTACTTCATATAATTTTCTGTTTACACTGGCTAATTTGGATTCTATTGCTGCAACTAAGAATCTTGACTGCTAGAGTAACATTTGAATTTCTTGCCTCTTTAAGCACTGAAAACACATGAAGGCTCATAAAACATATTTTTATGGGTGTCTTCTTATTACTGGCACTTCTAACATTATTTTGTTGAAGGAGAAAGAAGAGAGGCTAGGTCTCAGGAGCTATAAGTCCTAAGTAGCTCCTCTCTTATTCCAGACTGACTCACTAGCCATCTGCACAGACACATAGTCATTTTCACACTGATCTCCATGTGGCAGCCAATCTTGGATGACTGAACAGGGCAAGTGAGCTCTTGGATGGGAATATGTCTGATATTCATATACAAATATATATATATGCATTTAGGGGTGTGTGTGTGTGTGTGTGTGTTTTCTGGTACTCGGGGGTTGAACCCAGCGCCTCGAGCATACTTTGCAAGCACTCTATCACTGAGGTGAACTCCAAGCTCCTGTTTTATTTTTCATCTTGAAAAAGGATTCTCATCAATTATACAGACTGCTTCTGGCCTGGAACTCACTATCTATCCTCCTGCCTCTGCCTTAGGAATCGCTGGGATTATAGGCATGCATCACCCTGCATGGCTAACTTATTATATTTTAGAGACTGAAGGATTGACCAACAATAAATACAGCCACTAGAAACCTGTTGGCAGAGAGGTTTTTAACCCTGGTTCATATAGGTTCATAGTTCTCAAATGTGGCCCTAACTAGAAACTTCAGCATCACTCAGGTACTTCTTAGAAATACAAATTCTTACACCCACACATACTTCTGACCCGTTGTTGTTGTTAGGTTCCATCGAGTCGTGTCCAACTCATAGCAACCCTCATAGGGTTTTCAATGGCAGATTGTTTTCGGGATTGCCTTGGGAGTGGATTGCCAGGTCCTTCTCCTATTTTTGCGGTGCTGGGAATTGAACTCAGAACCTCAGAGACTGCAGCACAACACTCTACCAATTGAGCTAAATCCCAGCCCACTTCTGACCTACTGAGACAGAAATTCAGAGGGTCAGGCCCAGGAATGTGTTTCAGTCAGCCTTCCAGTTGACTCTAATGCTTAAGTTTGCAGACCACTGATGTACATCATACTCTAGTTGAGGTTAAATGGACCTTAAAAGGAATAGTGTCAGGCTAGAAAGAGAAAAGACTATTGAAAAAACAGTCTTTGATTTAAAAGCAGCTCACTTTAGAAACAGAAAGGCTCTACATTTAATCTCTTTCACATGTAAAATGGAAAAAGCTTAGTAAAAAGAGCATTGCATTGAGAATCTAAATAATTGGACTGGAATTCTTGGATTTTTTTAACTAATAACTAAGCAACTGTGAATGAATCACTTAACTTTTCTAGACTCTTGTTTCCTCACTTGTAAAATGAAAGAATGGCATAAAATGTTCTCCAATATTCATAAATCCTGTTTTCTATCAGTTCTGAGCAAAATGAGCACCTTGATCCTTGATTAACATCATACTACTTCCTGCATACCATTCTCTTTCCAATACAGACCTGAGACAGAAATTTCCTATTATTCTATTTCTCTACTTAAGAGCTATGTTGAGAGGAAAATTACTAAAAGATACATAACTCTCCACCCCAAGTTAATAGTCCAGGAGTATATTCCAGCTCAATTCTGATCTGGTGAAATCTACTGGATATGAGAAAGGGTCAAAGTAACATCTAAACTGCATAGAAAATATGTATAAATTACATATGCATCTCCCAGGTGGTTAATGGTGTTGTTTACATATGTGATTCAAAAGTAAAGGACTAGATTTGAACATTTCAGGGGTGTGTGTGTGTGTGTGTGTGTGTGTACATACATGAATGAGATGCTTTAATATCCTTGAGATATTTAGGAATCAAGACTCACCACCACTAAACCAGGAACAGGGCAGGTAGTTGTTACACTTTGGAAAACCACAAAATTATCTCTCTTAAGAATATGGAAACATAGCACTGACAGGAGAGTGTATCTACTTAGTAAATTTAGGAACTTGAGGGGAAAAAAGAGGGAAAAAGTTATCATTTGCATAACTATAGTCTGTGAAAATAGGGAAAGAAGGGCTCAGCTTACCTACAAAGCAGAAGTGACCAAGAGCTAATTGGTAAAAGAATTTGCTGAAAATGGAAATGTGAATAAAATATAAAACTCTAACATAATGAATTAACAAAGAAAGCTAGAGGAGAGAAAAGCAACAACCTGTGTTCCTGGAGCCTGAGACTGTATCTTTCTTCTCACCCCCATCTTGATAGAAAGTAGGTGCTTAGTAAATATTTTGTTAATGTTTTGTCGCAATTCATACTGAGGGCTATATTCTTTGATCTTCATCAGTAAATGTTTTAAATCCTCTTCACTTCCAGGAAGCAGAGCTGTGTCATCTGCATAACGCAGGTTGTTAATGAGTCTTCCTCCAATCCTGATGCTGCATTCTTCCTCATAAAGTCCAGCTTCAGTATGGATTGTGACTAACCATCAACAAAACAAAAATACTTACAACTAGGTCAGTATGTAACTTCACAATAAATGAGAAAAGATTGAGATTCTCCATGATTTTGTTTTACATGGTTCTACAATCAACACCCATGGAAGCAGCAGTCAAGAAATCAAAAGACACATTGTTTTGGGAAAGGCTGTGGCAAAAGATCTCTTTAGAGTATTGAAAAGTAAAGATGTCACACTGAAGACAAAGGTGTGCCTGACTCATGCCACGGTGTTTTCAGTCATATCATATGGTCATGAAATCTGGACATTGAACAAGGGAGACAGGAGAAGAATTGATGCTTTTGAATATGGTGCTGGAGACTTATTGAATATACCATGGACCACCAAAAGAATCAACAAATCTGTCTTAGAAGTGCAACCAGAATGCTCCTTGGAAGCAAGGATGACTAGACTGTGTCTCACGTATCTTGGACATGTATCCAGGAGGGTCCAATCCCTGGAGAAAGACATCATGTTTAGGAGAGTGGCAGGTCAACAAAAAAAAAGGAAGACCCTCCATCAGATGGATTGACACAGTGTCTGCAACAATGCGTTTAAACATAAATATGATCGTGTTCCTGGCACAGAATCTGGGAGTGTTTTGTTCTATTGTACACAAAATCACTACAAGTAGGACTCTGCTCAACAGCACCTAACAACAACAACAGTAAATATTTGGGATTGAATAAATGAATAAAACTTGAGGGTGAGGATACTAGGACTCTTTATATGATCACAAAGAAATCAATATTTTAGCTGTGTGTTTCAAGCAGGAGTGAGTTGCCTATAATATAGCATCCTTTCTCAAATTTTGCAATGCCAGTGGAATGTGCATGAAATTTTCATGCAAGTTTTATTATGTTCAACCTTATAAGTTATAAATATTCACTGCTGTGAGCCTATAAAAATGGCAATTTAAGTGGTTCAACTTGATACTTTCTTTGGTCCATGAGACATCTTCATTTTAAAAAACTGATTGATACTCTTTGTAAACACTGAATCATGAAGAGATAATCCTGGCTCTAGAAGAGATGGAACCAGTACATGCTATCAAGACTTCCTTTAAAACAAGTTTAAAGCAATTTTATTCAGAGGTCATTTCAGGGTATAGATATATATTTTTTAAATAAATGAGGCATAGCATTTTTCTAGGTCCATTAGAATAAAGCAATATAAAATAATCACAAAAATAAGTTTGAAAATTAAATAGTGGATATGACTGCACAGTCCTATAAATCTGCTAACACTATAAATTGTATAATTTTAAAATGTGAATTTTGTGGTATATCTATTATATCACAGTAATTTTTTTAATTGAAAAGAAAAGAGCAGCAGAGAACAGAAATATAAAGGCACTATCTGGACCATTCTGTAGCTCCAAGGAGGAAGAAGAGCATATCACTGCCAAACCCCAGACATCTGCCTGGTTGCTAGCCAACCTTCAGTATCATCTCTGTGAAGACTGCATGTCACAGCTCACAGCCTTGCCAAGTCATGAGCATAAAAATATAGGCAGTATTAATAATTTCTGGTATTTCCAGCATGACGCTTCAATTCTAGAAAGAGATCCCCTGAACATTCCTAAATAGAAACATGGTGAGGACAGTCGTCATGCAAAGTGCCATCTGAGTCTTTGTGAAAAGGATCTTTTCTCAACTCTCACTTATTTAGTCAGGCTTACGTGGTTGACTATAGGACATAGAATAAATGAAGAGAATTACTTATAAGTAGTGATACTTAGCAGACCAATGACCTTTTCACTGCAACAAAAATGGTGACTATACACATGGAATTCAGCAGAAGGCACATACAGGAACCAAATTGACTACATTTGTGGAAGGAAACCATGGAAAACTTCAATATCAAATCTCAGAACGAGACCAGGTACTGATTATGGATCAGACCATCAACTGCTCATATGCAGGCTGAAACTGAAACTGAAGAAAATTAGAACAAGTATACAAGAGCCAAGGTATGACCTGGAGTATATCCCACCTGAGTTCAGAGATCATCTCAAGAACACCTCGAAGACAGACAACTTGTGACATGACATCAAAGACATCATTCAGGAAGAAAGCAAAAGGTTATTTAAAAGACAGGGAAAAAAGAAAAGACTAAACTATGTGTCAAAAGAGACTTTGAAACTTGCCCTTGAACATTGAGCAGCTAAAGTAAAAGGAAAAGATGATGAAGTTAAGGAACTAAACAGAAGATTTCAAAGGACAGCTCAAAAGATAAAATCAAATATTATAATGACATGGGCAAAGAGCTACAGAGAAAAAAACAAAAAGGAAGAACATGTCCTGCTTGTCTCAAGCTTAATAAATTGAGGAAAACATCCAATCCTCAAGTGGCAGTAGTGAAGGACTCTACAGGGGAAATATTAAATAACACAGGAAACATCAAAAGAAGATGGAAGGAATACAGAGTCAATATACCAAAAGGAACTGAAAGATGACCAATCATTTCAAGAGGTTGTATATGATCAGGAACCAATGGTACTGAAAGATGAAGTAGAAGCTGCCTTGAAGGAATTGGCGAAACACAAGCCTCCAGGAATTGATGGAATACCAACAGATATGTTTCAACAAGCAGATACAGCACTCAAGGTGTTTATGACATCTTGTTTATGACAAGAGATTTCAAAACAGCTACCTGGCCAACTGACTGAAAGAAATCCATATTTGTGACTATTCCCAAGGAAGGGGAAAGTATAAAATGATATTATTAATATCACATGTAGCAAAGTGTTGCTAAATATCATTTAAAAGCAACTGTAGCAGTATATGGACAGGGACCTGCCAGAAAATCAAACTGGATTCACAAAAGGATGTGGTATAAGGGATTTGATTGCTGATGTCAGATGGATATTAACCAAAAGCAGAGAATACCAGAAAGATGTCTACCTATGTTTGTTGACTATGCAAAGGCCTTTGACTGTGTGGATCATAACAAATTATGGATAACATTTTGAAGAATGGGAATACCAGAGCACTTAATTGTACTAATGAGAAATCTTTACATGGACAAGGAGGCAATCGTTTGAACAGAACAAGGACACATTGTCTAATTTAAAGTCAAGAAAGGTATGTGATTATCAGGCCTGTATCCTTTCACTGTATTTCTTCAATATCTATGCGGAGAAAATAATCCAAGAAGTTGGATTTTATGAAGAAGAACATGGCATCATGATTGGAGGAAGACTCATTAACAACCTGCATTATGCAGATGACAAAACTCTGCTTGCTGAAAGTGAGGAGGATTTGAAACATTTAGTGATGAAGATCAAAAAACACAGCCTTCAGTATGGATTGCATCTCAATATCAACAAAAAAATCCTTACAACTGGGTCAGTACACAACTTCATGATAAATGGAGAACAGATTGAGGTTGTCCAAGATTTTGCTTTACTTAGTTCTACAATCACCACCCAAGGAAGCAGCATTCAAGAAATCAAAAGATGCATTGCATTGGGAAAAGTTGTTTGAAAAGACCTTTTAAAGTATTGAAAAGTAAAGATGTCACAGTGAAGATGAAGGTGCACCTGACTCAGGCCATGATATTTTCAGTCATACCATATGGTTGCGAAAGCTGGACATTGAATAAGGGTGACAGAAAAAGAATTGATACTTTTGAATTATGGTGCTGGAGACAAATATTGAATATACCATGGACTGCCAAAAGAACCAACAGATCTGTCCTAGAAGTACAACCAGAGTGCAACTTAGAAGCAAGAATGGCTAGATTGCACCTTATGTTTTTGGACATGTAGTCAGGAGGGACCAATCTCTGGAGAAGGACATCATGTTTGGGAGAGTGGCAGGTCAACGATAAAAAGGAGGACCCTTAACTAGATGGATTGACACAGCGTCTGCAACAATGGGTTTAAACATAAAAAAAGGTCATGTACTTGGCACAGAATTGTGGAGTGTTTCATTTTGTTGTACATAGGGTCACTTTGATTTGCACCCAGCTCGGTGGCAGATAACAACAACAACAAAGGGGTCATGAATCCCAGATGAAAGGCCAGAAATCTTAGCGAAGTTTACATATACACACACATAATTTTATATACAATATCAAGAAGCCCTAGAGTCTTTGACAAGCTTTTAAGGACTCCATATCAAGAATTTTAATCTGTTTTTCTGCAGAACATGTCCCCACTGTATTTTATTAAAGTATTTTAAAGAAATTTAACATTGAAAACTAAATGCTTGAATTTTGGTAGAGACCCTTTAGCTATCACAAAGAGTGGCCTTTGATTCCTTGACTAGAATTTCCAACTTGTAACAAGAAACAGATAAACAGAACAGTGGGCAAAAGAATGCAGCAGACTGAAATTACTATTTTCATTGCCTTGAACTCTCTCAGTTTTGTGTGTGTTTTTTGTGTCATTTATTTTTTATTGTTTTTATTTTATTTGTTTTCCTTATTTATTTATTGGTGTTTTGTTTTGTTTTGTTTTGTTTAGACAAAAGTCTCACTATGTAACCCTGGCTGGCCTGGAATTCACTATGTAGTCCAGGCTGGGCTAGATTTGTAACACTACGGTTTCAGTCTAGCAAGTGCTGAGGTCACTAGCATATGCCACCACACCCAGCTCACTTTTGTTTGTTCTTGTTTTCTGCTTGTCATAACATGTCGTTGTTGTTGTTGTGAGGTGCCCTCAAGTTGGGTCCGACTCACAGTGACCCTCATAGGGTTTTTAGTGGCTGATTATTTGGGGGATTGCCTTGGGAGTAGATTGCCATGTCCTTCTTCCATTTTTGCAGTGCTAGGGGTCATAACATATAATATTGTTCTATTTTCAGTGGTTTTTTTTTTGCCATTGCATTTTAAAATTCATTACAAGTTCCTAATTTTAATAATTACCATTTCCATCAAATATCAGTAACAATTGCAATCTCTTGCAAAATGACTCCAAAATCTAAGTCATTTCCCACAACTTATATTACTTGGTCCTGACCATACTGAGCATGAGTCTCAGAAATATGGTTTTAAGGCATATCTTTAAAATATGTCTTTTTTTAAGGGATGGAATAAAAAATTATAAGAATTTACTAAGCACTAGTGGTATCTTCAGCATTATGGGTGTTTTTTTTTGTTAACTTTCTTGGTGGGGGAGGAGAGACAAGATTTTGCTACATAGACCAAGCACCCTCAAACTCCTGATCATCCTGCCCCAGGCTCCTGAGTGCTATTCCATGCACTAGTGTGCCTCTTGGCATTTTATTTAAATGTCATGGAGAACATAAAGGAAAAATAGCTTCCTACATTAGAGAATTCACCACCGGTTGAGAAAGCAAAACTGAAAAATATAAGATAATGAAAGAATAGAGGAATAATTCCTTCTAAATATTCACATTCATAGACCATAAAGTGAAAAGGTTTCAAATAAAGATAGAAATGTTGTATGCTTCATCATTTGATTTATCTATACTAAAATCTGAGCTTTATGAATGCTGCACTAAAGTATAATAATTCTGGAAGGAAAAAAGACATGTCAATAATCACAAATAAGCATTTATTTTCTGACAGTCTGTACAGCTCCATGATATACAATATGTACTTGACAAATTTACAAAGTAATAGGCTTTGTACGCAAATTCCTTGTAATCCAAGTTTAAGTTTTCCAAATATGGCAAAGAAAAGGTTTTTTTTTCTACTTGAAGTTCAATAGGAAGTACTAAAAGAGAAATCTGTTCTTGCAATAATCTCAACCAGAAACAGAAGCATTTCCATTAAAATATACCAAATAGAACTGTTCTCCTGAGATTTCTAACCTAATTAGTCAGATGAAAACATCTTTCAGATATTTCTCTGCTCATGTATTTGGAGATGATAAAAAAATATATATCACTGAACATATTTTCTCCTTTACTATCTATGGAACACAGCCTGTGCCACTTGAGGTAGAAAGAGGCTGACAAAAACAAATGTGCTTGTCATTTAGAGAGAAAGCAGGGCTGGAATGAAAATAAGGAGTCCTGAGAAATTCTATGAAATTCTCAGCCAATTTTCATTTAAAATATGAATGCCTGAGGGTTTTACCCTTGAACCACAATGCCATAAGACTAAGTGGGTAGTCACAAGAATGAATGAAGTTAGTTGAATCAAATAGGATTTTGTATGATAACAATCCAATCCTGGATCATAGTCAAGCAACATGTCACATGAAAAAGAGGCCCTTTGAATCCAGCGTGTGTTAGGCTCATAACTACCAGCCCTGAATTGCCCTCCAAACAGCTGAGCCCAGCTCGCCATATTAGGTACTGGATAGTTTCATGTCAGGAACAATAGTCCCAGAGTGTGTGTGTGTGTGTGTGTGTGTGTGTGTGTGTGTGTGTGTGTGTGTATTTTCTTATAGTACCATGTAAGTTATATGTAGAAAGGCACATAAAATATATATGTAATTGTTGGTAATTATTTCTAAAAACAGTCCAATCCAGGTCAATAAATACAATATTATCAATAGTCTACACATCCTATGTGTTCCTCTCTCCTAGAGATAACCAATACCCTTACTTGCATTAATCATGGTTTTTTGTTTGTTTGTTTTTTGTTTTTTGTTACTTACTAGTTATGTGTGCATTCCTAAGCAAGAGTTTGGTTTTACCTGTCTAGAATTTCCTAGGAACAGAAACATGATGCAGGCATTGTTTTGTTCCCTGATTTCCTTGTTTAACCATAGGATTATAATTTCCAATGATGCCTGTAACTGTCATTCCTTTATTTCTGTTACTATCAGTATTCCAATTTATTTTGCCATTACACACAGATCTGGGGCCAACGTGCAAACATTTCTCTAGGGCATAGTCCTAGAACTGCTAGCTCATGGGTATATACATCTTCAACTTTCCTTAATAATTTCAAGTTTCATTTCAATGTAATTTTCCATCCTAACGTTACTGGATCTGGTCAGTGGGACCTCATCATTCCAATTTTCAGTTTTCTAATTGTTAATGAGGTTGAACACCTTTTCCTAAGTCTACTGGCCTCCACCATTTCTTAATGTAATAATCAACATCTCCCTCCCCGGGCTTCTTAGCGTATGCACACTCACAAGCAGCAAGTAGCCTGACCATTTTCCAGTCAATTTAGAATGATTTCACGGTGGTGCTGATAAAACTATATCCATTGTGCTTCAATTCGTATCAGTCATTGACTCAGTCTGCAAAGGATGGAATGCTTTTTTGTTAAATCTACCACTTAATGTTATTTAAAAATATATTTTAATGCCAGCCTGTATCTGGCCCTCAAACTTATCATGATGAAGTTGCACCAAGATAAAAGATGAAACTTGAACGCTTTCTGCCACAAAAAGGGGCTTGTTTAGCACAGAAACTGAGGACCTAAGGTTCATCAATGCAGAGCATTATGATATCATTGAATTGGTTTCTATTTTCTGAGTGGAATTATAGATGTTGATACTTAGGGTAACACTAGGATTCCCTCTTCGTCTAACTGAAAGAGGCCTAGAATTTCAGAGTAAGAAAGATGTAATATGCTATTATGCTTCTCCTAAATGCATTCATTAACTATTTACCTCACGTGCCCCAGATGGTCAAGGTCAAGCAACACATTCCCTGAAAAAGAGCATTTTCTGAAAGAGCTTCTATTTTGCAGAAATGTAGCCTGCTCTGCATACCCATGGGTGCACAGAGCAGAGAGCCTCCCTATGATCGGCATTGATCTTTTAATCCTTTTAGGTCATTTGGTTTGTTGTCCTAGTCTACCTGTTTTTATCATTCTGTTACAAATCAAAAAGAAAATCTTTTCAGCAAGTGCTGGAAAATATTTTTTATGAATGACATGTAGACTACAAATTTTGGTAAATATAAATTTAAATAAAACTTTGTTCTTATTTTTTCTCAAATCCTGCAAATATACATCCACCTTCAAGTTTTCTCTTTTGTAGACAAAATCAGTCTAAAAGCACAGCAAGAAAATCCCTCATACTCTTTCAACAGCCAACATAAACTTCAACAATCCAATCAACTAATTATAAATTATGAAAACAAAGACTGAAGCTGTCTCTCTCATTTAAGGACAAATAAATTATAACAGTAAGAGCAGGACAAGTTTATCACCCCTGCTCCAGAAGGAAAGTATTTTCAAGATTTATCCGCTGAATGAGCATACTTCCGTAAGCACCTAACTACAGAGGATACACATGAATTCGAGATTGTCCAAACGCATACTTGTACTAACAGGAAAGAAACCGTTCAAAACCCTACATCTTTCTGGGTTGTTTATTTGTTTGTTTGTTTCACTTTTTGTTGCTATTGTGGTTTACAGAATAAATACCAGGAAGGCAAAATTTCAGTATATGAAAGAAAAATAACTTGGGTGAAAGGTGTTGTACAAATAGCTAACCAATTATTACTCTGAAGAAAAATAAAAAACATCGTTTGCCTGAATTGAATAATAAATTCAGTCAGAACAGTTGCATTGGGACATTGCCTTAAGCTCTTCAAGAGGCACATTAGGAAAGAGTCATTGCTTAAGTGTGTTAACACATTTGTACTTCATCCCAGGTGCCGACATGGAGAAATTTTCCTAAGTGGCTAACAACTTTTAGATTTCTAGCAAACATTTCTACCAAGGAAAGCTTTTTCAGTTTTGTATCACAACATATTATGACAGTCTCAGTATTAAAATCCATGTTACAGTTATTTGAGATATTACATTCAATATAACACCCTAGTACATGTTAGGTTGTTGTTGTTAGGTGCCATCAAGTCGAGTCCGACTCATAGCGACCCTATGTACAGCAGATCGAAACACTTGCCGATTCTGTGCCAGGCAAATGATCTTATTTATGTTTAAGTCCATTGTTGCAGACACTGTGTCAATCCATCTGGTGGAGGGTTTTCCTCTTTTGCGTTGACCTGCCACTCTTCCAAACATGATGTCCTTCTCCAGGGATTGTTCTCTCCTGACTACATGTCCGAAATATGTAAGAAGCAGTTTGGCCATTCTTGCTTCCAAGGAGCACTCTGGTTGTACTTCTTCTAGGACAGATTTGTTGGTTCTTTTGGCATTCCATGGTATATTCAGTAGATGTCTCCAGCACCACAATTCAAAAGCATCAATTCTTTTTCTGTCTCTCTTGATCAATGTCCAGCTTTCACAACCATATGATGTCACTGAAAATACCATGGTATGAGTCAGATGCACCTTCGTCTTCAGTGTGACATCTTTGCTTTTCAATACTCTAAAGAGATCTTACCAGAAAATCAAGATCCAACTGAATGCGCAAACTATCAGACAATATCATTAATATCACACACCAGCAAAATTCTACTAAAGATCATTCAGAAGCAACTGCAGCAGTATATAGACAGGGAATTACCCTCGTACATAGCACAGTGTTAAGTACTTAGTAAACACTCAGATGTTTATTGAATGAACACATGAAACTTTTTGGTGTTCTGTAATTTACTTCATTTTGAAGACTTAGTTTGAAAAGGAGGGTACACTCAAAGTTTTTAAATAAAGGCATGCAAAATCCCAAATTAGTCAGATTAAAGCTTTGCAGACAAAATCAATCTAAAAGCAGAGCAAGAGAATCCCTCATACTCTTTCAACAGCCAGCATAAACTTCAACAATCCAATCAACTAATTATAAAAACAAAGACTGAAGCTATCTCTCGCATTTAAAGTCAAATAAATTATAACAGCATGAGAAAGACAAGTTTATCACTCCTTCAGAAAGAAAACGGAAATAGAAATGACAAAGACAAAAAAGGTATTAATGCCTCACATCAAACCTCACTTTACTTATGTGACAAAAACTACAAAAGAATTTAAGCCAGGTGCAGTTGCGCATTCCTGTAATCCCAGTGACTCTGAAGGTAGAGGCAGGAGGATCACAAATTCAAGACCAGAGACAGTCTGCATAATTTAGCAAGACTCTGTCTCAAAAAAAAAAAAAGAAAGAAAGAAAAATAATGGGCTGGGGGTGCAGCTCAGTGGAACAGCACTTGCAAAGCATGTAAGCACGAGGCCCTAGGTTCAACTCCCAGCACCAAAAAAAACAAAAACAAAAAAAAAAAAGAACTTAATGTAAAAATCTAAAAATCTGTGAAGTCAAAAGTCAAGTTTTTGTTATCTCTTATTTTAATTAGCCTGACTTATTCAGTAATACTTTTTTTTAACTAGTGAAAATAAGTCCATCATTTTAGCTTGATAGAATCAAAGGAAAAAATACAGAAGACTAAGGAATAACAAGAAACACAATGACAAATTGGAGAAAATACTTGCCAAATGTAGAAAATATTAAGATTAACATTCATACGTAAGAAGTTAAAGAAATTCAAGAAGTATAATTCAAAGAAAACACAGAAAGACAAAGGACTTGAACAAACAATTCACTGCACAATCCTATATGATGAACACTTAAAAATTTACTAATAATTAAAGACCTTTGTGTGTCTTTCAGCTTGTCATGTCATCCATATTTCAGATAACAGCAGGGCCACCCATGGTGGACAGGTTTCAGCTGAACTTCTAGCCTAAGAAAAACTGAGGAGAAAGACATAGCAGCCCACTCCTGAAACAGCCATTGAAATCCCTATGAATAGCAGGCAAGCACTGTCAAATATGTTGTTGTTGTTGTTGTTGTTAGGTGCCATCAAGTCGAGTCCGACTCATAGTGAGTCTCATAGGGTTTTCAATGGCTGATTGTTTCGGGATTGCCTTGGGAGTGGGTTGCCATGTCCTTCTCCCATTTTGCAGTGCTGGGAATCAAACTCGGGACCTCAGTGACTGCAGAGCGGTGCTCTACCAACTGAGCTAAATCCCAGCCCCATTGTCAAATATAGTGCTAGAAAATAAGACCTTCAGGCTTGAAGGCATTGAAGAAATGACTAAGGAAGAGTCGCTTCCTCAAAGTAGAGTTTACCTTAATGATAGGAATGGATTAAATTCTCTGGGACCTCCTTTTGCTGATGTGGAAAGACTCAAGATGAGAACAAACAGTAGCCACAACAATGGGCTCAAACACAAAGATTATGTGTATGGCACAATGTTTAGTAGTGTTTCCATCTGTTGTACATGTGGTCACTGTGAGTCAGACCTGACTCAATAACACCCAAAAAACAACAACAAATAATTAAAGAAATACAATTTAAAGCATTAAGAGAGCAAATATATCCTCATCAGATTAATAATAGCCATTTTTACTGAGGGCATTTATAAATAAAATTTTCTTAGGATATATTTAGAAAGATAAATTCATGTTAAATTTATGGAAAGCAATTGACAAATGCCTACAAATATATAAAATGTGTCTCCATAATCATAGGAAAACCAATTCTACTTCTGGGAATTTAGCCTCTAAATACACCCATCTACACACTCTAAATAACTACTTCTTTTAGAATTTTTTATCATACTGAAAAGCTGGAAACAGTCTAAATGCCCTTAAAGAAATAGTTAAAAATTTATGACTAAGCTATACAATGGAATATAATATGACATGAGTATTTCTTAAAATTATATGGCTACATGTTTATGACATGGAAATATGTCTCAAAATATGCTAGAATAAAAGGTAAATTATAGAGAAAACTGTACATTTATTCCAATTTGTGCAAAAAAAAAAATCAGGCTTGTGTTCATATCTTTGCTGTATGTCCAGAAAGAAGGCTTGAAAGATATCACTTTATTATTAGGAGCAATAAGTTATGAGAACTGGAGAA
>VMDO01000970.1:0-108555 GCA_007922755.1 Pedetes capensis
AGGGAGGACTTCACCCGCAAGGACGCCTTCCAGTCCACCATCGACAGGAAGCCGCCCATGGACCCCCTGGACCACATCCTCAGAGACAAATACCCCAAGAGGAAGGAAGCCAACATCAAGGCCCACTACGGCTAGTGAGGGCCAGGCCGCCTGGAGTGGCCACAAAGCACTGTGGCCCAGCCCTGTCACTGTCCTCTCCCCAAGCCTCGCTCTGATGCCATGTCAGTAGGAGGCCTGCCTAGCGATGGGCTGACTTTTGATTCCCAACTTTGCTGGAGCAAAAAACCCTGATGGTGTGGAAAGGGGGGCAGGCGAGAGCAAGCTGTGTCTCGCGTAGGAAGGCAGCGCCGCACTGTCCACCCAGCGGCCAGGCTGCTGCCTGCCTGGGCCTCCTCTTCCCCTGCAGTGCCTGTAGCCCACCCCGGGCCCCAGGGGCAGGCAGGAGGCTGTGGCTGGGCCATGAATAGGAACCCACAGAGCTGGCTGTGCGGCGCCCAGGGGAAGGCAGGTGGACCGGGTGATTACAGAGGGGTAAACAAAGTTTTGACAGCCTCCACGGGGACATCGGTAGCTCACAAGCAAAAGGCAACTGCGAACGAGTGTATTCCACTGGGTACCGAGCCTGGTTCTGAAAGCTTAAAAAAAAAAATGAAGAAAAGAAAGAAAACCAAGCAACCCAAACAACCCCCAAAACAGCAGTGCTTGTCTCCGCCCCATTAACACGAGATCTCTGTGGCAAGAAAGCCCTGCCGTGGTGTAGAGCTGCCCTCAGCGCAACTGCCTGACCCTCTGACGCCTGGCCTTCTTGGTGCTACAGTGTTTGCCAACCAAGCGCCCCATGGGAGATCAACTAGGAATGTATTTTTGCTACAGCAATGTTGGGTTTCAAATGCTCAGAGTAGGAATGTGTTATGTGTATCTTTCAAATAAAAGTTGTAGCAACTGCACAACCGTCCTAGAAGGCTGGCCTCTTCGCTCCAGGTCCTCTGGGCCCCAGAAACTTCCTTCTCCTGAGCTGAGTGCCTTTGCCTGGGGAGATGGAAATCCTGCCCCACACCTCCCCTTCCTCCCCTTAATTGGCGGCTGGGCAAAGGCACGGGGAGACCCGGTGCGGGCTGATTTCCTCCCCACTCAGGGCTCCTTCTCTGGTTTTCTAGAATAAGGAACATTAGCAAAACCCATGTCTCCACCCCAGCTAAAGCCAGCGCTCAGCTGGGGTGGCTGAGCCTGGGCTGGCAGAGAATCCCCTCCGAGTGCTGCCCTGGCGGCCCCTGTGTCCACCCTTCTTCAGCTGCACCAGTCAGAAGCTGCTGGCTCCTGGGCTGGCTGGGACTGCCTGCCCAGATGGGAACTGCTAGTGATGTTCCTAGGGCAACATGTCCCTCCTCCTTTGAGTGGCAGCCTGCCCCTGTTCACAATTGAATAATTTTCCATTGACCTGCCACAATTAATTGGTGGATTTTTTTAGCCTTTTAGACCCACATGGGGCTGGGACCACTTGGGCACCTGGTGTATTTCAGCATTTTCCGTTCTATTAGAGACTTACCTTCCCCAGTAGCATCTCTCAATCCTGGGCAGCCAGATGTGCGTGTGGCGCGGGAGGCAGGTCCAGGGCTTGGCTGCAGGACAGTCATCTGGAGTCTGCCTGGTGGGGGATGGTGGGGCAGTGGGGGCAGTTATGTGGCCTCCAGGAGCCTGCAGTCCAGTCCAGGCAGCGAGGGCTGCTGTCTTCCTAGAGCCCCAGAACTACCCCATGCCAGCGTCCTGCTCTTTGGCTGGTACCCCGCATGGGGTGTGGGGAGCGGATGCCCTACACACCTGAGTGGCCATAGCTTCCATTCCGCCCTGGCCTCCAGGGCCCATAGTCTGATATCGGTGTGAATGTCTATCACAGGAGATGGAGGGACCCAGGGCAGAGATACTGCAAGATACAATGTGGACGGGCAAAAGCATCGAGAACTGAGGGATGTGACTAGGTCAAGGGAGAGTTTACACGCAGGTCACCAGGGACTTGTCACTTCATCCAGCCCTTGCCCTGTTGGGCATAACCTAATGGCTTGGCAGTGGGAGACCTGACCTCCAAGCCTGTGTCCCACAATGCCCTGTGACCAGGCCCCCTACCCATTGCCCTCTCCTCTTGGGGACAAATTGTGTCGGACTGGGACGGGTTCTCCATACCTCCACATCAGGATCTAGGACGGTGCCCCCTCGTCCGACCAAACCTCCTTCCCATGCAGAGGCAGGCATCCCGCCCCCGGTTGTGGACACACGTGAGTGAAGCCTCAGCGCTCTGTGTCCACCTTGGTCCCATGGTGTCCTGGGCACAGGCGGTGTTGCCCCTGCAGCTGTGAGTGAACAGTTTCTTGCACTTGTCCGTGGGTGGGAGTGGCATTGCTGGTGCCCCCTCTTCCTAGCACCTCTGATGCCCACCCCCAGCCATACAGCTCTGGCTGATCTGGCTGGCCGGAACACCAGAGGCCAGGAGCTGCGGAGTCTGCAGACCTGTCATCCAGGAGAGATCAGAGGACCGGCGAGGCCACCAAGCAGTGCCAACCTGAACCACCACACACATGGGTGACCAGGAGGACTCGGGCTCCAAGTGGGGGAGGGGAAAGTGGCATGTGAACGGGGCCTGTGGGATTGCTGAGCCCTGTCCTGAGGAGCAGCATGTGCCAGGGTCCTTGCGGAGCCCAGGACTGGGATAGGAGACACAAAGCGCTGAGGCGCATGGCTGGGCCCGGGGCCTCCGTCTCCATCTGCTTGGGGAGAAGTTTCCCAAGCTGTGGGTGGCGCAGGCAGCCGCAGGACGCAGGCACGCTGGGCCCGAGGTTGGGGCTCAGGGTTGGAGGGGAGCCCAGGCTGGTCACCGTGTGCTGGACAGCTGGGGCTGCCTGGTCACCGCATGGACATGCAGGGGCTGGGGAGGCGCTCCAAGGGTGAACCTGGCACCCCGCTGACAAATGCACAGGGCGGTGGCCACTGTGGGCTGCGTGGACTTGGCGTCATGAACATTCCCATCCCCAGTAAAGTCTGTGGGACCCAGTTCCAGCATCTGCTTGTACCCTGCTCCATGCCCTATGGCACAGCATGGGGTGCGGGAGGTGACTGGGGTTCCAGGACTGCCCACTCTCCTTCCTGAGAAAGGACCCCCTCTTTTACTGGAACATTCCTGTGCGTTTCTCAGGGAACTCTGCACCCCAGGGCTGCTCAGCCCCTTCGCAGAGCCAGTTCTGGCCATGGCTGTGGCGGAGAGGTCAGGCTGCCTCCCGAGCTGGCTGTCACCCAGGCTAAGCCCCCACCCCTGGGCTGGGCTACAGTGGTTCCTATGTGTGTCCCCAGGGTGATAAAGGGTCCGTGCAGGTCTCTCTTAGGGCTGGCACTGCAGTTCTGTGAAGTCCAGACTCTCTCAGGAATAAACAGAACAGTCCCTAATGGCTCCTTATTCATAAAACCAGTGGAGGCTTGCGGGTAAAATAGCGCCTGAGCTGTTTACAAAGATGCACTGTTTATCTTCAGTCGGGGGGCCTGGGAAGCTCCAGGGTGGAGGCAGCTGGAGGAGTCATCACACCAGCCAGAGCCAAGGTGGCTCCCATGCCCAGGTCCCCAGAGTGCCGGCCCCACTGTCCCCTCCAGTGTCCCTTCTCAGCCAGGCTTTGAGTGCCCCAGCTAGGAGGGCTCAATTTGGCCCCGGGTCAGCAGACAGAGATAAGAGCGCCAGGGCCTCTGGGCCTGTCCACAGAGGGGATCATAGCCACCTGCCTGCCGTGGGGTCTCCCCTTAGGTGGGGGCCCTGCCCATCCAGCCTGTCCTCTGTGCTGCCAACCTGTCCCCATGGCAGTTTCCCCAGCCATAAGCTGCTCGGGCTGCAGCTCCCAGGGCCAGCCAGCCAGATCCCCTGAGCTCAGTGTCACAGAGCCTCTTAGGGCTGACAAGGGCCCTGCCTGTCCCCAGGAACAGTGTGCTTTGCAGCCTAGAAGGGGTTTACCGAGGGTCCGACGGACCAGCAGTATGGAAAGACCCCACAGCGAGGGCCCCTCCCTCCAGCTCCCACCAACAGCAACAAGGGACATCCGTGACAGCCATTCCCCAGGGCTCAGGTGTACACCCAGTCTGTCCTCCACAATGTGGGCACATCTGGAGAAACTGAGGCTCACAGAGGGCCATGATGTCCCCAGGTCCCAGGTGGCGAGAGGCTGGGCCAGGAGTGGACCCCAGTCTTGGGGCCTCACGTGTGGCTAACTGGGGCTTAAGGCAGAGCTGAGACCTGAGGTGGCCCTGGGAAACCCAGCCTGGCTGTCACCAAGTCCCAGCCTCCACGTCGGGAGAAACACGGGCAGGTGTCAAGGAGGCAGGGCTGCAGGTCACCTTGGCCAAACTGGACGTGACCAAGACCTGTCAGGACAGCTTCCAGCAGGCTGCCCGCCAGCTCCCTGCCCCGGGGTCACTTCCTGCCTCACTGAGCATAGCCCTCCCCCAGCTCCCTGCATGGACCTGGGATGGACAACCTTGTGCTGCCAGCTGACCCTGCGCAACCCTGACTTCCAGGCATCCCAGCCCTGCCCACCGGCTCCTGGGGGCTGAGGGCTCCACATCTGTGCCAACAGCAGCTACAGAAATCGGGGAATAGTGTTGCCCCCTCCAGGCATTCTTCTGAGATTCTTATGTTTGAGGGGCCCCAAATATAACATCTGCGGTGGCTCCTGGCTCCCCTGACCTGAGAGTCAATTGGGACAGGCGGGGACCCAAGGCTGGGCTGAGATACAGGTAGTCCATGGGGGACCTCCTCACACCCACCTGACATTACCTTGCCCCAAACCAGCAACCCCGCCACACAGGCATCCACTAAGTCCTGAGCGCCCTGGGCCACCAGTGGCTTCTGAAACAGAATCTGCCTTGGAGGCCTAGGGGTCCTGGCGGAGCTCTCCTCATGGGGTGGGACTTTTCTGGAGGGCTGTGCCCAGCCACTGTCCCCACCGCCATGCCTTCCCCTGGCATCTCTGCAGACAACAGCTTGGCTGTTGAGACCCCTCATTTTGCACTGGAGGAGCTGTGGCACAGAGCGGGCAGGCAGCTGGCCCTTGGCCTCACAGCACGGTGGGGACCCATCTGTGGCCAGCAGCCATGGTCACAGCTGACCTGTACTTTCTAGGGAAACAGTGAAACCGAGGCTCCTACCTTGTGCACGTACATGCGGGTGGAGGGGCATGCGGGCTATAGGGGCATGAGGGCTGCGGGGCACTGTGGGCTGCTCAGCCTGGCCCTATCCAATGCAGTGGAAGCTGGAGTGGACAGTGCTGCTCTGGCATCAGCTCTAGGTGGTGGACCCGCTGCCCGCACCTGCCCACACAGGCCCTGGGGATGCCAGCCCCTTCCTGGAGTGGCTGGGGACCTGCCCAGAGTCTGCCTCTCCTCCCAGCCCCCAGTGCCCCACCCAGGGAAGAGGTCGCTCAGTTCTCACCATCTCTGCAGTCCCCCCAGGGCAGGCACAGCGTGTTGTGTTCAACATTCGCTTGGCCAGGGGAGGGAAGGCAGGGCTGGGGAGGGGAGGCTAGGGTCCCCCTGTGATGTCCCCCAGTGCTCCCAAGACTGTGGAGCCAGCCCCACGATAGAGGGAGAGCTGGGTTCGCAGGCAGGGTCTCCAGCATGTGCTGTGCTCCCTCCCCACGGTGGCTTCCTGGAAGCAGAGCACTGAGGACAGCCTTGCTCTGACATGCCCTGACCCACTCTGCTGCTGCTGTGCCATCGAGAGTCACAGGCGGCAGAGGGACACGTTGACCTTGCATTCACTGTCCTGGGATGGCCAGCACCCACGACAGGGCCAGAACTGACCCTAGCATCCATAGGCTGTCCCCAGTAAAAGAAGCAGCTTGGGGAGGGCCGCCACGCAATCCCCGCCAGCTGCACCTTCACTGAGCCAAAGAACAGCTGAAGACAGCGCCCTGGCCCCTGAACTCACGTGTGGAAGCCCCCGATGCGAGGCTGCGGAGTGACAGATGTCATATGCCCTCTGCAGGTGTCAGCGTGGGAGGAGGGCGGGTGGATGGCCAAGTAACCAGCACACCCCCCGGGGCCTAGATCCCGGTTAGGTGAAGAGTCTGGCCTCGGGGCATCCCCTCGGCCAGGGAGGTGGGCGTGAGCGCTCTCTGCAGAGATTCCAAAGGACAAGGCGCCTGTGGCCACCCGGCAGGCCAGCGGAGCTGGAAGACAGTCCGCATGGGGGCTGGGCACCAGGCCTGGCAGTGAGGTGTGACCGTGTGAGGATAGACGCCATCCAAGGCACAAACCACTGTGGGGCTGGGGCCAGGGCAGCCGTGAGGCCCCAGCCCGGCCTCCCCTGCAGTTCCAGAGCAGCCAGGGTCTGCCAACTTCCTAGACAGGAGCCATCGGCCATTGGCTCCGTGGGTATCTGGAACTTTCCGGCCCACGAGAGCGGACCTGTGAGAGCTGCCGGGCCGTGGAGAGTGTGGTCAAACTCCGGAAGGCAGGGCCATCGTGATTCCTGTGGGGGGCCATCGGGGCCTCTCCCCTTGACTCAAGGGTCTGTGCCCGACATTCCCAGTTAATGATGCGGCTGCTCTCGTCAGTCCACATCCTGTTTGCACCCAGTCCTTATCTGGTAGCTGGCACTGCCCCCTCCTGCTCCACCTGCAGTCCGAGAGGAATCCCAGGGCCAGGAATGCAGAGCAATCAGGCCGCCCACAGGCCTGGACACCTGGGACACCTGGGGCATCTATATAAAGCAGACTCCCGGGAAGGGAGTCACGCCTCCTGGACAAGGACTGGAGCCGTTGCACTCTGCCCAACCCACAGTGGAACCCAGAGACCCAGCTGAGGACTGCGAGCAGGCCAGGAGCACGGAGAGTACAGCCCCGTCTCCAGCAGAAACCCCGGCACAGGAAGACCCAGACCCCACAGTTAAGGCCCCAGGCCGGGGAGCCCCACACCCTGTCTTGCTGACAACTCCTGCTGCTAGAGCGGCCGAAGCCATGCACTAGTGTGGGCTGTGCTTCCACCTTGCACTTTTCCTACTCTTTCCTGGATCCTAGGCGCTTTCTTGGTGGTGAATGTCCCCAGTTTCTGCCAGATCTCCAAAGGGGGAACAGTGACTTCCTGCCCCACATCAAGACGAGTCCTTTCTAGAGAGCTGAGCCCACCCAGGTGCATTCACCCACCAGGGCCGAGCCTCCCTCTTCACACTACCAAGTCAGGGGAAGGGGGCCTGTCCTGCAGAAGCCACCTGGGAGGCCCCTCTACAGCTATGTGGCCTGGAAAGTCTCCCCCCAGGCTTTCTGGCACTTTCCTGCATGAAGAGTGGGAAGGACCACAGTGGCTAGAGACCAGGCTCACCGTGGAGTTGAAGCAGAGCTGGGCATGGAAAGTCTTTAGCCCAGAGCCCAGCCCACCCACGGTGCTGAGCCCGCTACACCCCTCTCATCTGCTCCTGCCCAGGGGGGTGTCTTGAGTTAGGCCAAGTGCCACAAATTCACCAAATCCACTGTGGAAACAACTTCTTTCCGTGTTAAAGGGACAGCAGAGTGCCCCCGCTAACCAGCTCAGCTAGACTCATTCATTGTCAAGTTGAAAACACCAGTGGGTGCTTCTCACTTTCTACCCATGGCTCTGAGAGGATACAGCCCGAGAGTCAAGAATTCTAAGAAAACAAAAATGAACCCAAATTCACGAGGCCCTCTGGGGGCTGCCTGTGCGCTGCTGGGGGCCATCTGACAGCTGGGGTATTACAGTCTGAAGCCACCAGGGCAGTCGGATCCTGGGGACCGCAGGGGAGTGAGAACCACCCTAATTGGTACAGCTAGCCACTGAGCCTGCTAAGAAACCAAGGCTGGCCCGTGAGGAGCAATGGCAGCCCAGACCTCCGGGAGTCTGTGGCCAAGGTGTTGAGTGTGGCCAGGTGCCAGGCTCTAACTCCCTCTTCTCCTTCCTCTGGACAGATGAGGGGCCCACACTTCCTGCCCTACCTCCTCCTCCTGCCGCTGGGTGCCTGCTTGCCTCTGCTGGACAGAAGCGGGCCTGCGGACGCCGTGGATGGCATCGGAGCCGGTGAGAGCTGGGGCCTCCTGCCTGAGGGGCGCAGTCCTCCCTTTGTGGGGGGTTTCCCACTGCACCCCAGAGCCCTGCATCAGGCCCTGATCATCCTGGCCGAGGAGCTGCAGGCCTTGCGCAGAGAGTGTGTGGGCTCCCGCCTGAGGAGGGAGGACTACATCCGCGAGGCCGACTTCCAGTCCACCATCGATACGAAGCTGCCCATGATCCCATTGAAAGCCATCGTCGAGGAGCTCAAAAAAAGGAAGAGGAAGAAATGCGGCTTCAAGTTCCGCTTTGGCCGGTGAGGGCCAGGCCGCCTGGAGGGGCCGAGTGCACTCTGCCCCAGCCCTGTCACTGTCCTCTCCTCCAGCCTCGCTCTGATGCCATGTCAGTAGGAGGCCTGCCTAGCGATGGGCTGACTTTTCATTTCCAACTTTGCTGCAGCAAAAAACCCTGATGGCTTGGAAAGGGAGGCAAGCAAGAGCAAGCTGTGTCTCGCGTAGGAAGGCAGCGCCGCACTGTCCACCCAGCGGCCAGGCTGCTGCCTGCCTGGGCCTCCTCTTCCCCTGCAGTGCCTGCAGCCCACCCCAGCCCCCAGGGGCAGGCAGGAGGCTGCGGCAGGGCCATGAATAGGAACCGGCAGAGCTGGCTGTGGGGCGCCCAGGGGAAGGCAGGTGGACTAGGTGATTACAGAAGGGTAAGCAAAGTTTTGACAGCCTCCATGGGGACATCAGTAGCTCATGAGCGAAACGCAAGTGCGAACTAGTGCATTCTACTGGGTACAGAGCATGGGTCTCAAAGTTTAAAAAAAAAATGAAGAAAAGAAAGAAAAACCAAGCAACCCAAACAAACCAAAAAACAGCAAACTTTCCCTCCACCCCATTAACACGAGATTTCTGTGTCAAGAAAGCCCTTCCGTGGTGTATAGCTGCCCTTCGGCAAGGCTGCCTGACCCTCTGACGCCTGGCCTTCTTGGTGCTACGGTGTTTGCCAACCTAGCGCCTCCTGGGAGAACAACTGGGAATGTATTTTTGCTACAGCAAGGTTGGATTTCAAATGCTCAAAGTAGGAATGTGTTATGTGTATCTTTTCAAATAAAAGTTGTAGCAAATGCACAACCATCCTAGAAGGGTGGCCTGCTTCCCTCCACGTCCTCTGGGCCCCAGAAACTTCCTCTCAGTAAGTTCTATTAGTGACTTACCTTCCCCAGTAGCAGCACTCAATCCTGGGCAGGTGGATGTGCAGGTGGGGCGGGAGGCAGGGCCAGGGCTTGGCTGCAGGACAGTCATCAGGAGCATGCATGGTGGGGGGGATGGTAGGGCAGTAGGGGCAGTGAGGTGGCCTCCAGGAGCCTGCAGTGCAGACCAGGCAGCCGGGGCACGGTCTCCCCAGAGCCCAGCTCCACCCCAGGGCAGGTGGCCACAAGGAGAGGACGTGGCCCTTCTGATTATTGGCTGGATGGGCTTGGAACCCAGGCCATCACCCTGCCCTCCGGCTGGTACCCCACAGGGGCTATGGAGTGCGGACTCCCTACCCAACTTCGGGGCCACAGCCTCTATCCCACCCTGGCCTCTAGGTCCACAATCTGATGTCGGTGCCGATGGCTATCACTGCAGATGGAGGGACCTGGGGACAGGGTTAATGCGAGAGACAATGGGGACAGGCAGAAACACCAAGAACTGAGGGATGTGAGCAGGCTGAGGGACCAGTTTACATGCAGGTCACCAGGGCCCTGTCACTGCACCCAGCCATTGTCCAGTTGGGCCCAACCTGATGGTTGGGCAAAGGGAGGCCTGACCCCAAAGCCTGTGTCCCTCGATGCCATGTGACCAGGCCCCTACCCCTTTCCTCCTTCCCTGGGGAGAGAGTGAGCCGAGCTGGGACGGGGTCTCCATACCTCCACATCAGGATCTGGGACAATCCCCCTCTTTGACAGAATGAGGTCCATCCAAACCTCCTTCCTACGCAGCAGCGGGTCCCCGCCCCAGCTGTGGACACACCTGAGTGAAGCTGAGCTCTCCGCGTCCACCTTGGTCCCATGGTGTCCTGGGCACAGGCGGCGCTGCCCCTGCAGCCGTGCGTGAACAGTTTCTTGCGCTTGTCCCTGGGGTGGGAGTGGCATTGCTGGTGCCCCCTCCTCCTAGCACCTCTGCAGCCCACCCTCATCCATGCAGCTCTGGCTGATCTGGCTTCGACTGGAACACCAGAGGCCGGGAGCTGCAGTGGCTGGAGACCCGTCATCCAGGAGAGATCAGAGGACCGGCGAGGCCCACAAGCAGTGCCAACCTGAACCACCAGCCACAGGGGCGACCAGGAGGACTTGGGCCCCGGGCGGGGGAGGGGAAAGTGGCATGTGAGCGGGGGCCTGTGGGATCGCTGAGCCCTGTCCTGGGGTCTGAGGAGCAGCATGTAGCAGGGGCCTTGCGGAGCCCAGGACTGGGAGAGGAGACACAAAGCACTGAGGCGCGTGGCTGGGCCCAGGGCCTCTGTCTCCATCTGCTTGCGGACAAGCTTCCCAAGCTGTGGGTGGCGCAGGCAGGCGCAGGACACAGCCACGCTGGGCCTGAGGTTGGGCCTCAGGGTTGGAGAGGAGCCCAGGCTGGTCACGGTGAGCTGGACGGCTGCACCTGCCTGGTCACCGCGTGGACTTGTAGGGGCTGGGGAGGCGCTCCGAGGGTGAGCTCGGCACCCCACTGACAAACAGCACAGGGCGGTGGCCACTGTGGGCTGTGTGGACTTGGCGTCACGAACATTCCCATCCCCAGTAAAGTCTGTGTGACCCTGCTCCAGCCTCCGCTCATCCCTTGCTCCATGCCCCACGGCACAGCATGGGGTGGGGGAGGTGCCAGGGGTTCTAGGACTGTCCACTCTCCTTCCTCAGAAAGGAACCCCTCTTTTACTGGGACCATCATGCACGTTTCCAAGGGTGTTCCACACCCCAGGGCTGCTCAGCCCCTTCGCAGAGACAGTTCTGGCCGTGGCTGTGGCCATAGAGGTCAGGCTGCCTCCTCAGCTGGCTGTGCTCCCAGGCTAAGCCCCCCAACCCTGGGCTGGGCACCAGCACTTACCATCCATGTCCCCAGGGTGATAAACTGTCCCTGCAGGTCTCTCTTAGGGCTGGCACTGCAGTTCTGTGAAGTCCAGACTCTCTGGGGAACTAACAGTCCCTTAATGGCTCCTTATTCATAAAACCAGCTAGAGGCTTGTGGGTAAACTAGTGCCCTGAGCTGTTTACAAAGACGCAGTGTTTATCTTGGGCCGGGGGTCATGGGAAGCTCCAGGGTAGAGGCAGCTGGAGGAGTCCTCACACCAGCCAGCGCCAAGGTGGCTTCCCAGGCCTGGGTCCCCAGGGTGCTGGCCCCACTGTCCCCTCTAGTGTCCTGGCTCAGGCAGGCTTCTAGTGCCCCAGCTAGGATGGCTCAATTTGGCCTGGCATCAGAGGACAGAGAAAGGAGAGCCGGGGCCTCTGGGCCGGGCTACAGAGGGGATCATCGCCACCTGCCTGCTGTGGGGTCTCCCCTCAGGTGGGGGCCCTGCCCATCCAGCCTGTCCCCTGTGCTGCCAGCCTGTCCCCATGGCAGTTCCCCCAGCCATAAGCTGCTCGGGCTGCAGCTCCCAGGGCCAGCCAGCCAGATCCCCCGAGCTCAGTGGCACGGAGACTCTTGGAGCTGACGAGGGCCCTGCCCGTCCCCAACAACAGTGCGCGCCGCAGCCTGGAAGGGGTTTCCCGAGGGGCCGATGGACCAGCAGTGCAGAATGACCCCACAGCGAGTGCCCCTCCCTCCGACTCCAACCAACAGCGGCAAGGGACACCCGTGAGAGCCCTTCCCCAGGGTTTTGGTGTACACCCAGTCTGTCCTCCACGATGTGGGCACATCTGTAGAAAAAGAGACTCACAGAGGGCTGTGATGGCCCGAGGTCACAGGTGGCTCATGGCTGGGCCAGGAGTGGACAAAAGTCTTTGGGCCTCACATGTTGCTAAGTGGGCCTTAAGTCAGAGCTGAGAACTGAGGTGGCCCTGGGAAACCCAGCCTGGCTGTCACCAAGTCCCAGCCTCCACGTCAGGAGAAACACAGGCAGGTGTCAAGGAGGCAGGGCTGCGGGTCACCTCGGCCAGGCTGGACGTGACCACAACACGTCAGGACAACTTCTAGCAGGCTGCCCGCCAGCTCCCTGCCCCGGAGTCACTTCCTGCCCCACTCAGCATGGCCCTCGCCCAGCTCCCTGCATGGACCAGGGCTGGACAACCTTGTGCTTCCAGCTGACCCTGCGCAGCCCTGACTTCCAGGCAGCCCAGCCCCTGTGCACGGGCTTCTGGGGGCTCAGGGCTTCCCCATCTATGCCAACAGCAGCTGCAGAAATCAGGGATTAGTGTCGCCCACTGCAGGAATTCTTCTGGGCCCTATGTTTCAGGGGCCCCAAATCTAACATTTGGTGGCTCCTGGCACCCCTAACCTGAGGGTCAAGTGGGACAGGCAGGGACTGAAGGCTGGGCTCAGATACAGGTAGGCCATGGGGGACCTCCTCACATGCACCTGACATTGCCCTGCCCAAACCAGCACCCCCACCACATAGGCTCCCTATGGCCACTCAGTCCTGAGCGCCCAGTGGCTTCAGCCATGGAATCTGCCTTCGAGCCCTAGGGGTGCTGGCAGAGCTCTCCTCATGGGGCGGGACTGGCCTGGAGGGCTGTGCCCAGCCACTGTGCCCACCTGGCAGCTCTGCAGACAACAGCTTGGGAGTGGAAACCCCTCATTTTGCACTGGAGGAGTTGTGGCACAGAGAGGGCAGGCACCTGGCCCTTCGCCTCACAGTATGGTGTGGACCCATCTGTGGCCAGCAGCCAGGGTCACAGCTGACCTGTACTTTCTAGGGAAACAGTGAAACCGAGGCTCCTACCTTGTGCACGTACGTGCGGGTGGAGGGGCATGCGGGCTATAGGGGCATGCGGGAGTGTGTGGGGCAGTGCGGGGGGACTCAGCATGGCCCTAAGCACTGTGGTGGAAGCTGGAACGGCCAGTACTGCTCTGGCATCAGCTCTTGCTGGCGGACCCGCTGCCCAGTCCTGCCCACACAGGCCCTGGGGATGCCAGCCCCTTCCTGGAGTGGCTGGGACCTGCCCAGAGTCTGCCTCTGCTCCCAGCCCCCAGCGCCCCACCCAGGGAAGAGGTCGCTCAGTTCTCACCAGCTCTGCAGGTCCCCCAGGGCAGGCACAGCGTGGTGTCTTCCAACATTCACTTGGCCAGGCGATGCAAGGCAGGGCTGGGGAGGGGAGGCCAGGGTCCCCCTGTGGTGTCCCCCACTGCTCCCGAGACTGTGGAGCCAGCCCTACGCTCGAGGGAGAGCTGGGGGCCGTTGACAGGGTCTCCAGCGTGTGCTGGGCTCCCTCCCCATGGTGGCTTCCTGGGAGCAGAGCACTGAGGACAGCCTTGCTCCGTTGTGCCCTGACCCACTGCTGCTGTTGTGCCATCGTGAGTCACAGGCGGCAGAGGGACACGTCCAATTTTGCATTCATTGTCCTGCATGGACAGCAGCATGATGGGGCCAGAGCTGAGCCCAGCGTCCAGAGGGTGACCCCAGTAAGAGGAACAGGCTGGGGAGGGCCACCATGCAGTCCCCGCCAGCCGTGCACTCACTGAGGCGCAGAACAGCTGAAAACAGTGCCCTGACCCCTGAACTCACGTGGGAAGCCCCCGATGAGAGGCTGGGGAGTGAAAGACGTCATACCCCTCCGAAGGTGTCAGCGTGGGAGGAGGGCGGGTTGATGGCCAGGTCACCAGCACACCCCCGGGGCCTAGATCCAGGCTAGGTGAAGAGTGTGGCCTCAGGAGATCCCCAGGGGCAGGAAGGTGGGCGTGAGCGCTCTCTGCAGAGGTTCCGAAGGACAAGGCGCCCGTGGCCACGCAGCAGGCCAGCCAGAGGAGCTGGAAGACAGTCCGCATGGGGGCCGGGCACCAGGCCTGGCATTGGGTGTGACCGTGTGAGAGACAGACGCCATCCAAGGCACAAACCACTGTGGGGCTGGGGCCAGGGCAGCTGTGAGCTCCCAGCCTGGCCCGGCCTCCCCTGCAGTTCCAGGGTAGCTGGGGTCTGCCACCTTCCTAGAAAGGGGCCATCGGCCGCTGGCTCCGTGGGCATCTGGAAGTTTCTGGCCCATGAGAGCGGACCTGTGACAGCTGCTGGGCCGTGGAGAGTAAGGTCAACCTCCAGAAGGCAGGGCCATCATGATTCCTGTGGGGGGTCATCGGGGCCTCTCCCCGGGACTCGAGGGTCTGTGCTCAACATTCCCAGTTAATGATGTGGCTGCTCTCGTCAGTCCACACCCTGTTTGCACCGGGTCCTTATCTGATAGCCCGCACTGCCCGCTCCTTTGCCACCTGCAGACCCAGGGAATCCCAGGGCCAGGAATGCACAGCAATCAGGCTGCCCGCAGGCCCTGACACCTGGGGTGGCCTATATAAAGCAGGGACATCCCGGGAGGGGAGTCACACCTCCTGGACAAGGACCTGAGCTGCTGCACTCTGCCCAGCCCGCAGTGGTGCCCAGAGACCCAGCTGAGCACTGAGAGGAGGCCAGCGGCATGGTGAGTACAGCCCCGTCTCGAGCAGAAACCCCGGCACAGGATGCCCAGGGCTTGCTCCAGCCTGAGGGGTTTCCAGGGGAGCTGGGTCTGGCTACAGAGCAGGGTTGTTTGCGTTGTTTTTTGAAGACTTTTGGCTGAGCTCACTTCTTTGAAATGTTTTCAAGGGAGCTGTTTCTGGAAAGAGCTCTGGGTCGTTTCTGGAATGAGCTCTTTTTCTGTAGGGCCGCGCCCTCTGTCCCAGCTTCAGAGCTCAAGCCAGCCCCTGCTCACCCATGGTCATGACCACAAAGCCTTCTTCTGTGAGAGAAGGGGGCAGCTCTTGCCAAGGCTGAGGCGTCGGGAGCTGTCCTTCCCTCGAAATCCCTGGATTGGTCACACATGGTGCTGAGGACTGCGTTCTGGTGCACATTTCTGTTTTCTTTTCTTTTCTTTTTTTTTTTTTTTTTTTTTTTTTTTTTTTTTTTTTTTTGCGGTACTGGGGGTTGAACCCAGGGCCACGACCCTGCATGCTCTGCAAGTGCTGGGCCACTGAGCTGCGCACCCGGCCCATTTCCATTTACTTTTTGAGACAGGGTCTCTCTAAGGCACGCATACTGCCTCTGGTCTCGAACTTACGATCCACCCGCCTCCGCCTCCTGAGCCAATGGGATTACCGGCCTTTCCCACAGTGCCCAGCTCGGGTGCACCTTTCTAGGGCAGCAGGTAGAGCTGGGCTTGAACTCAGCTCTGCCCCTTAGAGAGCCGTGGGGTCCAGGGCAATCACTGCATCCGCTCGAGCCTGATGAAATGGCGGCTCGCCTCCCGGAAATGGGGTGGGAAGACTGTGAGGACGTAGGGAGAGCGGGACCCAGGGTTGGACCTGCCAGGGAGCCAGCCGTTCAAATCTAGGAGCCCAGAGGCTTCCCGTTCCGGCTATGTGGCCTGGGCAGTGTCACTCCAGCCCTTCTGTCACTTTCCTGTCTGAAAGTGGGAAGAACAACAGTGGCTAGAACCAGGCTCCCTGTGAAGTTGAAACAGAGCTGGGCATGGAAACTCTTTAGCCCAGAGCCCAGCTCACCCACTGTGCTCAGCCCTCTGCACCCTTCTCATCTGCTCCTGCCCAGGGGGGTGTCTTGAGTTAGGCCAAGTGCCACCAAATCTGCCAAATTCACCGCGGAAACAACTTGTTTCCGTGTTAAAGAGACAGCAGAGTGTCCCCGCTAACCAGCTCAGCTAGACTCATTCACTGTCAAGTTGAAAACACCAGTGGGTGCTTCTCACTTTCTACCCATGGCTCTGAGACGATACAGCCCGAGAGTCAAGAATTCTAAGAAAACAAAAATGAACCCAAATTCATGAGGCCCTCTGGGGGCCGCCTGTGCGCTGCTGGGGGCCATCTGACAGCTGGGGTATTACAGTGTGAAGCCACCAGGGCAGTCGGATCCTGGGGACCGCAGGGGAGTGAGAACCACCCTAATTGGTACAGCTAGCCACTGAGCCTGCTAAGAAACCAAGGCTGGTCCGTGAGGCAGCTTGGAAGCCTAGAGCAAAGGCTGCCCAGGCTTTCGCCAAGGTGTTGAGTGTGGCCACGTGCCAGCCTCTAACTCCCTCCTCTCCTTCCTCTGGGCAGATGAGGGGCCCACACGTCCTGCCCTACCTCCTCCTCCTGCCGCTGGGTGCCTGCTTGCCTTTGCTGGACAGAAGTGGGTCCGCGGACGCAATGGATGGCATGGGAGCCACTGAGAGCTGGGGGGACGCCATGGATGGCATCGGAGCCCGTGAGAGCTGGGGAAACGCCACGGATGGCTTTGGAGCCAGTGAGAGCTGGGGAAATGCCACGGAAGGCATTGGAGCCGGTGAGAGCAAGGGGAATGCCATGGATGGCATCGGAGATAGTGAGATTGCGGTGTATGCCCTGGATCTCATTAGAGCCGGTGGGAGCTGGTGGAACAACATAGATGGCAACAAAGCCGCTGAGGGCTGGAGGAGCGTCGTAGATGGCATGGGTGCTGCTGAGGGCTGGAGGAACGCCATAGATGGCATGGGAGCCAGTGAGAGCCTGGACCTCCTGGCTGAGGGGCGCAGTCCTCCCTTTGTGGGGCGTTTGTCACCGAGTGCCAGAGCCCTATATCAGGCCATGGTCGACCTGTCCAAGGAGATACGTGCCTTGAAGAGAGAGGATGAGGACGACTACCTGAGTGGGCAGAACTTAATCCGTAGTTCATACGTCCAGTCCATCATCGATACAAAGCCGCCCATGGACCCACTGGACCACATCCTCACAGACAAACACCCCAAGAGGAAGGAAGCCAGTTTCAAGGTCGGCTACGGGCAATGAAGGCCAGGCTGCCTGGAGGGGCCGCAAAGCACTCTGCCCCAGCCCTGTCACTGTCCTCTCCCCCAGCCTCGCTCTGATGCCATGTCAGTAGGAGGCCTGCCTAGGGATGGTCTTACTTTTCATTTCCGACTTTGCTGGAGCAAAAAACCCTGATGGTGTGGAAAGGGGGGCAGGCAAGAGCAAGCTGTGTCTCGTGTAGGAATGCAGGGCCGCACTGTCCACCCAGCGGCCAGGCTGCTGCCTGCCTGGGCCTCCTCTTCCCCTGCAGTGCCTGCAGCCCACCCCAGCCCCCAGGGGCAGGCAGGAGGCTGCGGCTGGGCCATGAATAGGAACCCACAGAGCTGGCTGTGGGGCGCCCAGGGGAAGGCAGGTGGACTGGGTGATTACAGAGGGGTAAGCAAAGTTTAAACAGCCTCCATGGGGACATCGGCAGCTCACAAGCAAAACGCAACTGCGAATGAGTGCATTCCACTGGGTACAGAGCATGGTTCTGAAAGATTAAAAAAAAAAAATGAAGAAAAGAAAGAAAAACCAATCAACCCAACAAACCAAAAAATAGCAATCCTTATCTCTGCCCCATTAACATGAGATCTCTGGCAAGAAAGCCCTGCTGTGGTGTATAGCTGCCCTTCAGCACGGCTCCCCGACCCTTTCACACCTGGCCTTCTTGGTGCTACGGTGTTTGCCAACCAAGTGCCTTATGGGAGATGAAGTAGGAATGTATGTTTGCTACAGCAAGGTTGGATTTCAAATGCTCAAAGTAGGAATGTCTTATGTGTATCTTTTGAAATAAAAGTTGTAGCAACTGCACAACCATCCTGGAAGGCTGGCCTCTTCCTCCAGGTCCTCTGGGCCCCAGAAACTTCCTTCTCCTGAGCTGAGTACCTTTGCCTGGGGAGATGGAAATCCTGCCACACACCTCGCCTAGCCTGCCCTTAATTGGCAGCTGGGCAAAGGCACGGGGAGACGTGGTGCGGGCTGATTTCCTCCCCACTCAGGGCTCCTTCTCTGGTTTTCTAGAATTAGGAGCATTAGCATAACCCATGTCTCCACCCCAGGGAAAGCCAGCGCTCAGCTGGGTGGCTGAGCCTGGGGCTGGCAGAGAATCCCCTGCGAGTGCTGCCCTGGCGGCCCCTGTGTCCACCCTACTTCAGCTGCACCAGTCAGAAGCTGCTGGCTCCTGGGCTGGCTGGGACTGCCTTCAAGATGGGAACTTCTATTGATGTTCCTATGGCAACATGTCCCTCCTCCTTTGAGTGGCAGCCTGCCCCTGTTCACAATTGAATAATTTTCCATTGAGCTGTCACAATTATTTGGGGGATTTTTATTAGCCTTTTAGATCCACACGGGGCTGGGCCCACTTGGCACCTCAGAGTATTTCAGCATTTTCTGTTCTATTAGTGACTTACCTTCCCCAGTAGCAGCTCTCAATACTGGGCAGCTGGATGTGCAGGTGGGGCGGGAGGCAGGGCCAGGGCTTGGCTGCAGGACAGTCATCTGGAGTCTGCCTGGTGGGGGATGGTGGGGCAGTGGGGGCAGTGAGGTGGCCTCCAGGAGCCTGCAGTGCAGTCTAGCCCAGGCAGCCTGGGGCACGGTCTCCCCAGAGCCCCAGTGCCACCCCAGGCCAGGCAGCCACCAGGAGAGGACGTGGCACTTCTGAGCATTGGCTGGATGGGCACGGAGCCCAGGCCAGTGCCCTGCCCTCCGGCTGGTACCCCGTAAGGGCTGTGGGGAGTGGACGCCCTACACATCTGCAGGGCCACAGCCTCCATCCCGCCCTGGCCTCCAGGGCCACAGACTGATATCGGTGCAGATGGCTATGACAGGAGATGGAGGGACCTGGGGACAGGGATACTGAGAGAGACAGACAGGACAGGCAGAAGCACCAAGAACTGAGGGATGTGACCAGGCTGAGGGACCAGTTGACACGGAGGTCACCAGGGCCCTGTCCCTGCACACAGCCCTTGCCCCGTTGGGCCCAACCTGATGGCTTGGCAGAGGGAGGCCTGACCCCCAAGCCTGTGTCCCTCGATGCCATGTGACCAAGCCCCCTACCCATTTCCTCCTCCTCTTGGAGACAGAATGAGCCGAGCTGGAATGGGGTCTCCATACTTCCACATCAGGAATTCGGACGGTGCTCCCTGTCCGTCCAAACTTCCTTCCCATGCAGAGGCAGGCATCCCGCCCCCGGCTGTGGACACACATGAGTAAAGCCTCAGTGCTCCGTGTCCACCTTGGTTCCACGGTGTCCTGGGCACAGTCGGCGTTGCCCCTGCAGCCGTGCATGAACAGTTTCTTGCGCTTGTCCCTGGGGCAGGAGTGGCATTGCTGGTGCCCCCTCCTCCTATCACCTCTGCTGCCCTCCCTCACCCATACAGCTCTGGCTCATCTGGCTGGGACCGGAACACCAGAGGCCGGGAGCAGTAGTGGCTGCAGGCCCATCATCCAGGAGAGATGGGATGACCAGGGAGGCCGCCAAGCAGTGCCAACCTGAACCACCACCCACAGGGGCGACCAGGAGGACTCGGGCCCCAGGTGGTGGAGGGGAAAGTGGCATGTGAACGGGGCCTGTGGGATCGCTGAGCCCTGTTCTGGGGTCTGAGGAGCAGCATGTGGCAGGGGCCTTGCAGAGCCCAGGACTGGGAGAGGAGACACAAAGCGCTGAGGCGCGTGGCTGGGCCCAGGGCCTCCGTCTCCATCTGCTCTCGGAGAAGCTTCCCAAGCTGTGGGTGGCACAGGCAGCCGCAGGACGCAGGCATGCTGGGCCTGAGGTTATGCCTCAGGACTGTAGGGGAGCCCAGGCTGCTCATGGTGTGCTGGACAGCTAAGGCTGCCTGGTCACCGCGTGGACATGCAGGGGCTGGGGAGACGCTCTGAGGGTGAGCCCGGCACCCCACTGACAAACGGCATAGGGCGGTTGCCACTGTGCGCTGTGTGGACTTGGCGTCATGAACATTCCCATCTCCAGTAAAGTCTGTGTGACCCGGCTCCAGCGTCCATTCCTCCCCTGCTCCATGCCCCATGGCACAGCATGGGGTGGGAGTGGTGCCTGGGGTTCCAGGACTGTCACTCACTCTCCTTCCTCAGAAAGGACCCTCCTCTTTTACTGGAACAATCCTGCATGTTTCCACACCCCAGCGCTGCTCAGCCCCTTCGAGAGCCAGTTCTGGCCATGTTGTGGCTGGCCAGGTCAGGCTGCCTCCCCAGCTGGCTGTGCTCCCAGGCTAAGCACCCACCCTGGGGCTGGGCTCCAGTGGTTCCTATCTTTGTCGCCAGGGGGATAAACTGTCCCTGCAGGTCTCTCTTAGGGCTGGCACTGCAGTTCTGTGAAGTCCAGACTCTCTGGGGAACTAAGAGTCAGTAATGGCTACGTATTCATAAAACCAGCTGGAGGTTTGCGGGTGAAATAGTGCCCTGAACTGTCTACAAAGACGCGGTGTTTATCTTGGGCCAGGGTTCATGGGAAGCCCCAGGGTGGAGGCACCTGGAGGAGTCCTCACACCAGCCAGAGCCATGGTGCCTGCCCATGCCCGGGTCCCCAGAGTGCCAGCCCCACTGTCCCCTCCAGTGTCCTGGCTCAGCCAGGCTTCGCATGCCCCAGCTAGGATGGCTTAATTTGGCCCCGGGTCAGTGGACAGAGATAGGAGCACTGGGGCCTCTGGGCCGGTCCACAGAGGGGATCATCGCCACCTGCCTGCTGTGCGGTCTCCCCTCATGTGGGGTCCCTGCCCATCCAGCCTGTCCTCTGTGCTGCCAGACTGTCCCCATGGCAGTTCCCCCAGTCATAAGCTGCTCGGGCTGCAGCTCCCAGGGCCAGCCAGCCAGATCCCCCGAGCTCAGTGGCACGGAGCCTCTTAGGGCTGAGGAGGGCCCTGCCCGTCCCCAACAACAGTGCGCGCTGCAGTCTAGAAGGGGTTTCCCGAGGGGCCGATGGACCAGCAGTGTCCAAAGACCCCACAGCCAGGGCCCCTCCCTCCGGCTCCCACCAATAGCGGCACGGGACACACGTGAAAGCCCTTCACCAGAGCTCAGGAGGCCGCCCGGTCTGACCTCCACGATGTGGGCACATCTGGAGAAACTGAGGCTCACAGAGGGCCATGACTGCCTGAGGTCCCAGGTGGCTCGTGGCTGGGCCAGGAGTGGACCCCAGTCTTGGGGCCTCACGTGTGGCTAACTGGGGCTTAAGGCAGAGCTGAGAATTGAGGTGGCCCTGGGAAACCCAGCCTAGCTGTCACCAAGTCCCAGCCACCACATCGGGAGAAACCCGGGCAGGTGTCAAGGAGGCAGGGCTGTGGGTCACCTCGGCCAGGCTGGACGTGACCATGACGCGTCAGGACAGCTTCCAGCAGGCTGCCCGCCAGCTCCCTGCCCCGAGGTCACTTCCTGCCCCACTGAGCATGGCCCTCACCCAGCTCCCTGCATGGACCAGGGCTGGACAACCTTGTGCTTCCAGCTGACCCTGCGCAGCCCTGACTTCCAGGCAGCCCAGCCCCTGCCCACCGGCTCCTGGGGGCTGAGGGGCTCCACATCTATGCCAACAGCAGCTACAGAAATGGGGGTATAGGGTCACTCACTGCAGGCATTCTTCTGGGATTCCTATGTTTGAGGAGCCCCAAATCTAACATCTGCGGTGGCTCCTGGCACCCCTAACCTGAGGGTCAAGTGGGACAGGTGGGGACCCGAGGCTGGGCTGAGATACAGGTAGGCCATGGGGGACCTCCTCACATGCACCTCACATTACCCTGCCCCAAAGCAGCAACCGAGCCACACAGGCTTCCTGTGGCACTCAGGCCCCAGCGCCCTGGGCCCGCAGTGGCTTCTGCCACAGAATCTGCCTTGGAGCTCTACGGGTCCTGGCGGAGCTCTCTGCATGGGGCAGGACTGGCCTGGAGGGCTGTGCCCCACCACTGTCCCCACCTCCACGCCTGCCCCTGGCAACTCTGCAGGGAACAGCTTGGCTGTCGAGACCCCTCATTTTGCAGTGAGGGAGCTGTGGCACAGAGAGGGCAGGCACCTGGCCCTTCGCCTCACAGTACGGTGGGGACCCATCTGTGGCCAGCAGCCATGGTCACACAGCTGACCTGTACTTTCTAGGGAAACAGTGAAACCGAGGCTCCTACCTTGTGCAAGTACATGCGGGTGGAGAGGCATGCGGGCTATAGGGGCATGAGGGTGTGTGCAGGGCAGTGCGGGGCCTCAGCCTGGCCCTAACCAGTGCAACGGAAGCTGGTGTGTCCATGCTGCTCTGGCATCAGCTCCAGGTGGTGGATCCACTGCCCGCACCTGCCCACACAGGCCCTGGGGATTCCAACCCCTTCCTGGAGTGGCTGGGGACCTGCCCAGAGTCTGCCTCTCCTCCCAGGCCCCAGCGCCCCACCCAGGGAAGAGGTCGCTCAGTTCTCACCAGCTCTGCAGTTTCCCCAGGGCAGGCATAGCACGGTGTCCTCAACAGTCCTTGGCTGGTGGTTCAGGTTGGCACTGCTTGGCGGCCTCATGGGCCCTCCAATCTCTCCTGGATGATGGGTCTCCAGACACTGTAGGTCATGGCCTTTCCCTGCAGTTCCAGGGCAGCCGGGGTCTGCTGCCTTCCTAGAAAGGGCAATAGGCTGCTGGTTCCATGGGCATCTGGAACTTTCTGGCACATGAGAGCGGACCTGTGAGAGCTGCCGGGCTGTGGAGAGTGAGCTCAACCTCCGGAATGCAGGACATCGTGATTACTGTGGGTGGCCGTCGGGGCCTCTCCCCGGGACTTGAGGGTCTGTGCCCGACATTCCCAGTTAATGATGCGGCTGCTCTCATGAGTCCACACCCTGTTTGCACAGGGTCCTTATCTGGTAGCCCGCACTGCCTCCTGCTTCACCACCAGCAGACCCAGGGAATCCCAGGGCCAGGAATGCAGAGCCATCAGGCTGCCCGCAGGCCTGGACACCTGCGGTGGCCTATATAAAGCAGGGACATCCCGGGAGGGGAGCTGCACCTCCTGGAGAAGGACCCGAGCCGTTGCACTCTGACTAGACCGCAGTGGTGCCCAGAGACCCAGCTGAGCACTGAGAGGAGGCCAGCGGCACATTGAGTACAGCCCCATCTCCAGCAGAAACCCCGGCACAGGATGCCCAGGGCTTGCTCCAGCCTGAGGGGCTTAGGGGAGCTGGGTCTAGGTACAGAGCAGGGTTGTTTTCGTTGTTTTTTTTAAGACTTTTGGCTGAGCTCACTTTGAAATGTTTTCAAGGGAGCCGTTTCTGGAAAGAGCTCTGGGTAGTTTCTGGAAAGAGCTCTGGATAGTTTCTAGAAAGAGCTCTGGGTAGTTTCTGGAAACAGCTCTTCTTCTGTAGGGCGGGGCCCCCTGCCCCGTGAGAGCACAAGCCAGCCCCAGCTCACCCATGGTCATGACCACAAAGGCTTCCACTGTGAGAGAAGGGGGCAGCTCTTGCCAAGGCTGAGGTGTCGGGAGCTGTCCTCCTCTCGAAATCCCTGGATTGGTCACACATGGTGCTGAGGACCACGTTCTGGTGCACATTTCTTTTTTCTGTTCTTTTCCTTTTTTTTTTTTTTTTTTGCGGGACTGGGGGTTTATCCCAGGGCCTCGAGCCTGCATGCTCTGCAAGTGCTGGGCCACTGAGCTGCGCAAACAGCCCATTTTTATTTACTTTTTGAGACAGGGTCTCAATAAGGCACGCATACTGGCTCTGGTCTCGAACTTACGATCCACCCGCCTCCGCCTCCCAAGCCGATGGGATTACCGGTGTTCGCCACCGTGCCCTGCTAGGGTGCACCTTTCTGAGGCCAGCAGGTAGAGCTGGTCTTGAACTCAGCTCTGCCCCTTAGAGAGCCGTGGGGTCCAGGGCAATCACTGCATCCATTTGAGCCTCATGAAATGCGGGCTTGCCTCCCGGAAATGGGGTGGGAAGACTATGAGGACGCAGGGAGAGTGCGACCCATAGGCTGGACCTGCCAGGGAGCCGGCCAACCAAATCTAGGAGCCCACAGGCTCCCCATTAGGGCCATGTGGCCTGGGCAGTCTCACTCCAGCTTTTCTGGCACTTTCCTGCCTGAAGAGTGGGAAGGACAACAGTGCCTGAAGACCAGAATCCCTGTGAAGCAGAAGCAGAGCTGGGCATGGCAAGCCTTTAGCCCAGATCCCAGCCCACCCACTGTGCTCAGCCCTCTGCACCCTTCTCATCTGCTCCTCCCTAGGGGGGTGTCTTGGGTTAGGCCAAGTGCTACCAAATCTGCCAAATGCACTGCAGAAACAACGTGTTTCCACGGGAAAGGGACAGCAGAGTGTCATCGCTAACCAGCTTAGCTTGTTGTTGTTGATAGATGCCATGCAGTCGGTATCCATCTCATAGACACCCTCATAGGGTTTTCAGTGGCAGACTGTTTCAGGATTGCCTTGGGAGTGGTTGCCAGGTCCTTCTCCCATTTTTGCAGTGCTGGGAATTGAACTCAGGACCTCAGAGACTGCTGCAGTGCAGCGCTCTACCAACTGAGCTAAATCCCAGCCCACTAGTTTAGCTAGACTCATTCATTGTCATGTTAAAAACACCAGTGGGTGCTTCTCACTTTCTACCCATGGCTCTGAGACCATACAGCCCGAGAGTCAATAATTCTAAGAAACAAAAAATGAACCCAAATTCATGAGGCCCTCTGGGGGCCGCCTGTGCGCTGCTGGGAGCCATCAAGCAGCTGGTGTATTACAGTGTGAAGCCACCAGGGCAGTGGGATCCTGGGGACCACAGGGGAGTGAGAACCACCCTAACTGGTACAGCCAGCCACTGAGCCTGCTAAGAAACGAAGGCTGGCCCCTGAGGAGCAATGGCTGCCCAGGCTTTCGGGAGTCTGTGGCCAAGGTGTTGAGTGTGGCCACGTGCCAGCCTCTAACTCCCTCCTCTCCTTCCTCTGGGCAGATGAGGGGCCCACACTTCCTGCCCTACCTCCTCCTCCTGCCGCTGGGTGCCTGCTTGCCTGTGCTGGACAGAAGCAGGTCCGACGATGCCATGGATGTCATCGGAGCCAGTGAGAGCTGGGGGAACGCCATGGATGGCATTGGACATGGTGAGAGCTGGGGTCTCCTGCCCAAGGGGCGCAGTCCTCCTTTTGTGGGGGGTTTCCCGCTGTGCCCCAGAGCCCTGCATCATGCCCTGCTCGCCCTGGGTGAGGAGCTGCAGGCCTTGCGCAGACAGTGTGTGGGCACCCGCCAGAGGAGGGAGGACTTCACCAGCAAGGAAGACTTCCAGTCCTCCATCGACAGGAAGCCGCCCATGGACCCCCTGGACCACATCCTCAGAGACAAATACCCCAAGAGGAAGGAAGCCAACATCAAGGCCCACTACGGCCAGTGAGGGCCAGGCTGCCTGGAGGGGCTGCAAAGCACTCTGCCCCAGCCTGGTCACTGTCCTCTCCCCCAGCCTCGCTCTGATGCCATGTCAGTAGGAGGCCTGCCTAGCGATGGGCTGACTTTTGATTCTCAACTTTGCTGGAGCAAAAAACCCTGATGGTGTGGAAAGGGCTGTGAGCAAGAGCAAGCTGTGTCTCGCGTGGGAAGGCAGCGCCGCACTGTCCACCCAGCGGCCAGGCTGCTGCCTGCCTGGGCCTCCTCTTCCCCTGCAGTGCCTGCAGCCCACCCCAGGCCCCAGGGGCAGGCAGGAGGCTGCGGCTGGGCCATGAATAGGAACCGGCAGAGCTGGCTGTGGGGCGCCCAGGGGAAGGCAGGTGGACTGGGTGATTACAGAGGGGTAAGCAAAGTTTTGACAGCCTCCACGGGGACATCGGCAGCTCACAAGCAAAAGGCAACTGCGAACGAGTGCATTCCACAGGGTACCGAGCCTGGTTCTGAAAGTTAAAAAAAAAAAAAAAAAGAAGAAAAGAAAGAAAAACCAAGCAACCCAAAGAAACCAAAACCAGCAATCTTTCCCTCTGCGCCATTAACACGAGATCTCTGTGGCAAGGAAGCCCTGCCGTGGTGTATAGCTGCCCTTCAGTACGGCTGCCCGACCCTCTGACGCCTGGCCTTCTTGGTGCTACAGTGTTGGCCAAGGGCCCCATGGGAAATCAAGTAGGAATGTATTTTTGCTACAGCAAGGTTGGATTTCAAATGCTCAGAGTAGGAATGTGTTATGTGTATCTCTTGAAATAAAAGTTGTAGCAACTGCACAAACATCCTGGAAGGCTGGCCTCTTCCTCCAGGTCCTCTGGGCCCCAGAAACTTTCTTTTCCTGCGCTGACTGCCTTTGCCTGGGGAGATGAAAATATTGCTGCACATCTCGCCCAGCATCCCCTTAATTGGCAGCTGGGCAAAGGCATGGGGAGATGCAGTACGGGCTGATTTCCTCCCCACTCAGGGCTCCTTCTCTGGTTTTCTAGAATTAGGAGCATTAGCATAACCCATGTCTCCACCCCAGGGAAAGCCAGCGCTCAGCTGGGGTGGCTGAGCCTGGGGCTGGCAGAGAATCCCCTCCAAATGCTGCCCTGGCAGCCCCTGCGTGTACCCTGCGTCAGCCCCAGCAGTCAGAAGCTGCTGGCTCCTGGGCTTGCTGGGACTGCCTGCCCAGATGGGAACTGCTATTGATCTTACTATGGCAACATGTCCCTCCTCCTTTGAGTGGCAGCCTGTCCCTTTTCACAATTGAATAATTTCCATTGAGCTGTCACAATTAGTTGGTGGATTTTTATTAGCCTTGTAGATCCTCACGGGCTGGGCCCGCTTTGACACCTCGGAGTGTTTCAGCATTTTCCGTTGTATTAGTGACTTACCTTCCCCAGTAGCAGCTCTCAATCCTGGGCAGCTGGAAAGTCATTTCATTAAGGGTGACAGATCTGAGCCACAAAAGCCCCATGCTCGCTGGGGGGCGAGGTGGGGAAGGGGCGCAGAGTCGGAACAGCACCTGCCCTGAAGGCGTGCTGCCTTCTCCCAGCCCCTCACTGTGGCCAGCGTCAATGAGGGGCTCCTCTAGGGTCCACATGCCCTGGGCCACTGGAACAGGGACAAGGAGGCCCACCAGCGTTTGGGAGGCGCGTCACGCTCCTTGGTCTTCGCCATTGCCCGAGGACTCACTGCACCCCTCCCTACACGCGCACAATGGCCTGGGCCCTCAGGTCGAGATCACAGACGCCAGCAATCCACCAGGGATTCTGTAACAAGATCCCTCATGCAAAGGCATATTGCCACCACCTGCTCAGGCGACAGAACAAAATGAACATGTCCACAGGGTTGTCATCTGTAAGGATGGCCCTGCGGACACAGGCCCTTGGGCGGACACAGAGGCAAACAGGATTCTAGCCGATGCCCTCGCACGCTCATGCGCTCTGGGTGTCTGTCATGCATTGCGGGAGGCAATGACCTGGGCTGACGCCCTCATGTGGCTCAGTGGGACCTGCAAAGTAGCCAGGGAATGAGGTCATCAAAGACCAGGTGAATAGGACTGAAGGCGAAGGGCAAAGGGACTACGGGGCACTGGGCTCCCAGCCGGCCTTCCCTTGCCAACTTGTTTGAGAAAGGAGCCACCCAGTCACTAGTCTGAGAGCCTGGCAGACACAGGCTGAGCTGTTCTCCACACTCAGCGGGCATGCGCTGGTTGTTTTTCACTTTTATTTATTTCTTGCAGTGCTGGGGATGGAACCTAGAGCCTTGTGCATGCTAGGTGAGCACCCTACCACCAAACTCCATCCCTAGCCTGGCTGGTTGTTAATTTAGCAGGATTAGATTAACCTCGATGCAGAAGCTGCAGAAGAAAGCAAGGGGGGCAGGGGGAGGCCTTCAAAGGAATGGATATATTATCATTACCATTTCATCATTAAAAAAACAAAACAAAACAACAACAACAACAAAAATCAGAGCTGTTCTTTCCAGTTTGCTTGTACAGTGGAGCTCAATAACCCTGAAAATCAGAACATTCAAAACTGTTATGGGCATTGATCTGTTAAATCAACTCCCACTGTATCTGGCTGAATCTCCTCTTTAGGCCCCTGCCCCACAGTCTGCCCTAGGCTTCTGGCAAGGTCTGGGGCCCTGGCTCTCTGCCCCAGGGAAGATCACTCCTGTCCGGGCTGGCAAGGGTGAGATTCAGCCTCCAAAGCCGTCTAGCTCGCGACCCCTGGCCTGGCCGCTCCTGCTCCTCCAGCCGAGTCCCTGACTGCTGGCTGCAGCCTTTCAGTCTATTTATTCAAGACACTAAGAAGGCTTCCTCTTGGTGTGTGCCTCTAAGAGTATTTAGCTACTAAAGTGTATGGGAAATCCTTGTGTCTATATTTTCCTGTATGTCTGAAATATTAATTAAAATGCTTCAGGCTCCCAAAGTGGCTGCTGCAGAGGGCAGGAGGGGCCACCTCACCCTAGCTCTGCTCTGGCGCCAAAGACACTGCGGGAACAGATTCCATTACAGCCTCCAACCTGACAAGGAACTTGCCGCCCTGTGCTGCCCAGGCCACTGCATCCAGGTCTCCTGAGGTTCTGGGGAGTGCCCACCCAGCAGTATCGAGAGGTGTCCCTGAGTACAGCAGAGACATTAACTGGAGCAGGGGCTCCTGGCCCAGCGGTTAGGTGGCTACCAGAGAGGAGGACAGGTGCTTTAGTGTCTGTATTGACATGAGATTTTGACTACCGGAGCCCTCGATTTTGGAAGGCCTCCTGTGGATCTAGGGCTGCGACTTAGCTCAGTTGGTAGAGTGCTACGCTGCAGTCTCTGAGGTCCCGAGTTCAACTCCCAGCACTGCAAAAATGGGAGAAAGGCCTGGCAATCCACTCCCAAGGCAATCCCGAAACAGTCATTGAAAACCCTATGAGGGTCGCTATGAGTCGGATACCGACTCCACGGCACCTAACCACCACCACCACCACCACCTGTGCATCTTGGCCCCTGCGAAGCCAGTCCAGCTGCACTGCTTGGCTTAGTCCATGCCATCATGGAGAGAGGAGCCTGGCCTGGGCCACAGCCTCTGCTGGGCATGCAGTGGTCGCCTGGTCGCCTGTGCTGTCTACAAACTAGTCTGCCACGGCAGACTTGAGATGGCTCATGTGGAGTGAACCTGGCCAAACTGCTTCCTGTCTCTGAACCCCGGCTCCTGTATCCCCTGAAGGAGGTCAGAGACAGAACCCCCCTCGTTAAAGGACAGGAGTGGGTCCAACGAGATAACACAGAGTGCCTCCATGGAATGCTGAAGGTGCTCTTGCGGGAGAGGCGTCCCTGTGGTGCCGCTGCATCCAGAGTGGGTGCCAATCCTCCGTGCAGCCAGCACCACCTAGGAGACAGAGCCCCTGGAGCCCTGCTGTCCTCCCCTGGCCTGTGGTACCCGTGCCTCTACCTGCTCACGGCGTGCCACGGGGCTCAGGTGCAGCCTGGTCTGGAGACTCGTGTTTTCCTAGTGACAGGGGCTGCTGGCCCCGTGGTGTGCTGGGCCCCAGGTGCTCCTTGGTTCAGGATCTTGGGGGGAGGCTGCACAAGCCACCCGGAAACCGCAGAGTCCATGCATGTGTGAGTCTCTGGAGCCAAGACCCTGTTTCCGTTAGCTCCTCGGGGTGCTCTAGGCCCTGGAAATGGAAGCTGCTGTCTCAGAGCTCAGGGGGCACGGGCAGGGCTTTATTTGGGAGACGCACACGGGCACATCTCCCAAGGTGACTGGTGACGTGAGCTGACACACACGCAACCTCATGATGCGGTGATGAGAAACGATGTACCCACCTGCAAAGCCATCGCAAAGACCCCGGGACCCGGAACAGTCCACTGCACACATGGGGAGCAGCCACCAGTTGTGGAAGTCACCGGAACCCACTACCTCCGTCCACACTCGGAGCGGCCCTCAGTGGCAGACCTCGTGAGCCACAGGAAGGCTGCGGCCCAGCTCTGGATGCACAGCTGAGCAACTTTGGCCCTGGCCTCGGCTGCTGTGTCTGTGGGAACTGGGTGCTTTGCGCTGCTCCTGGTGCCTGCCGGCAGTGCCATGAGGGCCGCCAGCACCTGCCTGGAGCCTTGGGCATTTTGCGCTGCTGAGGTCGGCAGAGAAGTGAGCTCTTGGTGGGGCCTAGGGAACAGCGCCCACATCCTTCCACGAGTGCTGGCTTAATGAGCACTGGCCTCAGAGGCGCGTGCCCCACCAGGCCGATAGCTGGTATTCAGTGGAGGCCCACTGAAGCAGAGTCAACCCCCAACTTGGTAGTGTGGCACACCTCTGGTCCTCGAAGAAACACGAAGCCTGCCATGTGCAAAGTGAGGGAGGGGCCTTGGGGCTGAGGGCACTGACAGAGAGAGGCCCAAAGGCAAAGAAAGGAAGTGCATGTGGGAGGGACAGATGCCCAGCCAGTAGGAGCCTCAGGACTTTACCCTTCCCACCTCCATGGCCACATGGTGGCCTATATAGGGGCACAGTCCACTCAGTGATGCTGAAAAGAGCTGGGCAGCTAGCAAGTAAGTGCTAGGACACAGGAAGGACCCCACAGCGGACCAGGCAAAGCACTTACAAATCGGCCTGTGAGGACAAGGATGCAGGATGACCCTGGGCAGCCAGGTGGTGGGTGTCTCCACAGCACTCGGTCACCATTCTGTGAAACCCAATGCTGGGACCTCTGCCCTGCCCTACGTGTGCACAATGGCTTAGGACGAAAGGGAGGAACCACAGAGCCAAGCAGGCGGCCAGTGATTATGTAAACATTTATTTAAAAAATACTACAGAGGAGAGATCTGGATTCAAAAACATAAGAGAGTCATACAGAAACAAAATGTACTGGACCAGGAAAAAAAGGGGGGCACCATCAGCAATCCAGAAGGGAGCACGGTGGAAACTATTTACATGTCATTTAGAAAAGAGCAAGTCTATAAAAGAGTGTAATACCAAAGTATAAATGCGAAATATAGTGGCACATCACGTTAACAGGAAGAAGGGACCAGTACCTTGTAGACACGAGCAGTCAGGGAGTGGAGGGCATCGGGGCTTTGTCTGCAAGGCCACTGGCGGTGTGTATGCCCCTCGAGCTGTGAAATACAGTCGGCAGGGGCGAGGAGGTGACGTGCTGTGAGAACCGCATTAAAAAACCGACAAAAAAGGATCCAGAGGAACCATCTCTACCAGAAAAATACCACACCAGTTTAGGTGATTAGCATAAAAATGGGGCCACGTGAGGCAGCTTGTGCGAGGCTCCCAGAGCAGAGAGATCTCCTGGGCTAGGGTGGGGCCCAGGTGGCACCTGCCCCTGTTCAGTGGGTGTTCTAGGTCCTGATCGGCCTCAGCACTCAGGTTGGTCCCGGCCCACCAGGGGGAGCTATGCCCTGGTGGGGCCTCTGAGATACCCCCTGGGGTCTCCTTTGCTTGTGGTTTTCTCCGCACTCCCTGCTGACCCCACTCCCTGCTGACCCCATGGAAGCGTTAGGCTAAGTGCTGCTCATGGGAGTTAAATTAACAGACATTCGTGCAGGTCATAGGCGCAGCCCCCACTGGTGAGGCTCTGGGACCGGCAGTCTCTCCTCCCGTCTGTGCTGCACCCGGTGGCTGTTCCTCTCAGTGCAAAGGCAGAACTCCGATATGTTCAAGAACTCCAGAGAAATGGGCTGTCTTGTCACCAAGGGGAAGGCCCTGCGAGAACCTATTTGTCTTAGAGGGGTTGGGGAGGGAAGCAGACTGGTCGGAGACCCAGACCTGTGGGGTGCTTGGATGTGTGCAAGGAAGGGTCCCCAGGAGCCCCCCAAGAACTCGGCCCAGGCCCACTTGCTGCACCCGAGCCGCCCTTAAGACTCAAGCTTTCTATCCAGGATTCGAGTTTCCATTATGAGAGAGGAGAGGGCCTGAGGGCACAGAGAGGACAGGTGGCAAGGACACACCCCCCGGCTCAAGCCTCTTCAGCTGCCGCCTGTCTGGGCTCCCAAGGCTGGCTGCTTTAGCACCCTGAACCCCTCAGATCAACAGCCGGCCTTCACAGGAGAAGATGGCCACCGAGGCTGCCCTGGTGTGCATGCCCTGCCCGGGACGGGTCTTCAGCATGGCAGGTGCAAGGACAGCGAGAGAGGGGCTCCCTCCACAGGGTGTGGGGTGACACGCGAAGGCACAGCCAGGGAGGCGGTTCTCAGACAAACACAAACAGGACACTCCTTCCCCTCACTTCCCCCACTGGCCTGCGCTGGGCCTGGGGCACCAGGTGGAGCTGAGCCTGGTGGGCCCCTGCCTGGCTGCAGTCCAGAGTGGGAACTCCAAGGTGGCTCAGGGAGCTGGGGCTGGGGAGAAGGTGCAGGGGAACGGCTGGTGCACAGCACAGGTAGCAGGGCTGGGCTTTACAGGGCCCCCGGGCCAAGGTGCCAGCTCACTGGTCCTCTGTCAGCCACCGTCCTGACGCTGGTGAGCCCTTGTGGCCCCTGGCTGCTGCTACCTCTGTACAATGTCGTTGATCTCCTTCACGGAGCCCAGAAGCTTGCTGAAGTCCGGCGTGGTGGCGGGGCCACTGGCGGCCGTGGCCGGGCAGATCTGCAGCTCCCGGAGGTTGCTCTCCAGCTTGTTGATGGCCTCTCGGAAGGCAAACTTGGTCCGCATTTGCTGGATGGAATCCACGTAGCTCACGCAGAACGTGTAGAGGTTCTTGCCAGCCTCCAGCACCGCACTGTGGCTGGCCATCTGCTCCGAGTTCCTGGAGATGGCGAGGCACAGGGCCTCGGTGCTGTCCAGAACCACGCTCTTGGTGATGGCACCACTGGCCAGGCGCTCGGGGGGCTGGCGAGTCTTCCGGAGAGACACGCGGGTCGATATGAGAGGGATGAAGGCGGCAGATGACGGTGGGTCTCCCGCCAAGGCTGACGAGGACGTGGGCAGGGTGGAGGGCGCGGGCACTGGACTGCTGGGGGTCCTTGGCGGCTTGGTGGCTGACTGTGGCTTTGGCACGGACGGGGGCGCAGGCTTTTTGAGGCCCTCTCCCAGCTGGCTGGGTTTGGCAGCGTCACTGTTCACGGCATCCACAGCCAGGCTCCCAGATTTTGTTTTCGGGCCGGCGGCAGCCTCTGTAGCCGTTTCCTGGCTGGGGCTCTGTGCCGGCCTCCCGGCTTTCCCTGCAGAGGCCGGCGGGGGCGGCGGGGCGGGCTTCAGCTTGGAAAGCCTTCCCTTGTCTCTCCCGGGGGAATCAGAGCAGTGCTTGTGCCGCCGCAAGCGGGGCTCCTCGGCAGGGGCCTTGCTGGGGGCCCCAGGCGCGCCTGCCCCCGCCCTGCTGCTGGGGGGCGCCGGCTCGGTGGCACCATGTGTGCCAGGGGCACTGCTTTTCCCAGCCTCTTCCCTGGCGGGGAGGCTGGTGGCCGGAGCTGCCGCCACCTGCCGACGCAGGAGTTTGGGAGTCAAGCTGGGGGGGCTGGAGCCCGGGCTGGACTCGGCAGTGTCCTTGAAGACCTCGTCGGCGGCCTCCTCACTCCTCTTCAGCTGCCTGGGCGGTGGGGTCACCGTGCCTCTGGCCACTTGGTCGGGCCTGGTCTCGCCGGCCCGCTTCCGGGGCAGAGCTGGCTTCTCGCTTTTGTGCCCTCCAAATGTGGAGGAGTCAAACTGCCTCCCGGTGGACTGCAGGTCCCGCGGCAGCGTGACCGACCTCCACTCCGTGTCCTTGGCACCGTGGGGCATGCAGGAGGCGGAGCAGGACCGCAGGAAGCGCTTGCTGGCGCTGCTGCCGCTCTCCTCTTCAGCCGCCGCCAACTGGCTGCCGGTCAGGGTGCTGGACTTTTTCCACACGTGGGGAGAACGGAAGCCCGAGCCCCCCGACTCCCGGAAAGCACCATTGAGGACGCCAGCCCCGTTGCTGGGCTTTGGGAACTTGGTGGGCTCGGCTGTGTCTGCGGGGGTGGGAGCGGGAGTCCCATTGGCGATTTCCCGGCCGTCCTCCTCGCTGGCCCCCCTGCGCTCCGGCTGGCTGTCCATCTCCCGGAAGGAGCTGCTGCGTTTGGGAGGCGTGGGGGCCATCTTCTTCTTCTTCTTGATCAAGGCGCTGAACAGGTTGGTCTTCCTGTCCTTGGGGAGCAGGCGCTCATCTTCATTCAGGCCGCCCTCGGGGGGCCCGCGCTCTTTTCGAGGGAGCAGTGGAGACACGGCAGGCTCGTGGTCCAGCGGATCTGAAACATGGGGAGGAAGGGTGACTCCAGACTTACAGCTCCCATGGGGTGAGCCTCGAGCTGGGCTCCTGCCATCCACAGAGGAGCTGCCAGGAGCCTGGTTCTGACCCCGAGGGCCTGTGCTGACTACCAGCTCTGCTCCCACTATCCACAAGGCTGTGCCAAGCTGCTTCTCTTGTCCCCCGCTTTCTCACAAAATGGGCGAGGACAGTAACACCTCCGGTGCTGGTGTGAGAATGTAACTAAAGAGCTGGGCGCGGTGGCACACGCCTGTCATCCCAGTGATTTGTGAGGCAGAGGCAGGAGGATTAAGAGTTCAAGGCCAGCGGTAGCCTGCATAACATAGCACTATCCCATCTCAACATTAAAAAAAATAAAAATAAAAGAGGGGCTGGGGAGGCAGCCCAGTGGTAGGGCACTTGCAAAGTATGTGCGAGGCTCGAAGTTCAACCCCCAAGTACTGTCAATAATAATAATAATAATAATAATAATAATAATAATAATAATAATAATAAAATAATGATGATGATGATGATGATGATGAATGTGGGCATTCATCACAGCTTCTGGCATGACTGCTCAAGCAACGCCAGCGCTGTTGCTGCATCACTATTATTACAAGAGACTCAACCCTCTGTCCTGGAAGCCGTCCCTGCATGGGTCTCCTTTAAAGTTGGGGACTTCCCCCAGCGTCACTCTCTGATCAGTAAAAATGACAGAGCTAAGCAAAGGGTCCGACTGTGGCTCAGACTAGTGGCCAGCCGAGGTTCCCAGGACACGTCATCTGGAAGAAAGAGGTCAAAGACCACAGTGGTGGCGGCAATGGGCCACTATGGGTGGGGAACAAGAAGGGACGACCTTTTCAAGATTTTAAATGGGCGTTCTTTAAACACGGATCTCTTGGCATTGCCAAGCTCCCACCAGGAAATGACAGAACTCCCCGCAGAGGCCGGCCGTAAGAGGCTTTCGTTCAGTGCTCTGTGATGCAGAACAGAAATACAAGGGTGCATCTGTCACAAGAACAGGGAACGCATGGGACAGCCACATCAGGGAAGGCCGAGGACCTCCCAAAACTTTAATGCAGCAGAAGAGAGGGGAAGGGAAAATTCTGAAGAAGCACACGCGGTTCTCTCGGGGCGGGGCAGCTCACCATGAGGTGGTGCAGCAGGAAACGCCCTGACGGACACGGACGGGCGCACACAGGCATCACCGCCTATCACTGGGCTTTTAAAGAAGCACAGCGTTTCCACAGTGGCCTCTGCTGCCGCTGCCAACCACCTGAACCCTCCCAACTGACAGAAGCATGAGGGGGTGAGGGTTCTGGACAGCCTCTGGGCCACCACCTCCAAAGTGGGTGAACAAGATGCCCCAGCAGGGTGTGGAAAGGAAGGACTGTAATTTGAACTTATTATGGAAACCTCTTAAAAGTGTATTTTTGGTGTACGTGTCCTACTCGTACAGTAGTATATACTTTATATACTCCGTGTGCATGTGCATGTGTGTGTGTGCGCACATGTATAAAATGTTTTGCTCATTCTTTTTACTCTTGAGTGCACGATAAAAATATAGACCAACAAACAAAACGAGTCCACGGATTCTGTGAGTAAACACCCTCCTAAATCGCCATTAGAACTTGGCTTTGTCCTGTCCTTTCCCACTCAGCTAGTCTGTGGTGCATTAGCACGAGTCCACCGTCAGTACCAGCTGGGAGCCTCCGCAGCCCAGAAGCCTGGGCCACTCTCAGATATGTGCAGTCAGCAGGGCTGCAGGGCCCAGACTCGTGGTTCTGGGGCACGCGCTTGCTCAGCACGGAGGCTGGCATGCAGGAAGCATTCGATACACGTTTGCTAACACCGTCCTCGGTCAAATCCCGAGGCCCTTCCTGAATCCAAGCCGTCTCCCTTGCTCTTCTGAGGAAGAGTGCTGGAAAGATGCTCTTTCCAGAAACCAAAGGACACTAGCTCTGTCCCGCAGGCATTTCCTGGTTCTGCTCAGTTCCAGCAAATGCCTCACGTCAGTGCCTTTACAATAAGCTGCTCTTCGTTTGGCTCAGTATTTATTGTTGTATCTGCCCTGAAAGATGCCCTTGAAGGCTGTGAATAATGGATGAAAAGGTGCGTGTGCTGCTCAGTGGATCTGCTAACACCTGTGCCTGCTTGACTGCACTAAGTGTGAAGCCCATGGCTGCTGAGGGGCTCCTGCCGGGATGGTGCCATGCGAGGAGAGCCTCCCTCCTTGCAGAGCTGGACCACTGGTGAGAGCCTGCCTGTCCATTCCCAGCTTCCCACGTGCCTACCCTGGCCCGGCGGGGTTGGGGGGCACGTACCACTCTCCCCCTGGACCTTGGAGTGGGGCGTCTCAGGCACGTCAACAGCATCCTTGTGTTCGGCAGCTCTTCTGGAGGTCCTGGTCTTGGTGGGCAGCTCTGGAGCCTGCAGCAAGGTGCTGGCAGCCCCTCTCACGCCTTGTTTCCCCAGCTCCTTTTCCACTTCTGAGAATCACACACAACACAAAAGCCAGCAGCCGTCAGTGATGGGATCGGCTCGGAAGAGGGCTCTTCTTCTCTTTATAAGGTACCAGTGGGCCTCTGCGCAGTTATAGAAAATGGATATAGATGCTGGAAAAACAGCACTTAGCAGTTCCCAGAGGAACTCTGCAGGACTGCAAAGCAGAGAGCCTATCACCAAGGCCGCTGCCCAGATGTCTGCTCTCAGATACTCTGGCCTGTCACATTCACCAGAATGTGGCCTACACAGCCACCAAATCCAGCCTCTCACCCACTCCAGGCATTCCAGGGACGGGGATCTTACCATCTGAGATACTCGATTCCTGGAACATTGTTTCAAAGGCTTGGTGGATTTCAGCAAAGGAGGGCCGATCAGAGGGATTCCACTGCCAACCTAGACAGACGAGACGCGAGTCAGACCATCCAAGAGGACTTGCTAACAAGCATGGGGTTAGCAATTCCCAAGAAACAGTCTGGAAATGAAGGAGCCATTCCAAGCCTGCTCACACCTTATGCTGTGACAGGTTAAAATGACAAATGCCACTGTGTCCTAAAATAAACATTAAGAATTTGAAAGAAGATTACATACTAGCAGCAGGATAGACTGCAAAACTCCAGAGAGATACTGACAGCAAAAGCTGCATTTATAAATATTATTTCCCCAACCCCACTCTAGCAGGTATAGAGTTAAAAAGGCAGATAGCTTGTTTCTATCTTTATCCTTACTTCTTCATGGTTATCAAAGTCTGAAATCCTTATCAGTAAAGAAACGCTTTTTTGTTTTTTGAGATGAGATCTCACTATGTTGCCCAGACCTGTTTCAAACTCCTGAGTGCAGGTGATCCTCCGGCTTCAACTGTCTGAACAGCTGGGACGACAGGCACACAACACCATGCCTGGCTAGAAACACTAATTCAAACAAGACTGAAATGAGCGATAAAAAAGAGTGATAAATCCTAGTGATGGGGAGGATGTGAAGTCAGTCATACACTGCTCCTCCCCACATGCATTTCTGGTGAGAGTACAAATCGGTGGAACCTCTTTTTGGAAGATAATTTGGTAAACTTTGTCAAAATTTAAAATGCACATAGTTCTTTAAACAGTTCAGCTTTTAGAAATATCAGCAAAAGTACACAGAAATACAAGTGTGAAGATGTTTGTTCTTGCCTTGTTTAGATAGACAAAAACCAAACAAATGTGCAAAACAGCTAAATGCTCATCACAAGAGGACTGGATGAGTGAATTAGATCTTTTAATGGGCTGCTAGGCAGCTATATTAAAATAAGGTAGATGAGGAGAGGGTGAGAGAGAAATCTGAATATACAAAGACATGGAGTATCTGTTATAGTGCTATGTGGAAAAATAGATGAAGGGATGATCATATAAGTATCTTAGAAAATAGGCGACAACATCATGTAAGTATACAACACAAATACCCACATACATGTGCAAGCACTATAAACCTAACTGAATAAACATTGCCTGGAATGTTTAGCTATTACAGCAGAATACTGGGAGGCAGGGTCCAGGAATATGTATTTATTAATAAGAAGCCCAGGTCTGATATTCATTTATCCCATTTTTACTTAAAAAAAAAAAAGAAAGAAAGAAAGAAAGAAAATGAGCCAAGTGTGGTGGTGCAGGCCTGTAATCCCAGCACTGGGGAGAGTAAGGCCGGAGGATCAAGAGTTCCAGGCCAGCTACATAGCAAGACACTGTTTCAAAACAAACACTGAAAACCAAACCAAACCAAACTTTCTCTCTCTTTCTCTCCCTCTCTCTCTCTCTCTCTCTCTCTCTCTCTCTCTCTCTCTCTCTCACACACACACACACACACACACACACACACAGAGACCCCACTATAAATAAAGGTATGCAGAAACTTTGGTAAAAGGTCAAACATAACATTAGTTCCTTCTGAAGAATGGGAGTAGAGAGCAAACGAATGCCATTAGTGGCTCCCTTTATGTGCATGCTCCCACATCACTGGAATTCTCCATGGTGCCCAAACATCACTTTTTAGAATGAGAAAAGAAGGCTCACATGCTCGCATGAGTTCATAAACTTTCTCTGGGCAGCCTTCAGGGCGCTCCATGCGGTAATCTTTCTCCAGCAGCTCATACACCTGGGACAGGTCAATTCCTGGGTAAGGTGACATGCCATAGGTAGCAATTTCCCAAAGCAATACTCCAAATGCTGAAAGAAAAGAGAAAGAGAAAGGCTCATCAAGATGGGTAAGGTTTATCCACACTGCACTGGAAACAGGTTGCCTGTTAGCAGGCAGCCCGAGCTGCACCCTGAACAGCAGCCCAGGCAGCGGGTGTTTTTTTTGTTGTTGTTGTTTTGTTTTGTTTTGTGCTTTTTGGGGGGGCGGGGTTAGCTGGGTTTTTGCAGTACAGAGGGGCTGAACTGAGAGCCTCGCACATTAGCCAAGTGCTCTACCACTGAGCTATACCCTCAACCCCTCTTTACATGTTTTTGTTGTTGTTGTTATTTTTTAAATCTTGAGTCCCTGGCCTCAAACTTGTGATCCTTCCGACTCAGCCTTCTGAGTTGCTGGGACTACAGATGTGTGCCACGGTGCCAGTGATATTTTTATCAGACTCTTAATTACCAACAGCCCAGGACAAAGCAGGACCAAATGAGCCTTCTGGTTTACTCACACCACAGAATGAAACATGCAGTAGGAGAGAAGATGAGCAGGAGATTGGCTCCCGTGGGGCAAGTGGCATCTTGCTGAGATAGGTGGTAGAAGGCACTCGGGGCTGGAAGTCTTAGTTCAAACTTATAAAAGAAGTATGTTTTTGTTTGTTTGCTTTTGGTGGTACTAGGCATTAAACCCAGGGCCTCGTGCTTGCATGCTTTGCATGTGCTGTACTCCTGAGCTGAACCCCCAGCCCATTTTTATTTTTTGAGACAAGATCTCACTAAATTACCCAGACTGCCTCTGATCTCGAATTTGCGATCCTCCTGCCTCTGCCTCTGCCTCACGAACCGTTGGGATTACAGGCATGTGCCACCACGCCCGGCTTCAGAAGTATGGTTTTTATAGCCCAACTGGAAATTTGAACACTGGCTATTTGAAAATATTCAGAAATTACTCTCAAGTCTTGGACGAGCACTGTTGTCATGCTAATAAAAAGGTCTTCTGTCAGAAGCTTATACTGCAACATTTATGTGCAAAATAATATGATGTCCAGGATTTACTTCAAAATACTGAGAGTCAGGAAATGGATGAGCATAGAGAGTATAAGATAACCAGGAAGTGATGATTATTATGGCTGGGTAGTGGGGTCATGGGGGCTCATACAACTCTGTCTTCTTTATCATGTGCTTACAATTTGTTGTAACAAGAAGTTCTTTAAAAACTAAAAATAAATAATATGTGAAACTTCAGGATGAAGTATCTAGTTTAAAGCCCAAGCCAAAGCAGCCAGCCTTCTCTGCCTAGAGGAAGATTCTGGGTGCCTGCAGGGTCAGCGAGGAGCCCTGGCAAATCGAAGCAACAAACCTGAAAACATAAGGACGGTAGGTTAAAACCAGTTATTCTGGATCATTCAGAAAGGAAAAGCTCACTTTTACTTCATGTTGGAGGGAAAACAGGAGACAATGAGAAAGAAACAAAATAAGAAAGAGATCTAAGTAATGAAAAACGTGAACTGGGAAGGCAAGCATGAGGTGGTGAAAGGCCAGATGGGGGAACCCGAGTGCCCCGGCTGGTGTGGGCAGTCCGGGTGCAGGGTGGTCCTTACCCCAGACATCTGACTTGATGGAGAACTTGTTGTAGGCCAGGCTTTCGGGTGCGGTCCATTTGATCGGGAACTTGGCTCCAGCGTGGGCCGTGTAGGTGTCCCCTGTCATTAACCTGCTCAGGCCGAAGTCAGCCACCTTCACCAAGTGGTTCTCCCCTACCAAGCAGTTTCGGGCTGCAAGATCTCTGAGAAAGGCAAATGTTCATTTGTGAGTGGCCCCCGGGCGCCTTCCCAGCTTCGCAGGTCTCCCACTGCTGCGTACAGGTGTGGTACGGACATGGGCAAACTGAGCCCCGGCCCCAGAAGCTCTAGTGCTCCACTGGGGAACAGTGCCAGTCCCTCAGCAGATATACCCTGAGCTGCCACCACAGCGACAGCCAGCAGAGAGTGGCACCGAGAGCAGGAGCCCCGGCCCCATGGCCTGCAGCGAGTGGATGACCTTGGGCCTCAGCTACCTCAACCACAGCATGAAGATGATAGTAATGGGCCCTCCCTCCCAGGGCTGCCGTGAGGGGTGATGAGTTAGCGTAGGAAACGTGTCCTCTGACACCTCCAGAACAGCAAGCGTCTCCTAGGAGTGTGCAGTCACCGCTACACTACGCCAGCATGGGGAACAGATGCTGGGTTCAGTCCATGACCGCAAGAAAGTGAGGTCAGAGTAACGTCTCCACCTGTCCTGTCTAGACTTGACAGGACAAAACAGACCAGGCCGGTGGCACTCTTGACCCCAACCGTGTTACCTACTTCCGCTTCCTTCCTGGTGCCTGCTCAGGCATTCCCAACTCCCTCCTGCACAATCCACTTCTGCTCACCTCCTGATCCCCCCAGGAGGCTGGGTCTAATCTTTGCTTCACGGTAGTTAACCATGAAATCACAACGCAAACCCGAATGGAGGAATGGGAAGAGGCGGCAGCTTAAGGCGATGGATGTGTGACGTAAGTCGATCACCAGCAATGAGAGAGAAATTAAATACGGAAGAGTTGTGCCTAACAGGATTTTCAGCAAAGCATTTTACGTTTGCCCGAATGCAGAGGCAACAGAGCTGGCAGTGCATGGCGAATCAGAAGTCAGGAAATCTCAATTTGCAGCCTGAGAGGGTTCACTCTGCTGAGTGACAGGAGCATCTGCATCGGGCTCTCGGAGCAGAGAAAATCGGTCTTAGGAGGAGCCACCGGCATCTTGTAAAGGCTACTTATTACCGGCTATGAAATCTCATGTAGAGGTTTCACACTTGAGTTAATTGGGTGCGAAAGGTCACAACACTGGTGTGGGGGAACATCTTGCACAAAAGAGTCCGGCAAAGCCCATCAGGCTTTGTCTTGCGGAGGCCATCACTTTGCTAGGAAGCTACTTCCACCGGCCAAGCATTCAAAGACCAAGATAATTGTGGCACGCTTGAAGGTCAAAACACTCCAGGCTTTGAAACAGCAAAGATGCTTAATTTAGGCCCACATGCATTCCACTCTGACAATCGTGGAAACATCCCTGAACCAGATGACAGCAGGCTAAGTGGACATGGAAACGCTAATAAGGAAAAAGGAGGAAACACACACACACTAAGACGGAAACCCAGGTACTGGCTTTCACTGTTAGTCTGTGTGAAAGCAATGCCCACTGCTCAGGTGGAGGTAGTTACTGAGGAGCGCTAGCCTTGGAGGAATGAGAAGCACGCCGCTTCGGAGGCAGCTGGGGTTTCCAGGAAGGACGCCTTTCAGGAACCTCATTTAACTTTCCACTTAGGCCAAAGCGGCTCGGAAGGGAAGCGCTTCTTACCCTGGGCATCAGCTACTCTGTGGGTCCACACTCGGGGCCTGGCTGCACTTGGACCAAAGCAGCTATGGCAGGCACCTTAGTGCCTGCCTTTGTTCCAAGTGCCAATGAGCTACCAGCACTAATGCCGGGAGCTGAGCCCTAGGACCTCAGAGCTGGGCTTTACAGGCCCACATCCGAGGCTCCGTGGCAAGGCTGCCTAGCCAAGCCCTACCTGTGGATGAAGTTCTTCTTCTCCAGGTACTCCATGGCTGATGAGATCTGAGTGGCCATGTACAGCAGCACCACGGCGCTCACCTCCTGCCGGTTACACTCCCGCAGGTAGTCCAACAGGTTTCCGTAGGTCATGAACTCGGTGATTATATAGAACGGGGGTTCCCGGGTGCAGACCCCTGACAAGAGGACATCGAAGGCTTTAACGTGTGGCTCTGCTCCTGAGGGAACAAGCCCTGAAAGGGACGGGCGCTAAAGAGAAAGCCTCCTGAAACAGACGCTGCTGCCCTTGGACCCTACTTCTAGTGTGGTCCCAAGCGCCTATGGTTTGAGACTGTGCTCCTGTGGCAGGGACACGGCCACTCTCTTCTCTTCCTCTTGTGCCCATGAACCTGAGCCTACACAAGGAGAGGCTGTCCCTGAGTTCAAAAGCAAACAGCAGGCCCCACATCCAGTGATCTACACCATCATCACATTACCCACACACTTAATGTCAATTTAGAGAGTAATTTCAGAGAGAAGGTTCTGGAAAATTTGTAAGTTTCAGAAGCCAATTTGGGATTTGCACTTGAGAGCTTTCAGGTATCCATTTAAAGCAGAAACATTCTCAACCACCCCTCTCCACCCGACACAGGCCTCCAGGCCTCCATTACTAACAGTGACATTGGCAGAGTGCAGATGTCCGAATCAGAAGCCTTAAAAGGTTCTGAGATGCCGGGCGCAGTGGCACACGCCTGTCATCCCAGCGGCTTGGGAGGTGGAGGCAGGAGGATCGCAAGTTCGAGACCAGAGGCAGTCTGTGTAATTTAGCGAGACCCTGTCTCAAAAAGTAAAAAACATGGGCTGGGCATGAAGCTCAGTGGTCCAGCAGCTGCTAAGCATGCAAGTGTGAAGCCCTGGGTTCAGCCCCCAGTACTGGGAAAAAAAAAAAAAAGGTTCTGAGCTGTTCACAGCTTCTCTCACAGTGCCTCAGTTACCCAAGGGTTGGTTACGAATCCCTCTTCTCCAAGTTCCGCACTTACTTACCGAGTAATTGCACCAGATTAGGGTGTTTGATCTCCTTCATTACTGCGGCTTCCTTCAAGAACTCTTCCACCTCCATGGTGTCCTCCTAAAGGAAAATAAAACGTACTGAAACTCCTTCCGCAAGGACGTGTTTGAAGGGGGAAGGCACAGTGTGAAAGATCAATGCCAATGGGCTGCTTTCGCTTACACTTGGCCTGGGCTGCTGCCTTCGACTGCCATGTTGCTCTGGATGGGTTCCATGACAGGATTCCCACCCCGATGGCAAAAAGACTTTCTCGTCTGGGGCTGAGCTTTTGAATTCTCACCCAGGGCAACTGGTCAGGGTTGCCTTACACTTGTTGCCAATCTGGCTCTGGTGGCTCAATAAATGTATAGTTCTCAGGGGTCCTAACACACTTAACATAAAATAAAAACTTGAAAGAGTCTGAAATGTACCCAACTTAAGGGACGAGGCCCTGCCTTAGCAAAGAACAGTAGCTCACGTTCCTGGGCCTGTGCCGAGCTGCATAGGGGGCTCAACCCACTGTCACCCGTGGCTGCCCAACTCTCCCAGACCCCCTCTGCTCTTCAGTGTGCTTGGCAGCCTGTGCTGGCTCTGGCATGGAGTGTTCTAGTGTTCCTGGTGACATGCTAATGTCAAAGGCTGAAGGCAATGGCTCGCTAGGACCCAGGGAGCTGATGCAGTATAGGATAGGCCTTGAGAACCCTCAGCCAACGGGATGTTCACTCCCCAGTGGAGCTCTCTAGGCAAGTGGAGTACTTCATATAGTGGGATTGAACCCAGGGCCTGGTGCTAGGCAATTGCTTTACCACTGAGCTGCACCTCTCAGCCCTTTTTAAATTTTGAAACAAGGTCTCATTGAGTTGTGTAGGCTGCCTCTGGCCTCAAAAACCTCTGGCCTCAAACTTGCGATCCTCCTGCCTCAGCGTCCCAAACTGCTGGGATTACAGGCATGCATCATGCTCCCGGCTCTGAGTGCTCCTTTTTTAAAGCACCACATAATAAACCAGGTACAATGAAACCGTCTCTCAAATATTTGCTTGTAGAGCAACTGATCCTTTTCTAGAAGATCCTCATAAAGACCTGACGAGACAAGATCATGCGGAAGGAATAATAGCTTTCAAAAACACACTCCTTCCTGTCTGTCTCTCGTACATACACATGCGTGCATGCACACACAGTGCAATGATTCCTTGGTTTCTTTTCCTTTCAGAAAAAATCAGCATGAATTTGTCTCCCCCTGCTGGAATCAGACATAGTTCAATGTGTCATTTAAACTATAAGCCACCACCTAAATTCATCTCTGTGTTAAACGTAAATATTACTCAGGATACCCTGTGATGCTCCTCTACTTTTACAGATTTTAAAAACTTCCATCATCCTTTTGAAAGCAATTATCCTATTTACATAGTAAAATAAAACTAACTCACATGAGTTAGGGTAGAGAAAATGCTTTCAGTGAAAGCTACATTTTCAGCCTCATCTCCTTCTGCCTAAGGAAGAGATGGAGCAACTGGTCTCTTCCCAAGGCTGACTAGCCTGGCCCAGACGTGATGAATGTTTTAGATGGTACAACAGAGTGGCCAAGCACATGGCCAGTTATACTGACCTAGATTTGTTGCTGTGTGACCTTGGTAGCTTACTGACCCTCTCTGAACCTGTTTTCTTAACAATAAAATGGAGGACTAGCTATATCTACACCATGCAGAAAGAGTGCTAAGTGCAGTGCGTCACATGTGGCCAGTGATCAGTGGTGCTCACTTCTATTTTTAAGGTAGTTGATCTCTAGTCTTAAGAGGTAGATTAAGTGTGGTGCCTGTGTCACATCTGGAGGCTGATGCACGAGGATCCTAAGTCTGAGGCCAGAGGCAGCCAATATAACTTAGTGAGAGCCTGTCTCAAAGTAAAAAGGAAAAGAGGGGCTGGGGTGCAGCTCAGTGGTAGAGCACTTGCCTAGCATGGGTGAGGCTCTGGGTTCAACCCCCAGTACTGCAAAAAAAGATTAAACAGGCTGCCGTATGAGACAGGCTGGTTCTCTCATGAATACTGGCTTTTATTTCCTGTTTTTCTCACAGACACTTTCTCCCAGACTCAACACCTCACAGCTATTTTCTAATGAGCTTCCTCTCGTTTGCTGCCTGGCTCACCGGCAAGTGTAGGCATTTTAAAGCAGAAGGAATGGCACTGGCTGCAGAGACGGCTCGGCTCTGGCTCTCAGGGGCCTCTGCCTACAAATAGACGGGTCTCCCTCTCTGTTCCTGGCTCCAACCATATGCGTGGTGAGGGAGGGATGAGCACAGTGCAGCGCTGTGCTGGAGACAGGGCCGCACTTCTGAGTGAGACCCAGGGAAGCGGTGCGCACGCCAGCGTGGGGCGTGGAGCTGAGTGAAGAGCCCTCGGGAAGCCACCTCACCAAGGACCCCCGGAAGGCTCGGCCGCCACAGCACAATGCCACGCAGAAGTGAGCCACGCCACAGCAGCCTCCCTCCCTTGGCGCAGCCACTCTGGGGAGACTCCCAAGTGGCCATGCTGTCACAGCGCCCCCTTCCTTTTCAGATGTTTCTAGAGTTCTTCCATAAAACCAGTTTCTTGGGAGAAAAAAAGCAACACAAACCCACTGAGCCACAAAAGTAAGCAGGCAGGTGCTCTCTCGAGGCCGCTAGGGGGGTGCAGGCCAGGGGTGGCTCCCCAGGAGGCCTCCTGCTGCACAGTCAAGACCAGACATGCACGTGAGAACACAGGGAGGCCGCCACCACGGCGGGTGGGAGGGCGCTCACTGTGCACACACACTGCCTTTGCGTCAATCCTATGCTGTTTCCAGTTTTCCTTGTCAATTTTTCAGTCTACTCGTGAGTTAATGTAGATGCCACAATTAGATCCATGAGTATCTTTTCCAAATCCTATCACTTACAGAATTGTTCACAGAAAAAACTGACTTACAAACAAACTTGAAAAGAGTCACTTAAAAGCTGGTGCTTCATATATTTGACAGTTGGTTCCCTTATGCACATCTTGCCTCTACCACAGACAGCAGGCACACAGCTGCAGCATGTCCAGCCATCTCCTGTTGAAACGCTGTCAAACCTCAAGGAGCAGGCCCCAGCCAAGGCCCTTCACTGCAATTCCAGTTTCCTGCCCATAGGGGTCAGCCATGTTCCCGGTTCTCACTGGGCCTTCCTCTGCTTGGAAGGCAAGGGCCTCATAGGTTGCATAGGGAGTGCAGGGTATAAGCAGGGCCTTGCTGCCCCTGCTGGTTCAGGAGGACTCTGGCTCTGCCCCTGCAGGGGCCAGCAACACAGAAGAGGCAAGCAAGTGTGGCAGGACAGGAAGGCAGGAGGAATCAAGTACTTGGAGAGACTGTTGAGGGCTGCAGGGGCTTTAGGGGGCCTCTGAAGAGAGGCAGATCACAACCATAGCCTACAAGGGAAATCAACAGGAGAGGGGGGACAGAGGTTTTTCTGAAGAGGCATAACTGAGGTTTATGTGTACTTTTCAATGTATTTGAGAAATAAGAACCCCAGTTACCTCTAAAAAAACAGCTGAGCTTTGGAGTCGGATGCCTGGATTCGAATCCTGCTGCAGTCAACCTCTCTTTTAGTTTCCTCAGCCTCAAAATGAGGATTACATCAGTATTTTAGTGCCTTCTCTTAAGGGCGTAAGGATTAAATGAGATGCTACATGTACCTGTCAGAGCTTGGTAAATGTTGGCCACTGGTGTCATTTAGAACCCAAAGCTTCAACTTCTGTAGTGAAGATAAAGATCTAAACTAGTAATACTAGTCTTTCTTGACAAATGGGCAACCAGCTGTGGAGACACATCTGTGTGGGGCCAGGCGGAGGGAGGAACAGCTTACTGAGCAGGTGCTCAGTGTCCTGCCTTGAGTGACACATCTCTAGAGAGGGAAGCACTACCTCTTCCCTGATCAGGCGCCATGTGGATAACACCTCACAGGCACCCACAACAGATCCTGCCACGCTTCACCCATGGGGGCCACAAGATAAGGTTCTTGGGGAAACTCAGTGAAAGTCTCAACAGAAAGCATGAGAACAGACCACTTGTAAGGCAAACTGTGCAGCACCTGTCCAGATGATTCGGGCTCACTGGTGTGAGAAACTCGAGCAGCGCAGAGGTCCTGAGGGTTCCCTCCCGTGGAGTCCCCTTGGGCGACCGTTCAGAAAACAATGGCGCATCACCTACTGGGGCAGATTTCCCCAGATTTCACATTGTGCAACCTCTATTCCTTTTTAAAGTCTTCAAACAAGCCTTTGCTGTTGGAATCCTGGGTGTTCTGTGCTTTTATTCTTCCTTGTTCTGCTTTTGCAAATCCCGGCAAACATGCAGGTAATGTCTGCCCCTCCCAGACTACTGGGCTGGCCAAGTCCCTGCCTGTCTGGGCCAGGTCTTCACCTTGTGTCAAATCCAGGACCCAGAGCTCACATGCAGAGCCCTCCCTGCACTCACGCAGTTGGGGGGACACAGGGCAATGGCTGGCTTTTTCTTTCCCTTTTAGTTAAGGATTCTGAATTAAACTGTACCCGGGAGAAAAGACAGCAGTTGATCACAGAACTTGACGTCCAGGTGTAAAGCCTGTTAACCTCAGAACCACAGGCAACCGACATTTGGGGATGGCTGTGTTGACAGTACACTGGCCACCGTGCACCGTGCTCTCCCACCCAGACATCTCTGTGAAACTCGTAAGGCCCATGTTCATCCCAAGCATCGAGGCCCTCAACAGCTCCCCGCTCCTCCAAGATAAAACTCACAGCTCCTTAGAGCAAGGGGTCTGCCTCCAGCTTTTCTCTGCCCCTTCCTGACCGCCCGGCCAGCAAGGTCCCAGTCCATCCACCTGCGCAGCTCCGAGCACACACCACTCCACCCTGCGCATTTCTTCTACTACCCACGCGACCCAGTGCTGTGCTGAAGAACTCGGTCTGGCCCAGGGTCTGGCAAACACAAGTGAGCAAGTCTGTAAGTAGTTATTACACTTAGAAAAGTTGTATCTGGAAGACACCCACAAGTGCTCAAGGTGACTCCAACCATGCTACGCAGCCACCATGCCCGAAGTATCTGTCTTGCCCCAAGGGCTGACGGAAGAGGACGCACTGAATGTGACATGAGGAACCCACCTTTGGTGTCTAGAATTAAAGAGTGCAGTCTTGATCTAGACACGTTTTCCCAGCAGTGAAGGTCGTGGTTATTACCCGACAGCCACAAAAGGGCCCCTCTGCTGACTGCTGCACACAGGCTGCTGTCTCTAGAGCTCACTTAGAAAAGCGGAAGTTGGCACAGTGGGCCAACACTAGTGGACACTCTCAACAAAGGCAAGGCTGGAATCAGGCTGGGGAAGGCCTAGGACTGGGAATGGAAACAACCCAGGGACCTCAAGATCCCCTAAAGGAAGATGTGCCAGGAAGCCACAGCCGCCACCGTGTGCCCTCACGGGGAAGTGCTTCCTGATGCCTCTCCATGGGCTCCTGACCTGGCTGCACAAGGCTGGCCTGTGGCAATGACAGCTGCGCCTTGCCAAGATACTCCACACACTGACCTTTCACATCTGTCCCCAGTGGTTTCAGTTAGATTTCCTCTCAAAAGCCAGGTGTGGTGGCGCGTGCCTTTAACCCCAGCAACTCCACTAAGGTAGGGAGACCCTGACTCAAAGTTTAAAAAATTAAAAATGGGCTGGGAGTGCAGCCCTGGTCCTGGTTCACCCTCCAAGTATTGCCAAAGAGAAAAACAAACCTGCTTTCACAGCCCAGCGAGCTCAGTTCTCCTTGCCTCTCTGGGCGGTTGGGGGCTGGGGGGAGAGGGAGCCCCAGCCCCAAGCCACCCTTCTCTGAAGGACCGTCCCTCACCACGGCACTACTCGGAGGTACACTAAGACTGCGGGGACACTTCAGCTGGGGCGGAGGGGCGGAGGCGCTGCAGACCCACCTTCAAGGTCTTCACGGCCACGGTCAGGCTGTACTTCTTCCACACGCCTTCGTACACCTCCCCATACTGGCCCCCGCCCAGCTTGTGCTTCATGGTGATGTCCGTGCGCTCCATCTCCCACTTGTCATAGTTGGGGGACACGCCGTAGACGGTGGGCTTGTTGCGCTTGGGAGCTGGGTAGTGGAGAGTCGTGATGAGCCCGTCCGCCACTGTGGAGTGGTGGTGAACCAACTCAGCCAGGGTGTTGAAGCGGCTCTCCGAGGAGACATAGAGCTGAGGGAACAGAACAGCATCACCACAGAGCAGACACGAGCCAGACGGTGCAAAGAAGCCAGGCCGCGGAGCCTCAGCTCAGCGCACAGTAGGACCTCAACCGATCGCTCCTCCTCACTCATGCGTGTTTCTCTAGCTATGCTGCAGCCCACGTGCTAAGACGGAAAGGCCTCCGGGCCTTCACACCTGCTGCTCCTCTGCTTGACTCCCCTATCCCTAACTTCCACAAGCCCAGCTCTCTCTCACCCTTCACGCCCAGTTTAAGTGTGAGGTCTTCCCTGGCCACCCCACATGAATCACCCTGTTACCCACCTTACTTCTCTGCACTGTGCTTGCCACTAGCTGATAACATCTTATTTATCTGCTTGCCTATCTCCACCTACTTGAATTTAAGCTCCATACGACCAGGGCCCTAAGCTGGTTTTTTTTTTTTTTTTTAAGTCCCATAGTCCCAATGAAGAGAACAAACAATAAGCACACAATAGGTCCTCAATAAACACTTGTTGAGGCTGGGGGCGCAGCTCAGTGGTAGAGAATACAGTTAGTACGCCCAAGGCCCTGGGTTCAGTCCCTAGCACTGCAAATAATTACTGATTAATGAATAGAACTTGGTAAGTATTTGCTGATTAGGAAAGAAAAGTTTTTGATTTATAATTATAAATAGATAAACCTAGCCAGGCACAGTGGCTCACACCTGGAACCCCAGCGACTCAGAAGGCAGAGTCCTGAGGATCTCAAGTTTGAGGCCCGAGGTAGACATTGTAATTTAGCAACACTCTGACTCAAAATAAAAACTAAAAAACTGGGCTGGGGGTGCAGCCTAGTGGCAGAGCACTTGTACGGTATGTGCAAGCCCTGGGTTCAACCGCAAAAACTAATTAAATAATGGGCTGGGGGTGAAGCCTCGTGATAGTGCACTTACAAAGTGTGTGAGGCCCTGAGTTCTATTCCTAATGACCTAAAATAAAATAAAATAAAATGGATAAACCTGCATGGCAACAGTGACTATAAAATGAAAACTGCTGAATAAAATGCGTGTCTCCTCTGGACTGCTGCCCTCTCGCTCTGGCTTGCGTCTCAGTCCACGTGGGCCAGCAGGCCTGAAGGGCTGCAGGAGGAGGCAGCACAGCCTCTTCTACCACGGGAAGTAGCAGAAGGGCTCTGTCTGAGGCCCTGGGGGCAGGGGGGTGAGAGTCCAGAGGAAGAGGGAGGGAAGGAGTGGGCTGGCAGGGAGCAACGATGTGGGTGGCGACAGCCTCCTCTCCCTTCCTTTTGTGGCCGTGATGTGCTAGGGGAATTGTGTGTTAAGATCCACACAGAACATCTGGGCTCCAGGCACATAGCTGAATCGCTAGGCTCGCTGAAGGTGGAAAAGACACTTAAATTCACGAGGCATTCAGAAGACCTGCCCAGTGACGAAGTCATGGGGAGGAGGAATACACGGGAGACAGGGCGACACTCGGGGGAAGGGCAGAGAAAGGAACAGGGTCAGGCTTCAGCCTCAGCTACAGCTACAGCTGTAACATCTTACCACTTCAAAAGAGAAAAGGGAAGAAAATTCCTGAGATGCACATGGCGGGCAGAAGGTCTTGGGCTGTTGGTTAGATCAGCACCAGGACTGCTATGATGGGCCTGCCCCCAAGAAGCCACGTGTTAAAGGTTCGGTCTCCAGAGTGGCAGTGTTGCAAGGTGGCAGAACCTTTCAGTGGGGTCCACTGGGAGGTCCTTAGACTGCTGGAGGCATGCCCTGGAACTAACTCTTTCACAGAGGAGTAAAAGGCATAAGCCCGGCCCCTCCCTCCCTCCTCCTCGTTCCCTAGTTCCTGCATGCACTCCTCCATTCTTTGTCAGGGGCCTTCCTAGAGCCTGCACCATGCTGTCTGAACTTTTTGTGTGTGTGTGTGTGTGGTACTGGGGGTTGAACCCAGGGCCTCGCACCTGCATGCTCTGCAAGTGCTCAACCACTGAGCTGCAACCCCAGCCCATTCTTTTTTTTTTTTTTTTTTTTTTTACTTTTTTGAGATAGGGTCTTGCTAAGTTACACAGACTGCCTCTGGTCTTGAGCTTGCGATCCTCTTGCCTCTGCCTCCTGAGCCACTGGGATTACAGGCATGCGCCACCACGCCTGGCATGCTGTCTGAACTTTCAGCCTCCAAAACTAAGAGCTAAATAAGTCTCTTTTCTTTATGAAGTTAGATGCTCCATGTATCTCATTATGGTAGTAAAGAACTGACCAATACAATTACTTTCTATAAATTCGTAACATTGGATAGTTACAACATTTTTAAAAGAAGGCAACAGCCAGGCATTGTGGTGCATGCCTATCATGCCGGTGACTGTGGAGGCTGAGGTACAAGGATCGCAGGTTTGAGGCCAAAGCAGCCAGCACAATTTAATGAGAACTTATCTTAAAATAAAAAATAAAAAAGGGGCTTAGGAGTTGGGGGTGCAGCTCAGTGGTGGAGCACTTGCCTAGCATGCATGAGGCCCTAGGTTCAACCTCCAGTACGGGGGGGGGGGGGAGAACAACAAGATACACAAGTCGTAGATTTTCTTTCTTTATATTTGGAGTGGTGACAAAAGCAATCTTTAAAGCCCAGGTAAGCCAATGGCAGATTGTGAGGTAGCAATCCTACTAAAGTAAAATTCTAAGAAAACCAAGACTTATCGAGACATTCCTTAGCTCTGTGAAGATGGTGACTGTGGACCACTGGCCAGTCTCTCTGCAGAAGGTGTTTGTGAGTGCAGGGCCTTCCAGCATGGAGGCCCCACGTGTACACCTCACAGCACAGAAGGAAAACCTGTGCGTGGACTGCTCTCGGCTCGACTGCGTGCAGGGCTGGAGTGGGGAACGGGACCACTGAGGCTTGCCGTTAGCTAAATGCTTGAACAACCATGTCCACAGCACTTTCTTCCGTTTCCTCACCGATGCGAGTGCAGGTCACGAAGAAGGCTGAGCAGGACCCGAGGACAGCTCCTAAACCCGCCCCCCACCCTGGACAAGTGTCCACTGTCCAGGGATTGCATTGCAGGTTGCAAGGGTCCCAAACCCTCTCCTCTGGGGTTAGCTCAGCTGACAGTGCCTTTCCCACCAAGGGTCAGGGAAGGCGACTGGAATCCAACGACTCCTCTCACCCTGGAAATCATGGGCAGAGTGTGGATTGCTGGCTCCTGGGAGCAAGGCCCACTCCCCATTTTTCCTGTCAGGGCATGAAGCAGAGGCGGCTGAAGGAGCGCTCCGCATCGCAACGTCAAGGGCCTCCCACTGCACCCAGATGCTAACGGCTCCCCCTCCCTAGTTCGGGCAGTTTGTTCCCTCACAGGCTGCCCTGCTGGAGATCTCAGTCATAGGATGTTATACTGAATGGGCAAACATTAAACTTTCCAATAATTAAATTTAGACCCCGCGACTGAGCTCATCTTCAATCTAAAATTTACACCCTGCCCCTCATTAAATATGAAAACCACCCTCCCTCCAATGTGTCGCAGACTCAATTCACAGTCACGCTCTTGGTGCCCCACCAACAGCCTACTCTGGTGGCACCCTTCTGCTTAGCTCTAGTTTTTGAACAGCATTTTGCTGGTGAACTGTGGAATCATGAGCAACTTGTGGAATGTTCAGAGCAGAAGCGAAGCTACCGCTGTGAATGGCATGTCGTTTTGCTGTGCACCCCATTCCATAAACACATGGGGTGCTCAGGCAGGGCTGCAGCGATGCTCTAATTCAACACAAACCTGGAGAGTGGCCTTGTCAAAGAAACTCCCAGAACTGGCTTCCCCTGGATGCTGCACTCCCAGGCCAGGAGCTGAGACTTGTACAACCTCTGGCTGCCTCGCCTGCCCACCTAAGCCATGCTGTTTTCAGGCTGCTCGGCTAGGAGGCCAGGCTCCCCAAGAGCTGCTCACAGACCCCTGGGAGGCAAGAGCCCAGCAGCTCCCACAATGCTCCAACCCTCCTGGAAGGAAGGCAGCTAGTGAGCATGAGCAGGCTTCCCCAGGATTCCCGCACTGCTGGGTCACCCTCAGGGCGGGAAAACCCTAGAAATTCAAGAGCCCTTCCTGTCACCTCTGCCAAAGCGTGGGCTCAGATTCCACTCTCACTCTGAACCTGCCATTTCACAGCCCAAGAAAACAATGTGCACTGGGGATCCCACTCAAGAAGAGGAAGGACTCTGTCGGGGCTCTCAACAATGGTGGGCTGCATAGGGCCATCTCACAGGAGAAAGTGAGGTATAAATACACATTAGCAAAATGAAGGGCAACATAGGCAGGGGAGGGGAAGAAATACCCATCTTTAATTCTGCTATGTCAATGGAGGGTGGGAGGCTTTGAGAAAGCAACAGATGAACCACCACCCAACCCCAGGGGCTGAAGATCTCTCACCCTGGCCAGGCTGTTAGCAAACAGCAAGGGCTTGATTTGGCTTGGCCCTTTCAAAAGTCCAGCTCAAAAGTGCCAAAACCCTCAGCTCGCAGCCCTGAGTTGGTGGCCCTGGGATGGCCGACAGGACCCAACTGGTGCTGTAAAGCTCAGAATGCAAGGAGGAGGATAAACAAGAGACAGGAGGGTATATGCATAATGAAATCCTCTGGGCCCTACCAAAGAACCTTCTACATTCAGTTGTTTTCTAAAGAGTGGCTGATTTGGAAATAAGAATTAAAGCTTAGTCAAACCCAGCCTGGCCCTCCTAGCGATCTTGAATTCCCCCTTAGCAATCCAAAGCGGTCTGCATCAAAGCTCTGCTACAAGGAGCACTCCTTGGTGCAGAGCCCCTGTCCCATGGGGAGCTGTAGCACCTCCCCAGCCTGACACTGGTCTCTCACTCCAGGGACAAAGCCCCTGCACGTGTGGCTCTCACAGAGAGGAGCCTCCAACGAGAGCTGAGAAGTCTCCAGGGGCTACAGAGCTGGCAGGTGAGCAGGTGAGGCAGCAGGTGAGCCTCCAGGGAGGGCTGGAGGGGGGCCAGATGCCTGGGAAAGGCTGATGAGCCAGCTGCCCATTGGGGAACGCTGCCTGAGCAAATGAGTGCCCTGTGTGCTACCTGCGTGAAAAGAGCCCAGCTGGCAGATACCAGCCTGCAGACAGAGGGCCAGCTTCCTCCTGATGAGGCTCAAATTCTGCACATCAGCCGTCTCACATGTGGGCCTTTCCTTCCCCCTCTGAACGGTATGTTAGTCCTTCCTCCTCTGAACCTTGGCTAATGAGTTGTCAAACTGGATCATGCCTGCCTGCATCTGTTCCAAGGCAGCTGATTAAACAACTCTAGGGAAAAGACACCATTTTCCTGTTCAGTACGAACTGCTAGTGATTATCTTGGTGCAGGCTGACTTGCCTTGGATAAAGAAGACAAATGGGAAGCAAGCTGTCAGCTCCAGAAACTCACCTCCCAAGGGCAACGCACCCTGGGGTTCTGAGTCAGTCACTGAAAAGGCACTGTGTGGTCACAAGGCTTTTTCAAAGGACGGCCAGCCTGGAGTCTGTCCTGAAGAATGGAGAGACAGAGCTCTACCTCTGGGAGAACCACTCAAAATGCAAGCTGAGGAGGCTGATTTCTGGTTGTGTCTCAACAAGAGACTTGCTTCTGCACACAAATTACAGTGCTGGCACTAAAGATACCTCCAATGACAGAAAGCGTCGGAGACTGGCAGGAAGACTTTAACCAAAGACACATGAAAAAAGGAAATACGAATGTTTAAAGAGGCATATGCACATTCATATGGTGTGAAAGAATGGGTGAGACCAGCCAGGAAAATGCTGAAAAGATAAGAAGGGGATATTAGCCCACCAAATACGGACACAGGATAAAGCTACAGCAATTCAAGTCTGTTCATCATGCATGGATGAAAAGACCAATGGAAGGGAATGGAAGATCAACAGGCCTAGACACATATGCACATGTAACATATTTCTATGTGTAGAAAAGAGATGAGATTAATAAATGGCATAAGGATGACTCAAAATATGACACACCTATATTGAACATGCCTGTAGCTGTACCACTGTGGCACCCGACCCCATCAAATCTCGAAAGCAGGGTCAGGCCTGTTTGGTACTTTGACGGGAGACCACCTGGGAACACCAGGTGCTGTAGACTTACTTGGGAGAAGGACCAGGCAGCCCACTCCCAAAAAACAATCAGCCACTGAAAACCCTATGAACAGCAGAGAAGCACAGTGTCGGGTAGTGTTTCGTCTACTGTACAAAGGGTCGCTATGAGTTGGGCCCGACTTGCTGGCACCTAACAATAACACACTGAACATGATGAAATAACCCTCTTTGCCAATCAGAGTGATAAAGGTGGTTTTATAACTCTGATGATATGCTGTTGATGAGTGTGAGAGAAAATAGGCATTTTCTTGTATTTTTTGTGAGAGAAAAAATTTGTACAACTTCTGTGGAGGGTGATTTGGCAATCTCTACACAACTTTTGTGCCTGCAGCTGTAGCCCTGTGGCATCCGATCCCGTCAGATCTCAGAAGCTAAGCAGGGTTGGGCCTGGTTAGTACCTGGATGGGAGACCTCCTGGGAACACCAGAAGCTGTAGGCTTGGGAGAAGGACCTGGCAACCCCCTCTCAAAAATCAATCTGCCATTGAAAACCCTATGAACAGCAGAGAAGCACTGACAATAGTGTTTCCCCTGTTGTACAGAGGGTCGCTATGAGTCGGATACCGACTCGACGGCACCTAACAACAACAACAACAACAACACAACTTTTGTCTGCAGCTGTACCACTGTGGCGTCCGATCCCATCAGATCTCGGAATCTAAGCAGGGTCAGGCCTGGTTAGTCCTTGGATGGGAGACCACCTGGGAACACCAGGTGCTGTAGGCTTGGGAGAAGGACCCAGCAACCCACTCCCAAAAACAATCTGTCACTGAAAACTGTATGAATAGCAGAGAAGCACTGACAGTAGTGTTTCATCTGTTGTACACAGGGTTGCTATAAGACAGACACTGACTCACCAGCACCTGACAACAACAACAGAAATTTTAAGTGCATATGACCTTTGATCAGTTCAGCAACTTAACTTGTGTTATGTTTATACCATATACAAAGAAGGGTATGCAGTATATTTCCAAGGGCAGAGCATGAGCCACTAGTGCTTCTACGAAGTAAGTGTAGCAGATTACAAACAGAATTTCAAAAACTGCTGAGCTCAGTGGCACACACCTGTAATCCCAGCGGCTTGAGAGGCAACCTGTGTAATTTAGTGAGACCCTGTCTCAAAAAAAAAAAAGAAAAGAAAAGAAAACATGGGCTGGGGGTGCAGCTCAGTGGTAGTGTGCTTGGAAAGCATGCATGAGGGCCTGAGTTCAACTGTCAAGTACCATAAAAAAAAAAAAGGAAAGAAATTAAAAAAACTGAAATAGAACAAAATGGACTACAAAATACCAGAATGTTCAACAAACAGGAGGGCATGTAAGGATTCATGAAAGTTTTATTATTTGTGTGAGTATGGATAGGGTGGGAACGTAAAATGCTGTTGTTATAGTAGGCCCAAATTTCTTAATTAGGCTTGAGGCCACCTCTAACAGCATTATTTGTAATAACAAAAGACTGGAAACAAACTAAAAGCTGACCAGCAGGGGACTGTCTGAGTCAGAGTTTGAACCATGCAGAGGGGCTTTAACAGGAAGGAGGCAGCTCCAAATGTGCTCCTGTGAGACGCTCTCCAAAAACCTCACTAGGTGGGGAAAGGCAAGATGCAGAACGGCATGGAGGCTGCATCATCTGTGCCTGTTTTCAAGATCAACAGATACAGTCCAGGTAGATCTGGAAGAAACTGGCAACCGTGGTTGTCTCTGGCCAAGAGAACTGACTTAGGAGACAGAATTACTTTTCGTTATTATTCATTTTGTTCAAATGAATTTTTAAACCATGCGCATATATTACATATTATTTAAAAAAAAAAAAAAAAAAAGCCAGGCGTGGTGGTGCAAGCTTGTAATCCCAGTGGTTCAGGAGGCAGAGACGGGAGGATCGCAAGTTCGCAACCAGAGGCAGTCTTCGTAACTTAGCGAGACCCTATCTCAAAAAGTGAAAAAAAAAAAAAAAAAAAAAAAAAAGGCTGGGGGCACAGCTCAGTGGTCCAGCACTTGCAAAGCATGCAGGCACGAGGCCCTGGGTTCAACCCCCAATACCAAAAAGAAAAAAAAAAAGAAAGGATAAGCCATCTGGGCCACCTGCATAACCCGCCTACCTATACTGTTCCTCAATACAGCCCAAGGAGGTAGAGTGGACAGTGGGATCCCAGCGTGTTTCCATTAACTGCTTCCTGTGTGATCTTGGGCAAGGAACGTCATCCTTCTAAGCCTCCCTTTTTTAACTGCAATAATGCAGATTCCATCAATGCCTGTCCAGAGGACTGAGGTGAGGTTGAAGGAGATGGACTGCAAGATGTACCAGCCTATAATAGGAAGTCAGCCATTGCTGATTCTTCCCTTCATGGGCTTTTAAGGATTGTTTACATAAAGACCATAAAATCATATTGGGTTTGGAAATCTATTGGTGTAATTTGTTTAAAAACTATGTGCACATATATGTACGTATGTACATACACACACCCTCATAAGTGTGATTTTTATCTGGAGGAAAGTCAGATGCTCAACTTATTTAAAACCCAAGATAAAGTCTTTTTTTTTTTTTTGGTGGTACTGGAGGTTGAATCCAGGGCCCTACGCCTGCATGCTCTGCAAGTGCTGGACCACTGACCTGCACCCTCAGCCCATTTTTTTACTTTTTTGAGACAGGGTCTCGCTAAGTTATGCAGACTGCCTCTGGTCTCAAACTTGCGATCCTCTTGCCTCCGCCTCCCAAGATGCTGGGATTACAGGCATGCGCCACTGCACCCAGCTTAAATTCTTACTATTTTAAGAGAATCATACCACTCCTGGTTACTTGTAGCCATGTGACCAATCCTCAGTAAAGGGTCTTTCATGAGGCTAATGGAATAGCTCCTGCTATTTACTTGAAGGATTCCTGAGATATCTTGGTTGAGCTTTGTTGCAATAACTGACTAGCCTGGTGGCAGGACCAGCCCCACCTGTAGCCCCCAGCCCTGGCCCAGGCACTCCCCACTAGGGTCTTGCGTCTGGAGCCCACCTTGCCGTCGGAAGCAGTGTTGATCCTGTAGTGGTAGACCCTCCCTTCATATCGCAGCGAGATGGACCTCTGGCCAGGACTGCTCTCACTCTCCCGCACCAGGAAGCTGCCGTTGATCCCACTGCTCAGCAGGTACTCGGCGGCATTCCGGGACACAGGTCCGTGGTACCAGGAGTGCTTCTCCAGGCTGTTGACAGGTGTGATGTAGTTGCTCGGGACCCATCCTTGGCCATTTTTGGTTTGGGCTTCACACCATTCCCCATTGTGATTGTAGCCTAAGACCCGGAGCTTTTCACCTTAGAAGAAAAGAACCAAACCAGACATATTAGCTTTGAAGATGAGCTTCCTTCTTTCTCATTTGTTCTTGTGTGATTACTAAAAATCGCCAAATTCCCACACTGGTTGCCACACACCACTTCCATTTTGTTTTTTTGTGGTACTGGGCATTGAACCCAGGGCCTCGCACTTGCATGCTCTGCAAGAGCTGGACCACTGAGCTGTACCCTCAGCCCGTTTTTTTTTTTTTTTTTTTTTACTTACTGAGACAGGGTCTTGTTAAGTTATGCAGACTGCCTCTGGTCTCAAACTTGCGATCCTCCTGCCTCTGCCTCCCAAGTCGCTGGGATTACAGGCATGCGCCACTGAGCCCAGCATACCGGTTCCATTTTAACAAGTCCACATAAATGCGTGCATGGATAAGTGTGTAAGAATACATGCTTACACACGAAGCCCTATTTGTATTGAATGTACAGGTAAGTATGCAGCCTCAGTTTTCACAAGTCGATTATGTTCACTTAATTGCTCCGCAGGAAACTTTTTTAGGGAAAACAGTTTTCTTAGGAAAAAACTCATGGTTCTAGCCATTAGGGCAGGGTATGCTCTCCAGTATGGAAACATGGAGAGCTGGTTTGCAAAGGACTCCTGCTGCCGAGCCCCTCTCCTTAGGAGGGGCTCCCTCAGGAAGCTGCCGCTATTTTCTGGATGTCTCCACACTCGAAACTGTAAAGCTGCTCTCTCCGTGAGCAGAGGGGAGGCAGGTCAAGCTGCAATTCCCTGATTTCCATCTCTTGCCACCGCCACCAGCTGTCCACAGCCCTCTTACCTTTAGTTATGCTTAGAGTGTTATCTCCACTGGCCACAAAATCATACAGTGCAACGAAAAGGTTGGGGTCATTTTCACTGGGCCCAGCAAGAAGGTTTTCCTTGGAGTTCCAACGAGCGGCTTCGCTCAGACCTTGGGGCTCGAAGTCTGATGCTACTGGCCTCTGTAGGGCTTCTGGAAGACAAGGAGGGAAGAGGAAAATGAAAAGGGAAGAACTGGGGAAACATGAGCTTTATTTTTAGGAGGAAAGACTCTTTCTGATATTACACATTCCTTGTTTGTTTGTTGTTCCTTTATTTATTCCAGTACTAGGGGTTGAACGTAGGGCTCTGCACATACTAGGCAAGTGTTCCACCACTGAGCTGAGCCCCCAGCCTTTTTTTTTTTATTCTTTATTTTGAGACATAGTCCTACTAAGTTATGTAGGCTGCCTTTGGCCTCAAACCTGTGATCCTCCTGACTCAGGCTCCTGAGATGCTAGGATTACAGGTGTGTGATTTCGTGTCTTAAAACCGGTATATACTATGTATTAATAAGAAAGGAGTTTTTTGGTTTTTTTTGCAGTACTGGGGGTTGAACCCAGGGCCTTGAGCTTGCATGCTCTGCAAGTGCTGGACCACTGAGCTGCACCCCCAGCCCCCCCACCTTTTTTTTTTTACTTTTTTGAGACAGGGTTTTGCCAAATTACACAAACTGCCTCTGGTCTTGAACTTGTGATCCTCCTGCCTCTGTCTCACGAGCCGCTGGGATTACAGGTGTGTGCCATTGTGCCCTGCTAGAAGTTTTTTTTTTTTTTTTTTTAAGGGCTCTACCAAAACTTTTGAAAAAAACACTAAGTATTTTTATTCTAAGGTGGTAATCACTGTTTCTAAATAATTTAAGTTTATAAAGTTCGCTAACTCAATGTGCATTTAATTAGAAATGAACATAGTCCACCCTCATGCGTCTTTGCCATTGCTGAAATATGGAGCGCATGCTTCCTGCCTTAAAACACTTTCAGATGCATCAATGTTAATATATGCATATGGTATGAAAATCAAACAGTATGGAGGGTTTAGAATGAAAATCAGGCTTTTGCAACCCCAGTCCTCTTCACTCGAGAAGCACCAGCTGCTTTTTCGGTGGTCACCTCCACACTAGATACCAGCTGGGTCACTGGCCCCTGTCACCTGTTTGCTGCTGTCCTCTGCGGCTAACTGTTCGCCTCTGCACTTTCAGCAACAAACTCCCATCGTCACTGCCTGAGACAGCTGTCCTCCCAGCCGGGGACAGGCTCTCTCCATGACTGACTTCTCAAGAGAAGGACGTGAACGTCCACCCTGCCCGCCAGCTTTCCTCCCTCTTCACCTACTCTTAGATATGATCATCTTTACATCTTTTTTTTTTTTTTTTTTTAACCTTGTGAAGAACGTTAACAGTGTTTTCTATTCTGGAACAATAAAGTCTTCCATATTGTGTCTATGTAAATAGATTCTAAAAGAGGGAGGTCAATCAACAGCTCTTATATCAGGAATCGGTGAATGCTTGTTCACTACAGAGGCAAGTGATTGACTATTTTTTCCTAAAGTTGCTTTGCTTCATTTTTTCTTTCTCCTTCCTTCCTTCCCAGTTGAGGGACACTATGAAATGAAATCCAAATACTATTTAAGGAAACTACAATAAGAAATCAAACTTTAAGGAAAAAAAAGGAGGAAATATATGATTTGAAAAGAATGCAAAGATCTACAAGTGAGCCAAAACACAAACAGTAATAAAATAAAGTCCTGCTTTGACTTTCCTTCTGTATGGATTTAGAATTTAGGTTAGGCCAAATATGCATTTTAGTTTTACTCCACATTAGCCATAAGGCTCCATAAACCTTGTGGGTTGACAAAAGTGTAGCCAGAAGTGATGTCAAGGATGCATAATGGAAAAAGCCAATGCTGTATTACTCTGTACCCCATCATCATTTACTAAAAAAGGGAGATTTTTAAAAAAGAAGTTAGGGTTAGAGTTAGTCCGTGGATGGAGGACCACCTGGGAATACCAGGGTGGTGTAGGCTTGGGAGAAGGACTCAGCAGCCCACTCCTGAAACAACCAGCATCGAAAAGACTAGGAATAGCAGAGAAGCAATGACATAGTGCAGGGCATGGCAAAGTGTCGGGGAATGTTTTATTCTGTTGTACACAGGGTCCTATGAGTTGGACCCCACTTGGCGGCACCTAACAACAACAACAACAACAACAACAACAACAACGGATTTAGAGGGCCCGAACATTTTTTCTTGGGCAATAATACTCATCTTCGGAATGGGCCTGTTCTGCATTCACAAAAACAAAACAACAAAAAACAAAACCCAAAAAACCCACCAGCACTGGAGACACCGAAGACAGATACAGGAGGGACTGGGCTAAGTTTTCAGATACACAGCTGAAGAACTTTCATAAATGGACATTGGCTAAAGGATCTTGTTGGAAAAAAACCAACATAAATAATAAAGATCTTTCAATCCTAGCTTCTGTAGTACTACTGGAAGCAAATCTTCAAGAATTCTTTTTCTAAAGAGTAAATACCAAATTAAGCTATTGCCATGCTTGGTAATTTCATTTTATGCACCTGGAGGTCAGAGGCAATGCCAAGGAAGAGGACCTTTTTACACCACCATGTCCTGGATATGGAATAAGCTTAGTGAGGTGTTAGCCCACATTCTCTGAGGGGCTCTCAAGGTAACCCCGCACCACCACAGTCAAGAAGTGGCCAACCAATCAGAACAAATGGTTAGAGCAGGGAATTATTATTTTTCTTGCCTTTTCTTTAAAACTTACTTTTTACCTAATACATAAGACATACAAACTGCACCAGTGGGGTACCCTATAATGTTTAAAGCAGGGAGCCATTTTTTAGTGACATATGTGACCCTCGCCCTCACTATGATATATAGGTTTGCTGGTCTTGGTTGTGGGCGAAGGGCTGTCCTTTCGACCATAGGTACACGGCAACTAACAACAATGTGACCAGAGTTTGAGCTGGCATTCTTCTCTAAGTCCCACCTAGGACACAGACGCTAATTTCCAGCTTCCATGTCCTGCAGCAAGAGGGAGAACTTGGAGCTGAGTGATCCCGCTGCAGAATCTTTCTAAGCTTCTATGATCCATTCCCATCATCTACTGTTCTCTTACACCTAATTTCAGAGCAATTTTTAAAAGCTCCCTCCCTTGGCCGAGTGAGTCTTCCTGAGGCACTCACCTCAATTTCATAACAATTCTCTTTGTACATTTATATTTTGTTGGTTTGGGACTGGGGTTTAGCTCAGTTGGTAGAGTGCCACTCTGTACTCTCTGAAGCCTTGAGTTCGATCCCCAGCACTACAAAAAGGAGAGAAGGACCTGGCACCCATTCCTGAAACAACCCCACAACAATCAGCCACTGAGAACCCTATGAATACCAGAGAAGCACTGATAGAGTGCCAGGCATGGCACAGTGTCGATGAGGGGTTTCATTCTGTTGTATACAGAGTTGCTGTGAGTTGGACCTGACTCAGAGGCACCTAACCACCACCACAATTTTGATGGCTTTACTTTAACTGCGGAATTACCAGAGACACTAAGCACCTGAGATATACAAGTTTGCAAACAAACACACCTGGCTCTTGGAGGGGAGCAGTGCGGGCAGCAGACAGCAACGCCCCTGGTTTGGGGTCCTAGGGAGGCATGTCTTATGAAAGGATGGGAAGGTGCAAGTCAATTTATCAAGCCAGGGAAGTAAAAGCCAGTCAAAAAAGATGCTGCTGTCATTATCTTTAAGTAAAAGTATGCAGTGAAAGATTCTTAACATAAAAGGACTCTTACATATCAACAAGAAAAAAATATCTCCCATGTGGAAAAAAATAGACGAAAAACACATCTAAGCAACTCACAGCAAATTAAAACTGCCATTAAAAGCCAGGCATGGTGGCACATGTCTGTAATCCCAGGCACTTGGGAGGTGGAGGCAGGAGGATTCCAAGTTCAAGGCCAGAGGCAGCCTGTATAACTTTGAGAAACCCTGTCTCAAGATGAAAATAAAAAATTACCCCTCAAACCCACGAGGGTCTAGGGGTGCAGCTCAGTGGTAGAGCACTTGTAAAATATGTGCAAGGACCCGGGTTCAACCTCCCAGGACCAATAAATAAATAAGATGACTTTAAAGCATGGAATGTGTATGAACCATGCTAGCAATAGGAAAAATGCAAATTCTTCTTCAGTTTGGTAGACACCCTTGACAGTGACAGCATGGATAACATGTCATTGATGGGCACTCGTATACAATGCTGGCAGTAGGTAAATTAGTGGTGAAATAAATTGCAACATTTCAGGAGGGCCAGTGGAATATGAAGCAAGAGTCTTTAAAGAATTTTGTAATGTTTTGTTTACCTCTGAAAATTTATACTAACAGACACGAGTTTTGTATGTATCACAGCAGATACATGAGTTTTGTAATGAGTTTTGTATACACTGATTTTAAATAACAGTACAAAAAAGGAAAAGTACAAGATACGCACAAATACAAGTTAGTTTATGCTCCACCCATAAAGTCAGATGTGTTAAAAAAAAAAAAAAAAAAAGCTGCTCAAAATGTTTTTGGGATGAGGCTAGGGGTGTAGCTCAGTGGCAGAACGCTTGCCTAGAATGTGTGAGGCCCTGGTTCAGTCCCTCGTATGATGGACAATAAAAATTAAAAACCAAAATATTTTTAGAAAAAATATTTAAGGCTTGGGTATATACTCATAATAATACATTTTTTAAGTGTTTATACGACATCCCAGTATATATAGCATGATCCTGATTTGGGAAAAGACACCAGAAGAAACTACACCAAAATGTGAACGATAGTTAACGGAGGAGGGATTACACCGTTTTTAATTTTCTTTATCCTTTTCTATATTATGGTTTATTTCTCACAATGAATGTGGATTATTTTTATAATCTGAACTAGAATAACTCATAAAAAGAAGCCAACGGAGACTTACATAACTGATAATCTAACACGCAAAAGCACTCGGGGAGGGAGGGCTGCCTCCAGTTGTCCTGAAAGAGCATCTGTGTTTCCCCCTGGTGCCTCAACCTTGGGGCCAGGAGCACACAACTTTGGCAGAGCAGGCCCACACAGGAAATTAAACCCAAGTCATGAATGCTTTTCGTCTCAACTGCCATTTGACCTCTTCTATCAAATGTTCTGCAGCATCTGGATTTGATCAAAGTTACATAATCCGGGGAAGGGGCCTGGAAAACACCTGGAGTCAGCAGAATGCAAGAGGTGGCCATCCATTTGAAGTATGGGTTAAAGAGGGACTGTCCCTAACATGAAGACAGATGTTAAGACTTTTATGCAAAGAGGACAAGGCCTTTGCTAGGAAGGAAGGGCCTCCCACGGGTTTTTGATTCAACGGAACGTTCGGCCATGCAAGGCACTCTCTTGACTTTCCTGCCCAGTACTTGCTGTATTCCACACATTAATGGCCAGAGCCCAAAGGCAAGGATTGCTCATGCATGCCTCTGGATCGACACACCAAAGCGTAGCCACAGTCCAACACCAAAACCTCCCAGTCAATTCCCAATCCAGACTGATGTCAAAATTGACTCACGATGTGGAAATGCCAAGTTACTTGCTTCACTCCATAGTGAACCATGCTCGTCAACCTTAAAAACGGTCACAGCTTACAAGGAGAGTTGCAGGATGTACTCAGATTTTCCTTGTTTAAGACATGAACTCTCCCACTGTCAGGAAGTCAGACCCCCCCACCTCCCGAAAAAACCCAAAGGCTTTATTCAAAAAAGACGCCCTACATAGCTCCCCTTTTCTGTTATTGGGTCATCATATTTTAGCATCTGCTACTATTCTTAATTTTTTTTAAGCAAACATTTTTGCTTATTCTTTTTGAGTCATATTTTAAATATATTTAAGATAGGGATCTTTAAAACTGCCCCTCGTCCCATTTAAGACCATTTTGTTATTTTGTCTTCAGTTAATAAAAAGGTTTCCACCCAGCAATGAAATGCAGGAAAAGTCATTAATTAGCCAGTTGAGCACCAGGAATTGGTGACATCTGAAAAATGTCCGTAATCCTCTAAAAGCTTTGGCTCCAGCTATGAGAGTATCAAATTACTTGAAAATTTGATAAGAACCATGTCACAAAACTCATTGGATCTGGGCACGATTAACTCGCTTGGGCGGTATTCTAGGAAAATGCTTTGGGTCTTTCAAGCATAACTTAAAGATCGTTTTATGTAAAAATAATCCTTCCTCACAGCGGTGAGTCACCGATGAAAAATGTTTCCAGAAGATTCTCCGATATGGCATATCTGGTCTAGACTGCCAGAGGGGCTGCCGCTGCTGTTGCTAACAGACAGTGAGGGAAGCAAAAGGTTGGTGAACTCCAGTGGCCACAGATGTCCGGGTCCCAAGGGGTGGGGCGACTTCACCTCCAGGGAAAACATCACAGGGAGCTTCCCACCTTCCTGTTGGCACTGGCGCCCAAGTTCACGTTCCCTGTGGAGTTCAGAGCCGCCCTCGGTGCGCACGCCAGTGTGGGGAGGGCCCCAAGGGCAGGGATGCGTCCAGTGGGATAACAACCATTCCCTTCACTTGTGCTCCCCGGCCCTTACTTAGGCCCTTGCTGCTTTGGTCTTAGCTCCTTGGTTCCTCCACTATCGTCTTCCAGCACAAGGAATCTCTGTAATGTAAAAATCTATAAAACAGATCCTTCTAAAAGGAGGGAGGCTTCGTGTTTTATTTCATGCTCTGTTCCAACTGATGAGATCATGCTCAGACTATTCTCGTCAGTTTATAACAGTCTCACACAGCTTTCTGTGCTATGAGCTTAGAGGAAAAGCATTATTTCCCACAATTTCAACTTGCTGAAAGTCATTTTATCTACATTCTACACAGTCCTTCATTTTGTAATTAACACATTCACCCAGAGCAGCTACAATTATTAGAAAACAACAAACAAACAAAGATACCACACTAAGTTTAACTAAATACAGCTGGTATATTAACATTCTAATCAAAACTTTTCAAGCACCTTGAAAATGCCATTTCAAGAGCCAGCGTACGGCAGGGTGGTCAGGATGCTGAGACCTATCACAAGCCTCTGCTCCCATGGGAGACTGGTGAAAACACTAGGACAAGTGCACGGGCTTGTGGACGAAGTGAGAGGAATGCAGACATACGTGTGTGTGTGTGTGCGCGCGCGCGCATGCAAGGTCCCTGGGGTGAGGAAGGGGTGGCTCTTGACCAAGACAGCACACAGCAGGGGCAGGAGGATTAACCAGGGACTCAAGGCCAGCCTGATTCCCTAGGCCACTAAGTCAGGCTCCTGATCTGTGCAATGCAGAGAGACTCCTTCTCAGAATAAAGTTTGTAAATGCACAAAATAAGACACAGAGGTCTGGGAAGAAAAACAATTACATAGAAATAGTCCTCAAAATATTTTTTAGCAAGTTATGATTCAGTACTTTGTTATTAATGCATTAAGTATGTTTCTTTATTAACATATTAAACAATTAGATCCAATGGTAACTACCATCCCCTTGAAGTATTGATGAGTATAAACAATGATGAACTGTTATGTGATGTGAAAACAACAGATTCCTACTGGACACAGAGTCACAAGCACATTAACACCACTGTGGTTTATTACTTATGTTTTTAAAAGGGAAGATGCTAAATTTCAACACAGGGCTGGGGTTTAGCTCAGTTGGTAGAGTGCTGCTCTGCCCTCTCTGAGGACCAGAGTTTGACCCTCAGAGTCCCTAAAATGGGAGAAGGATATGGCAATCCATCCTCAAAACAATTCTGAATCAGTCACTGAAAACCCTCTGAGGATTGCTGAGTTGGACCCGACTCGATGGCACCTAACAACAGTAAGAACAAAAACAAATTTCAACTAGAGATTAGTGAAATGAAGAGCTTCCCCCACCATCCAAGAAGATGGAAGCCGTGAGTTCTACCCCAGCCTCCACTGTCCTCCAGGTTAAGAACTCCTACACTGACGAGCTGCAGTGTTCAGTGAGACCCTAGACACTGCAGCAGCTGGACAGGGAGAAGAGCCCAAGGGCTGGAGGCTGGTGTAAATTAGTGTCAAGTCCACACTGCACAATTTCCTTTTAAAACAAATGCAGTTTTATCTTTTCCATTTATGCACATTATAGGCTGTAAATTAAATAAGTTATAGAGAAACTGCCTTAAAAAATAAAGTTATTTGAGTTAGCCCAAAGTTTTAGTATTTCCCCTGGGATCTTTATATTATAATGTGCTTAGCCTGCCAATTAAATTATTTTATAATAAAACAAAATAGAATTCTCCCTCTGTCCCTATCAACAGCGCAAACATCAACTTTTCTGAAGGTACATAATCCCTGTCCCCTTCCTCAACACAAAAGCAAAATAATAAATAAAAGGAATTTTGTATCACCTTTTAAGACTCTATTATCAAAGAAGTCTACAATTGCCAGACATGGAGTGTAAAGACCTTATAAATACAAATGCCACCATCTTCCAAACCCACTCAAACACCTGTCACTCATGTCAATGCCAGGCCTGCCTTTGGTCACACCCTGCACCTCACCACCGGTGCTCCTGGATCTCTCACTGCTCCTGTCCATTCTGCACCCCACGCCTACTTTGGCCACTGCATCTCCACACTGCCTACCATCAAGGGACTTTCTTTTTTTTTTTTTTTTGCGGTTCTGGGGGTTGAACCCAGGGCCTCGCCCCTGCATGCTTTGCAAGTGCTGGACCACTGAGCTGCACCCCCAGCCCATTTTTTTAGTTTTTGAGACAAGGTCTGGCTAGGTTACCCAGACTGCCTCTGGTCTCGAACTTGCAATCCTCCTGCCTCTGCCTCCTGAGCCGCTGGGATTACAGGCGTGTGTCACTGCGCTGGGCTCCATCAAAGGGCTTTCTAAAACGTCAGTCTGACCAGACCACTCTCCTATGTCCAGGCCCACAGAGACAGCAGCTGACTGAAAGGCAAAAGGGAGCCCAGGCTCGGAAGATGGCCCCGCCTGTCATGGGTGGGTAACCATCTACTAGCTACGTTCAGAACATCATGTGCCTGGCTGTGTGGCTGGCAGCTGGCGGCTGACGGCTAACACGGAACGCACTGCTCCTCGGCCTAGGCGGGCCTCAGACAATGGCTGGTGCTGTTCTTCCTCCCCGTGCAGGAAACTCCAAAGCTCCTCGTCAAGCAGGAGCACAGGCCAGGCAGGGAGGGTCTACTTGGGAAGCCCTGCCCCCCATTTCCCCAGGCTCTTGGCTGTGCCCCACCCCCCAATGCTGTCTCACCTGACAGGTGCTACCTGCTCCGGGGCAGGCCCCCCATCCCAGGAGGCACCCTCCTGGCCTCTCACCTCCAGTTAGTGCTCTGCACTCTCTCTCTCCCGCCCCACGGATCACTCCTCCTTTATCCCATGTGAGCACCACTCTGTCTCCGTCACATGGTGAGGGACCTGCTGACGTCCCTGGCAGTATAATAAGCTTAGGCTCTGGTGTGGACAAGCCAGGTTCGAGTCTCAGTCCCACAGTGTCTTGAAGATCTGCATTTCTGAGCCTACGTTTCTCAAGTGCACAGAAGGACAACAGTGACCCGGCCCGGTGCAGCCATGGGAAGCGGTCAGCAGGCACCGCACACAGCACTTCTGCATGGACGCCAGCTACGGCACCGTGTGCACTGCAGGGCAACCAGCCCTTCTCGAAGGTTGTCGTCACAGTACTGAAAGCCCCTCTGGGGCTGAGGTCAAGTCTCCTCTCTCAGAGTCTCCAGCCCCCGCACCATGCGATGTAGCGCACAGAGGCACAGCACCCAGCACCTGTCTTTAGCAACCAGGCAAACATTCAGTCACAACTCAAGACGTGCACCTTAGTAATCTGTTAACTCAATAAAACTAGCAGAAATGATGGACAGTAGAGATAAAAGATAAAACAACCTGACCGCAAAAACCTTTACAAAGGCTTAGGGAATGCAGTGACTTGATTTGAATGAATTATAAGCCATGGCCAAGAACCTGAAAGAAGGTGCAACACAAGAAACACCTTTCTGTGTTTTCAAATGAAACAGCATTCCCCTAGTGACTGCTGACGGCTTAAAGGCAGCAGGGCGAGATCCCCAGATGCCTGAATCAATGGCTTCAGGAATCCCTGTACGGGCTGCAGGGCCCAACTGTCCACACCGAGCCTGCTAACCATAAAAGCATTTTTATTCTGTCACAGCCCATGTGCAACAGACTGAAAAGCCTCCTCTCCTGCTGCCAGCCATGGGATGGGCTCAGAGCACTCAATTCACATTTCCTCATCTTTTATTTATGGATTGTCCTGAACGCCTGAGTCCCTTTAGACCTGGCTTAACAGGGCTATTCAATGGGAGGCAACGTCCTCAGAATGTCTTGTTAGCCATTGGTATTTTTTATTGCTAACTCAGGTCACTCAACATGACCGTCTCCTCTCAAAAAGAGATCTGGGTTCCAAAAAACAACGTCTTATTCTATTCATGGCCCACCTTTAAATACAATTTTAAGGTTTGCAATGTACTATGCTGTTCCTTTAATTTTAAGACTGTTAAGTTAGGTAAAGATTAAGTCTTTATAAAGAATTTAAGAGTAAGGAGGTTAAAGATATACAATTTAATGCCATAGGATAATAGCTAACACTGATTCTTAGTGAATGCAAGTACTTTAACTGCACTGAATCCCAATGACCTTAACTGTTGTTGTTAGGTACTGTTGAGTGGAGTCCAACTCACAGGGACTGCATACATTTATTCATAGCATTTTCAATGGCTGATAATTTCGGGGTTGCTTCGGGAGTGGGCTGCAACATCTCCCATTTTTGCGGTGCTGGGGACTGAACCCAGGGCCTCAGGGAGTGCAAAGCAGCATTCTACCAACCGAGCTAAACCCCAGCCCAATGACTCTTCCTCCCCTTTTTCCCATTTCCTATCTCAACCTTGTCTTTGTCTCTCAGTCTCTATGTGTATCTCCCCCGATACCTTTGTCTCCTTTTCCTCCTCCACTTCCTTTTCTCTCTGTACTTCCTACTGGTTTCTCTGTCTCTATCACCACCATCCAACATAAGGTATTACACAGTATCTATGGTATGCATTAAAGCAGAAGGACTTGAGAAACAGTTTTAGAGACAGTTAACTCTACTCACTGGAGTGTCCACAAGGTGACACTGCCTAAAGTAACCAGTAATCCATTCTTCCTGACAGCTTTGGAATTACAACTTCACCATGCAAGAAAACAAGAATGACCAGAAGTTAGTAATTATGAAAGATGGGTAATAAGTCCAAAGGAATTCATTATTGTCTGCTTTTGATATAGGTTTAACTCTTTCCATTAAAAGAAGAAAGAAAAAAAACAAAAGAATCTAAAATTTTATTTTATAAATTGCTCTTCTTTGTTACTATGAACTACCATTATGGAAAAAAGTTAAACCAATGGCCAATTTAATCTTTAGTTCTTGAGTACATACACACAAGGTGTGAACAAAAAAATAAGTGAACGTTGAAAGAAAAAATATATTACAATAAAAGACACATTGCCATTAATCCTCTTCAAAATATTCCCTTGGCTTTAAACACATTTATCTCATCGTTCTTGCCACTTTCTGAAGCAGTTCTAGAAGTCATTTATTATGAATAATAAATTTTTTAACTTAAAAGTTCACTTTTTTTTTTTTTTTTTTTTCTTTTTCAGTATTGGGAGTTGAACTCAGGGCCTTATGTATGCTAGGCAATGCTCTACCACTAGGCCACATCCCTAACCCTTTTTTTATTTTTAATTTTAAGACAAGAGTCTTGCTTAGTTACACAGGCTGTCTCTGGCCTTGAACTCAATTCTCCTACTCTAGCCTCTGCAGTTGCTGGGAATTGAGGTCTGTGCCATGGCTCCTGGTTTACTACATACAGAGAGACAGATATAGCTACATATGTATCACACCTTATGTGTTTGTGTGTGTAAACGTATATATTCCCCAGGGTTATATACATGCTAGGCAAGTGCTCTACCACTGAGATACATCCCCAGCCATTATTTTTTTTTGAGACAAGGTCTCATGCTCAGGCTGGCCTTTGACTTGCTATGTAGTCCACGCTGCTCTTGAACTTGTGATCTTCCTGCCTCAGCCTCCCATGTACTAGGAGTACAGGTGTGCACAACCATCTTGGCCTTGTTACATATTTTTAAAATGTGTCTGTTCATATTTTTTCCTGTTTCTATTTCAGATCAGTGATCATACAGTCAAAAGTACAAGGACTCAACTTGGCAACATATTGAGTAGCAAGAAATTTCAGTTTTTGAATGGTTGGGGCTACAGAAATACTGCCCCTGTGGAGGAGAAATAAAATTCCAGCCATGAACCAATAGGAATTTTTTCTTGCACAATTAGAATATTCACCATGGGAATAAGAGAGGGTCAGAGGAAGGGAAGATATTTTTCAGATTAAATCCAAGGACAGGAAGTTTTAATCACTGCATATGCATTAAAAAGAATGTGAAAACAAACTGACTAATTAACAAGAAAAACGATGCGTGGGTCCAGCTCAATTGTATCATCATTTCAGCCGTTAGAGAAACTGGTAAAGCCTCCATTTTAGATTGCTAAATATCTGTTTAAAATAATAACTGCTTACATATGCTAGGTTTTTGCTCTGCAGCAGGCTCTGTGTTAAACAATTTATATTAAATCTCTCAACAACTCAATGAGGGAGAAACCACTAGGATCTTCATTTTGTAAATGAGACATCGCAGCTCAGACAAGCACGGTGCCCACGATCATTCAAGAGCCTCTGGGTGTGGGCAGCTGGCTCTGGAGCTGCCTGCTTACACAAGAGCAGAGGACCCAAGGAAAGTTCAAGGTGCCCCTAACCTACGTGGCTCTGAGCACATCCCAGGGATATCTCCTGTGGGCAGAAACACACACATTTAGCTTTACTGTTTGCACAGTAGTCCGCAAACCATCTCCTGAGTCCATGAAATGCTTCTCTAAGGGGGGCTGGACAAAAGGTCGCTCTATGTAAGATTAGGAAACAGACGTCCAGGGCCATCAGAGGAGCACTAGGCTCCCTGGCCTGCAAATTCCGAAGGACTGCCATCCACAGGGAACTGGGCCTCGCTGCCTTCTTCCCTAGGGACCTCAGCGCATTGGTATGAGAATTGAGGATGTCACCATGTGTTTAGCACCAAGGCCCATCAAATCACGAGGCTGATTTTTTTTTTTTTGTATTTGGGGGTTAACCCTGGGCCTCACATGTACTTTGGAAGTGCTCAACCCCTGGGCTGCACCCCAGCCCCTTTTTTATTTTTTATCTTGAGATACGGTCTCGCTAAAATACGTAGGGCTGCCTCTGGCCTTGAACCTCCAATCCTCCTGCTTCTGCCTCCTGAGTTGCTGGGATGACAGCCAAGAGCCACTGTGCCTGGCAAGACTCAATCATTTTAAAGTAACCCCAAATGACAAAGACTGGCTGGGCTGCTAGGTAACAGAGAGAGACTCTGATCTTCTTTGTTACTAAACAAGGGAAGGATGTGGTGAAGGCAGGACAGTGTTCAGAGAGAACACAGCTACCCCAAGGCCGAGGTCTGAAAGTGTAGCTATGTGGCTGGATGGCAGAGTGCTGAGAAGCAGGCCTGAAAAGTGGGCTCTTCAAGTACACTGCGAGAGTTCAAGCAGAGTTCACTTCGCAGACGTTCGTTTTGGATTCCACGGCACAAAACTATCATGTCCATATACAATACTCATGCCTAATGTGGGTAAATAAAAACACATGAGCAAATAAAGTATGATGGAAAAAAAAATGAATTTAAGAGGCTAGTGTTCATGTAGCCTTTCACATCTCCAGGGAGAAGGAGTAATCAGAAAATTCAGTGCTCAAAGCAGACCGAAGTTTGTAAAGCTGAATGTGGTAGTGGTGATCAGACATTGCTTTAACATGCATTTTCACAAAGCTGGAGGTAAATGGTTGTATATGCACAAACTATTTCTAGAAGTGGGAGAAGGACCTGGCAACCCCCTCCCAAAAATCAATCTGCCATGGAAAACCCTATGAACAACAGAGAAGCACTGACAATAGTGTTTCCCCTGTTGTACAGAGGGTCACTATGAGTCGGATACCGACTCGACGGCACCTAACATAACACAACACATTTCTAGAAGTACACACTTTTCTTGAATAAACACCTTTGTGATTGTCTCTGAGTAGGGATATGAGATACAAGAGATAATTACTTTTCTCTAGTACCTTTTTAGAATTTCTTATGGACAAGGATTTCTACATTCACTTAAAAAAAAATTAATCCTACTGCTACAGGTGATCATTTTACTGGTATTAAGTTCTAGAAAGGAAAGAGATCACCCTTATTTTCAGGCATTAGTTAGAGAGGTTCTGAAGATACCATTTTAAGATCCACAGCAAGTTCCACAGGAAACAAATGGTCACGGTCAGTGGGACACAGAGTGGCTAGGAGTGGGCTCCCCGGAGCAAGATGGAACAAATTCAAATCCCATTACCATTACTGAGTAGCTCTGTGACCTCAGAAAGGTCGCTTAACCTTTTATGCCTCAGTGTCCTCATCTCTAAGATGGAAACGGGACTCTCGTGAAACATGAGCACGCCAGAGCACAGAGAGGGCATAAACAGCACATGGCACAGAGCAGGCATTTAATCACCTGCTCTCTTTAGGTTTATCACAGCCAGGCCTGAGGAGGAGATCCAGGCCCTTTCAAGCTGCAGTTCAGGCTGATCCCTCTTTGATGGAACAATGGAAAGCTTGATTGTATTCAGTTTCCTCCCTGACCTAGGGTGCCTGGGACCCTGAGAGGGTGTCAGTGAACACTGACTGATTTAGGAGGTCAGTAAAAATGAAGAATCTGGATTACTTCTCCAGATGTTGGCAGCTGCTCTTCCCAAGGGACAAACAGCACTTCCAGTCTTTAAGCATCCACCACGGAGGTTCCTTAAATTCTCTCACTCATTTTCTCTAACGCAGTAAGAAGAAAGCTTCCTAGAGTGACACCTTTCTGGACAAAGCTTCGTCACTGAGCAGGGGACTGTACCACAACTTTTTTCCTTTGGAGACCTGAAAGTCAGCATCGTAATTCATTTCAAGGCATGCTGAATTAAGACACTCTGGATTTGATCCCCCCCCCCCAAAAAAAAAACAATAATTAAACCAGCCAGATTTCAGCTTACCCCCCAGGAAAACAAACTGATGCCAGGGCAAAGCTGTGACCTAAACTTTCCTCCAATTCTGCAGTTACAAAAGTCCATTCATCTCTGCCTCAGGCATTCATCTGCAAAATGGAGATGATAATGCCTAACACTAACTCGTTACAGATGTAAATGAGAATGTGCTCAGGGTTTTGAGCAACTTGGAAAAAATACTCAGTGTGTTAACTCAATATGATTTTGGCTGCCCAGACACTAATTTTCAGGGAGAAACAAACCCTCTCTTCCCTCCAAATGTTAGACTTTGTGAGCTCACTTCATCTGCATGAGGCTTCTCTGAGGGATTTGGCCCTTGAAGTCCCAGAGAGAGGACAACTTGTGGCAAGGACACAGATTTCACCTGTGTCGCTGGCATTTATATTTGAGCTACGTGTGATGCCAGGCAGGCCTTTGAGTTAAAGAGTGGGAAAGAAAAGTAGATTATGAAATTAATGAGGCCTTTGCTTATTTCTCCATTTCTAAAAGGAAAGGCATTAGAATTCTGTGGCCAATATCAGAAACCCTACTTGGTCTAAAGGGAGCCTTCCGTTTCTGCTCTGAAGTCTTAAGTGAAAGTCACAGAGAGGCCCCAGTAGGTTCAAGGAGTAGCTCTGCTGAGGGCAACAGTCTGGATGGTCCACCCCAAAGCAGATCAACGCCACGTCCTAGAAGCTGCAGGAACGATGGCCCCTCAATACCCTCCACTCACTTTTCTTTTGTTGTCATTTTATTATGGCCAAACCCCAAAGACAACGGGAAAGAAAGATAATAATAAAATACACAAAACTAGAGAAGGAATAGGTGGAAAGTAGGCAGAGGGAAGACCCTTCTGGCCCTAAGCTTATGGAAGGAAGCGACCGTGAGGTTCCTCCCTCCCCCAAGTACTATCCTGGACACCTTCAAAATGCTTTCTGAATAGATGAGATAACTTCTCTTTCTTCCCCTGAAGAGAGACCTCTTCGTAGTTTGCAGAAAGACTGGGGTGGGGTGGGGGTGGGGGTAGAAAGATCACTTGAAACTCTGCATCCATAAATGGTAGAGCCGTGCTCGCTGCACACTATACTACTTAATGGAAATCGTATGTTTTCACAAACACAGTCAACCTTTTCAACACACAATTCCCAATAAATAGTGGAAATTCCACAATGTGGGCTCGCAAGGACTTTCAGGCCTATGGAGTCCAGTTTCTCAAACTTTCTTGGGTAGAGCCCACACTTTGAGGCCCTGGGGACACTCCTCGGCCAGGACAATGTGGGCTCTCCCAGAGTGGCTTGTGAGGGCTGCCCCCGCCCCCAATCCCACAGGGTGGCAGCGCCCAGGGGTTATGAGAGTAGGAGACAGAGATAGAGACAGAGACAGAGACAGAGACAGAGACAGAGACAGAGAGAGGGAGAGGGAGAGAGGGAGAGAAGGGAGGGGGGAAGAAAAAAGGGAGAAAGGAGGCAGGGAAGGAAGGAAGGAAAGGAGAGAGAAGAGAATCGAAGAGGAGAAAAAAGAAGAGAAGAGAAGAGAAGAGAAGAGAGGAGAGGAGAGGAGAGGAGAGGAGAGGAGAGGAGAGGAGGAGAAAAGGAGAGGGCGGGAGGCCCGGAGGCCGCTGAGGCCTAGTGGGGCCCTGGCACTGGGCAGCCCCGCCGCCTGGGCCGGGCTCACCTTCTAGGTAACAGCTGGAGGACGAGGACAGCCCCTTCTTGGATTTGCAGCCCACCAACTTCAAGCAGATCTCCAACATCTTCCCGTGCTGGCGGCGCGGGCCCTGGCGGTCCACTGGTGTTCGGTCGCGGGCCTGGCTCAGGCCCGGCTAGCCCGCGCACCCCCGGGCCCCGGCCCCGCCAGGCCGCGTTCACCGCAGCCCAGCGCGCCCGCGCCTGCCCATGGCCGCTGCACGTCTCCGCCTCCACCCGGGATCACCAGTTAACAAAGGGCCCCCAAACCGGCGCCCGCCAGGCCCGCCCCGCCCGCCAACGCCACAGCCGCCACCTTAACCCTCTCCTGGCTGTGCTGGTGCGCACCCCAACATCCTGAAGATCGCCAGGCCGGGCTGACCCCCCTGCCGCTTCCTACCGGCACTGTTGTCTTCACACCTAGCTGGCACCTAACACCCAGCAGGCCCTAAATCAGCATGGTAGTTTCCAAGGCCCAGCAGGGGCCAATTTCTGTTCAACAAGGGAAGACCAGGTCCTGCCTTTCGTGGTTCATAACGCTGGAAGTGCCATCTGATACTCGATGCCTTCCTGCCAGAAACCAAGTTCAGAGCCTCATGCCTCCCCACAGTGGCCTGGGACCTCCCCAGCCTGCATCCCCTTCTGGCGCATGTCTTCCTGAACCCTGCACACACAGTGCCTGCGTCCCCACAGTGCTGGAGAAGACGCAGATTCCTCTGGAACTTGCAATACTGCTCTCATTTATATTCAGGGAGCGCACTGCCGTTAAGGCTAGCACAGTGGGTGTCTGAGGAATGAACAGACAGAGGGTGTGTGCCCACAGCACAACCACACAAATAGGGGACACTGTGGTCAAACGACATAGTTAGCCTGGGAGAGAGCTGGAAAGTGACGGGAAAGTGTTTTCTACCCTGAGCATTCTTCACAGGCAGGGCCTACATCTCTTCTTTGCCTCACTTTGGGCAGAGAACCTACCCCTGCCTTTGGTGTCATGAGGAACCTCTGTTTAAAATCCGTTTCCCTGCTGTCCTGGGCTCAAATCTTTTCTTAACTCTGGTTAGGACTAGTTGTAGGCAATGTTAAAACATAAAGCAGGAATAATCACTATAATGTGTTACTGGAACAAACCCAGAAATCCAGATCAGAGAGAAACAATAAGGAACCCAACCATGGCCAATAATTCAGTTAAAATCAGCCAAGTGCCCACATGGAGGCACATGCCTACAGTCCCAGCAGCTTGGGAGGTGGGGGCAGGAGGATCATGAGTTCAAGGCCAGAGGCAGTCTGTGACACCCTGTCTCAAGATAAAAAACAAAAAATGGACTGGGGAGGGTGGTGGCTCAGTGGTAGAGCACTTTCAAAGTATGTGCAATGCCCTGGGTTCAACCCCCCAGTGCTGCACCCCCCCCACCAAAAAAAAAAAAAGAAGAAAAATCAACTAAGTTTCATTAACAACAGGAAAATGAATTTATTTAATAATGTCAGACAACTAAATTGTAACAGGCAAATTTAATCCACATCTTATGGTACATGGATAATGAAGAGCTGATAAGTACTGAGATCTTACCACGGGTGAGCCTCTGGCGAGAAGCATGTTGTATACCCTACCACATGGCACTTTGCAAGTATCCTATAAGGAAAATCGAGTCATTACCCTGATTCTTCGTGCAAACTGATGCTCAAGGAGGTCAAGCACCTTGCGTAAGGTCCTCCAGTGGAAGCAGGCAGAGATGGACTCGGCCCAGGTCTGCCTGGCTCTAAGGACCAGGTTCCTGACCAGGGGATTAGGCTGCCCCTTCCCACCAAGACTCTATCTTCCAAGTAGATTAAAGCACTGGATATCAGTATCTTAGCCTGCAGCTGTAGCCCTGTGGCATCTGATCCCGTCAGATCTCGGAAGCTAAGCAGGGTCGGGCCTGGTTAGTACCTGGATGGGAGACCGCCTGGGAACACCAGGTGCTGTAGGCTTGGGAGAAGGACCGGGCAACCCCCTCCCAAAAATCAATCTGCCATTGAAAACCCTATGAACAGCAGAGAAGCACTGACAATAGTGTTTCCCCTATTGTACAGAGGGTCGCTATGAGTCAGATACCGACTCGACGGCACCTAACAACACCATCAGTATCTTAGATCAACTAACCAAGGTTATCATGATGCTTCAGAGTAAGCCTTGGTCAAGAGAGCCCAGCTACTCGCCAGTCTACCCTGCAATGATGAAAACATGGCTATCTTTAGAAGACCAGGAATGGCTAAGGAACAAGGTCTTCACGTAGGTCTGCTAGAAAATTCCAGACTGGGCTGCATGTGACTCGCGTGTATCACTGGGTTCTCAGACAGGGTATCACTAACTCTTCAGAGGTGTTTTCCCAAATGCTGAGCAATGTATGTAATGTGTTTGTTCTGTAACCGAGTAGACCTATAGCGAGTGCCTGGTTCCACATCAGGCCTCATGAACACTCAAGGCAGCAGTGCCACAGATGTTGCCATCACCTGGAGACACAGACTACAGGACCACTGGGTCACAAGTGCAGTGACTGGATGCTTTCCTGATTGTGGAAGACACTGTCCTTCTGCAAGACAGCCTGCATGTAATGATTGCCAACTTGATCCTTTCAATTTCCACGTGTAATGCCAAAAATAAAATTTAAAAGGGTGCCACTAATACAAACAAACCAAAAAAATTACAGTGTCTGTTTTGCTACCATTTTGGGAAGTTCAAGGGTCTTGGATCAGACTATAATAAAGTTTGTCATTTCAGATTAAAAGGTTATATTCAGATTGGCAGCTTAATCCCAAGAATTACATATCAATGGGCAGTTAAAATTCTAACCATATCCTTAAATACTACCCATTAATACAGGCCCAGATATTTATTCCCATCTGCTATATGTTATATTGGGGTATAAGTTTATTTTTAAGAACTAATGACTTCTAGCATGCCCAAGACCCTGGGTTTGATTTCTAGCACCAATAAAATAAATAAATAAATAAATAAATACTAACAAGTATTACTAATATCCTGTTTTTTAATCTAAACTGACTTTATCCTCTTAAATCCTCTTACAATGAGTCATGCTTATAAACTATGTTCAAACTTTTTATAATTTAGGTATAAAACCAAGCATCAACAGTCCTGGCAAAACGCTGAACTGGTGGCAATGAACACTAGAGACGTGGCCAAACTGCACACTGCCACATCAACCTGGGGCTCTTCTTTCCAGACACAGCCTTTGCTGACTTTGAAAAGCATATGCACAAGCAAATAAAAGAGAGCCTCAATCTTCTCAAAGGAAAGAAAGGCTTGAAAAAGATTCCTAAACCTAAAGCCTACAAGCCATTAACTTAAAAAGATAAAAAGAATAAAAAGGAAAAAAAAAGGAAATTAAAAAGACTGTGAACTAAACTGTTTGCTACACTGCATTCCATATGGGAAATGAATACACTCTAATGTACACCTAACATGTGCTAGGCACTCAAGAGCTTGACAACAATCCTGTGAATTCTGCATAGTTGCATTCTACTTCACAGCTAAGGAAACTGAGGGGAAGGGGCAGGAAGTGAAGTCCACACAAGTAAAGAGGTAGTTAGGTAGAAAGGTCTTGAACTTTCCCAATAGCACAAAATTTCCAATTTAAGTGAAAGATGGATAATATGAGGAAGACCAGAGGATGAAATTAAAAAATCAATAACACTTGGGAAAATTAAGTCTTAAAAGAAAATAATTCATAGAACTGGAGCTGTTTGAGAATAACTGAAAACATACTAAGAATATTAAGAAAGAATAAAAACGCTAATTCATTCAAACGTGATCTCACCAGTGTTTCTGATGGTCCATGGACAACCTATTGTGAATTACCTGGGGAGCCTGCTTAGAAGGAAGCCTTGGGGTCTTTATTCCAGCAAAAGATGTGGACTGAACTGTTTTAAGTTCCCAGAGCATTGATCTAGGTAAGGTAGAAAACCACTGCTTTGGAAGAGGGAAAGGTTGCTTCTTGTTTTCCCCAGGAATAGGAAACACAGGAACGGACATTTCTAAAATGTATTCACTTGAAAGCAATTCCTGAACTTAAGAAACGTGGAACTTCAGAACAAGTTACCAAAAGGGGATTCTTTCTTTGAAGACTTTAGGACACTGAATTTTTAAGTTACGGAGTTCAGTCCTCTTGTTTTTAAAAAACAGGGCAGGTACGGACCATGCAGTAGATCAAAGGCAGGGGGGGCAGGACTCAGGATGTGGAAGTTCCACCCAGAGCTGTAAGACTGGGAGGGAAGGGGAGGTAGAGGGAGACAGGTGAATCTAACATGATGCCTCGTTAGGACCCCTCCACTGATGACCCCAGGTCTAACTCTCCACTGGTTCAGCCCAGCCCATAGCTTTGGGGGGAAGAGTAAGGTCTTGGGATGTGTGTATGCGATTTCACGTGCACAGGCCAACCAAGTCCACTGCCTCTGACTCTGGAAAGCCTGCCAGGTTCTCCAGCTCCATGGCTCCTTCGCGGGGCCAGCTAACGGCTGAGCTAGCTTAAGAGACTATGCCAACCATGGACAGCTTTGCCACTGTGTGAGGACACACGTGCCTTCCTTTAAGTCTCACAGTCTGTCAGTGGAATCGTACTAGTTGTTTGTCACAAGTCATGTGTCACCAATGCCTGGTGACTCTGGCTTGGGCAAGCCAGGCAACCAGGGAGGAAACATTGTGAACCGCAGATTTGCCGCTCCCTATGGTAACTGGAGGGCTGGGATTTAGCTCAGTGGGTAGAGCGCTGCACAGTAGTCTCTGAGGCCCCGAGTTCAATTCCCACCACCGCAAAAATGGGAGAAGGGCCTGGCAATCCACTCCCAAGGTAATCCTGAAGCACTCAGCCATTGAAAACCCTATGAGGGTCGCTATGAGTCGGATACCGACTCGATGGCACCTAACAACAACAACAACAACAATGGTGGCTGGTGCTTCTGAGAGCCTCTATCTTCCCATCTGTAACACAGGGGGCAGTCATAAGACGGGCGAGCTCACGGGGCTCTGAATATTAGAAATGATAGGTGGAGGTGCCCCCAACAGAAGGTGCTCAATGAGCCACAGTGACTGTCATTTCCACAAGAGGACTCTTACTGTAGTAGGTGACAGTGATCTTTGTTCCTACCTACAAGTTACCAGGACTACGCCAACAGCTCAAATTAACAATTGTGATCTGTAAAAATGACTCCAAAAAGCACAATCTGAGGGTGTGAAAGCAGAAACTGGGTGAGGAAATCTGTTTTCTGAAGGGAAAGAAACACTGTCTATGAGTTAAGAGTGGCAACTCAGGCTTAATGCCACAGAGCCCCAGCTTTCATAACGCTGAGGTTTGTAACCAAGGTTTTGTGGCAGTACACCACCCCTGCACCCCACATTTTTCATGGGCAGCCTCCTTCAGGCCCAGTGGCTGCCCTGTAGATGAAACTGGTGATTCTGGTCCCCATGGGATTTTCAAGGCTACAGTTTTCAGCTGAGGAGCAAATCTGAACTGCCCTAGAATAAATCCACTTTCTAAAAAATCTCATTATAGTAAAACTTTACTATATTTTTATGATTTACGGGTTGAAACATAGCTGTTAAAAATGTTTTTCCAGATGGAGAAAACTAATAATATGCCCATGTTAATTATTTTTATTTTAATCAAAATAATATACACATATGGTTAAAAATCAAGTACTAAAATTCTTGTAATGGTCTTATTTTTAAAAAAAACCTAAACTAAAAATAGTGTTGTAAAAGTCTTGTAATAAAAGCCAGCAGTCCTATTCAGTTGTTTGTTTCCCCAGAGGCAGCCTCCTTTTGATTTCTAATATCCATCCACATCTTACTATTTCTGGGTTCATTAGTTTTATACATCATCATCTGCTAATTATTAGAGTATCATTTACTATCATCATTCCCAGCCTCCCCAAACGGTGAAATCACAATTTTTGGTCAAACCAATAGTCAAGGTTTGGATACTACAACAATGTAAATATTGTTCACTGCTCAGCCAATCATGTACTAGCAATGTTTCCTTTATTATACAACTTTGTTTATCTTGGAGATATTAACTGACTTGATTTTCTTTTCATTTGACTAGCCTTCTATGTACCTACTATTTTTTCCCCAAATTCTTTAAAGTTTTGTGAAAAACCTATTGGTACTTTTTCCAAATACCAAAACTCTTCAAATATTCTCAATTCTATTTATTATTTCCTTATTTTTCAGGAATTCATCACCCAATAGCTTCTGGGGTGGGGGAGGAGGGGTAACATGTCTAAAAAATACCTGTCTTCTATCTTGACAGTTTGGCTGGGTATAGAATCCTAGGCTGAAAATAATTTTCCCAATTAAAATTTGAAGGCATTTCTCTGTTATTGTCCAGATTCCAGTACTGCTATTTAGAAATGCAGTCCCATTCTGATTCCTGGTCTTTTACAAATGGTTTGCTTTTCTCTTTGGAAGTTTTTAGGATCTTCTAATATTTTTTGTGTTCTGAAATTTCACTGATGTGGCTTTAAGTGAGTCTTTTTCATATGTTATGTGCTAGGCACTCAGGGAGCCCATCCAGTTTAGAGATTTAAGTTGTTAGCTTAGGAATACACTCCTTTCTCTAAGCTCTGAAATTTTTCCTTATATCTGTCCCTTAACTTCTTTATTACTGTTCTCATTATTATTTCTCTCTTTCTGGAATTCCTCCTAGATGGATACTGAAGATCAAGGATTGAGCTTCTAATTTTTTTTATTTGCTCTCCCTGATTGTCCATGTCTTTGTCTTTATGTTCTGTATTCTGAGATAGACTATTTTCCAAGTCTCCTGTCAAAGTTTAAATTTTGGCTACAATGTTTTCATAAAAAAGAATTCATTCTTATTCTGACTGTTGTTTTTAGTAGCATCCTGTTGTTTGATGTTTGCAATATCTCTCTCCAGGGATTGTGAAAAATAGTTCTTTCAAATTCTGTTTGCTGCACTGGCTTTATTTCCACCAAGTTCCTGCTGTGTGTTTGTTTTACTCTTTATCTATCATGATAGAGAGGTCTCTAGTGTCCAGGGAAATATGAATGTGCATTCATTACTATTCAAGAGAAGAACTCAAAAGATGAGTGGATGTTCTGTCTGTGTGTGAAGGGCATGGCAATACTGGGTGGGCTTCAATGAAAGAGGGTGGTGAGCTTGCCTTTTCATTAAGAGAATCCCCAAAGGTTGGTATCCGTTGGGCTTTTCTCTAGAGTCATTCAGGATTTTTCTCCCCAGAAGTGAACATTTCAACCCCTTCTCTGTTAAGGTCCTAGCTAGTAGGTACTGGAAGAAGGGCAGAGAATCTCACTATTCAGTATCCAGACTTTAAAAGGAACAAATTCCACCATTGCACACACCTCTATCTTCAGGCAATGGCTTACCCAGAACCAGGCTGGAGGGCAGGCTCCTGAGTCCAGAGCCTTTATCGGGCCCTTTCTTGGTCTCAGCTAGGTGACCAGAAGACATCTAGCTGTCCAGCATTGAGTGGGAAAAATGTGAACACTGCCTTCACAGAGTTCCAGCAGATCCCCTTGATTGCAGCTGCAGTTCTCCCCCCTGTTCTCTGCCATCCTACTGCCTATGATTTCTGAGCTTCCCTCAGGTTCCCACAGCACACTGGCTCACTTTGTATCAAAGACTCTTCTTAGAAGTTATTGAGGTTAAGCATCCTCTATTCGGCTTTGTCTGTTACCACTCTTGACTGTCTTCCACTTTCCCAAAATGCATCATCTTTCTTATTTACTTCTGTCTCAATGTGGGTTCCCTTTGTCCTTATGCATGCATGTTCACAATGAAAAATCTTTTTATCAACAATGCAATGAGGCTGGGGGAGAGAATGGAGATAAACTCAGGTCTTCCACCTCTAATCATTTTTACTCAGAGTTGATTTCATTCATCTTATAGATGGCATAGCTCTGGCAGACAGGTCACACAGCAAGTTCGATCCAGAGCCAGAAAAGGAGCCCAAATCTCCACTCTCTTGTGGGTTTCTTTCCCATTACATGACATCCACTGTGATGGTGGTTGTTAGGTGCTGTCGATTCGGTGTCCAACTCCTAGCGACCCTATGTACAACAGGCGAAACACTATTGTCAATGCTTCTCTGCTATTCATAGGGTTTTCAATGGCTGATTGTTTGGGGGGAGTGGGCTGCCAGGTCCTTCTCCCAAGCCTACAGCACCTGGTGTTCCCAGGCGGTCTCCCATCCAAGTACTAACCAGGCCTGACCCTACTTAGCTTCTAAGATCTGACGGGATCTGATGCCACACTGGTACAGCTGCAGGTATCCATAATTAAGAATGACCAACTTTTAGGAAGCCAGTCTGAAAAATTTTGTAAAACTCATTGTAAACTATAGGTTTCAAATCTTAATTCTGCTGATAGTAAAGATATGAACAACCAAACCCTAAATTCTTAAATACAGTTACATACTGTACCTTAATGTGATTAAACAATTATTATTAAACAAAAATAGTCTGGAATATCCTTATTAAACTCTAAATTTTTAAATTCAAGTTAAATAGATTTTTCATGTTTTCATGAAATGTCTGTCCATTTTACATTGGTTAACTTTAACAGTAAGTGTTAAACAATTTAATTTTAAATCACTAAAACTCTTGTGTTTGCTTTTAATCTAAATAGTTAATAAGGATTAATAAATCGATGAAAGAGCAATGTCGCAACTCTGTTGCAATAAAAAATAGCAATGTTGCTTCTAATAAGGTAATCTCAAACACACAAAGTAGAAATATTCTGCTTATTAATGTGTAATCTCTTTGTTTCCAACCTTTAGTACTGCATTTACTGAAGTTCTATTAACTTTGAGTTGGTATTTCAAAGGTTAATTTTTTTCCTCTCTTTCTCTAAGACTAAAAGAATCTGCAGAGCAGCAGACCAGGCTTGGGAGATCACATTACTTTTGGGGGTGGGGAAGAAGGCAGCTGGAGCCGAGTGTGGAGAAAGAGCTAGAAGGGAAAGAAAACAAGTTGTCTAAACCTCCCCACCATGTAAAACCCAGCAGGGGCTAGAAGGTAGGAGAAGAGCCCATGTTTATCGAAGTTATCTCTGGGCAGCTGCAATGGGCTACAAAATTCCAGGCTCCCTTGGTACAGGGATCCTCCAGCAGCCTAAGGCTGAACCCAGGAAAGCAAAGTTCTCAGTAGTTGTCACCAAGGCTTGGAACCCTAGCAGTAAAATACTGAAGAGTTCATGTATGTTTCTTCTAAATATCTGGCACCACTGTGTCTTGTACCAAGGTTTTAGACACACAGAAAAGGACAAATGGAACTGTCCACTTGGTGGAAATGACTGCTGCCCTCAGGGAAGCCAAAGCAAGGGCAGCTCTAAGCCTGCCCTGCTCTCTTTCCCCTAGGGCACAGCGATGCAGAAGGGCACTGTGGACCAGGGAAGAAGAGCTCCAGTCAGCCTTGGAGAGAACATTTGTGCAGGCCACTGTGCTGAAGGCTGGGGACAGAGCCAGGTCGGGGGTCGTGCAGCTGTAAGAGGAGGAAGGTAGAAAACAGAGCTGACCTTCCACACACAGCCTGGGGAGCGGCTCTCTCGCTTACCACCCTCCTTCCCAGCCTATAAGGAAGGTCTTTACTCAACACAGTGACGCTAACACGGAATCTAATCTGTGATTTTCACATTCCCTCGGTGTGATGGCTGATGTTTGGCAGCCTGGCGTGGTGGCAAGATACCCAGGTATCTGATTAAGTATTGGTTTGGGGCACATGTGTGAGGAACTGGTGGGCTGCCTGTGCAGAGGGCCCTCCTCCAGCGTGGGTGGACATCCCCTTATCTGCTGAGGGCCTGAACAGAACAAAAAGGCAGAGCAGGGAAGGCTGCACTGACCTCCCTCTGCCTGGCTGCTTGAGCAGGGACATGGATCATCTTCTGCCCCCTCAGGACCCTGGTGCCCAGGCCTTTCAACTCCAACTGCAATTCTCACTACTGCCCTTGGCCCTGAGACCTTCTAACTGCACCACCAGTTTTCCAAGGTCTCCAGCCTCTGGGCAGCAGATGGTGGGACTTCTCAATCTATATAATCTCATGAGCAAAGATCTTGTAAAAAATTGCTTCATACAATACAGAATATATAGGATGGAATGTATATAGACGGGTAGTATTGATTCTGTTGCTCTGTAGAACACTAAATTTACTAAGAAATAATATTTCATACTTACGGTTATTTTACATGAAGAACACGTGGGTGCAACTCTAAGACAACAGTAAAATTAACCTTTTAAAAAGGTTCAGGCTAATGATTGCACATTAGCTAGACTTTCTTTGATGAAATTGAATGGGAATCCCACACAAGACTCATTACAGGAGCCCCTTGTCCCAATAGTGGTTCTCAAAGTCTGTTCTCTCTTGCCCTCAACCCCACAGTTTTGGGCCTTAACCATTAAGTTGTGGATGGACACATCACCCCAGGATAAAGCCTGTGGGACCCGGTCTCTCTTGCAGCTAGGCGTAACCATGCTCTCCCCACAGCAAGAGAGCAGAAGGTTCATAAAAAGCATGAGTACGTGCTCCCTGTCCTCTTTTGCACCTCTCCCCCGCCCCCCAACCCATGAGAGGACAGGACAGCTGGAGTGGCCATTTTGGATCCAGAGGTCCAAGGTATACCTTAAAGAGTAACTTTATGGGTGCTGACCCTGTGATGCCACCGCATTCATCTGGGACTGCTAATGTCAGCCTGCTCCAGGAGAGAAAGATAAATACCTACCTTGTTTAAGTAGCTGATATTTGGGGTCTACAATGACAGACATCTAGTCCTTGTGGTAATAACATTAAAAGACCAGTTCTAATTCACATAAATCCAAGAAGTCTCCAACAGTTTATCTTCTTCCTCAAGTAAAAGCTGATAATTGGAACTGAAACCATCCCATACGCTTCAGAAAATGAGAAGATGGCCTAAATAATCACTGTGAAACATCAGCTCAGTGCCTACCTCCTAACAAAAACTCAAATATTACACATTAATTATTACCACATTAACTCTCCCTTCTCCTTTCCCTAACCTGGTATTGGTGTGAGTAAAACAAAAATCCATGTGTTCTTAGGAATCTACCCGGGAGAAATAAAAACATATATCCACACACAGACATGTATGTGAATGTTCACAGCAGCATTACTCATAAAGGCCCCAAACTAGAAACCACCCTAATGTCCACCAGCTGGTGAATGAACAACATACACACACACATATCTCCCACAGGAAACTAACAATAGAACTGCCGTACAACCCTGCTATACCACTCCTGGGAATATACTCAAAGAGAGACAAGTCCACCATACCACAGACACACCTACATCTCCATATTTAATGCCGCACTCTTCACAACAGCAAGGATGTGGCACCAGCCAAGATGCCCATCAACAGAATGGATTAAAAAAATAGGGTCCATATACACAATGGGATATTACTCAGTGAAAAAAAGAACGAAATAATGTCATTTGCAGCAAAATGGATGGAACTGGAGACTACCATCTTCAGCAAATCAATATAGGCTCAAAAAGAGAAATACATCCTCACTCATATGTGGGAGCTGAATTTTAAAGGCAGAGAAACCTATACATAAGTAGATATGTAAAAATGCACAATTAAATTTAGCAAAGAAGGGAAAATATAAAGAGTAGAAAGAGGGAGGGGACTAGTAAAGGGAAGCGAAGGTTGTGGAAGGTGAGAAGAGGAGGAGAAAATGTAAATGAATAAAGGGGAAGAGGATAATCTCAATGTAAATGATGCAACTTCATGAGTACATGGGAAAAATAGGGGAATATATGCATATATGCATGTTTTATAGCCCTGTGGCATCCGATCCCATCAGATCTCAGAAGCTAAGCAGGGTCAGGCCTGGTTAGTACCTGGATGGGAGACCGCCTGGGAACACCAGGTGCTGTAGGCTTGGGAGAAGGACCTGGCAAACCCCTTCCAAAAATAAATCTGCCATTGAAAACCCTATGAACAGCAGAGAAGCACTGACAATAGTGTTTCCCCTATTGTACAGAGGATCGCTATGAGTTGGATACCGACTCGAGGGCACATAACAACAACAACAATCAAAAGGTTCCATACATTTTGTAAGTTGATCAAAGCGTGACCTAAAGTGATATAATAGTTGCGTAATAGAAAAACAAATGCTGTATCCCTCTGTACCACATCAAGATTTATCAATAAAGGGAAAAAAGAAAAAATATATATATCAACAATGGAATAATATTCAACTATGAAAAAGAAAGGTATTGATACATGCGACGATAAAGACAAACCTCCACAATATGCTGAGAGAAAGAAGCTAGTCACAAAGGACTGCAAACTGCATCAAATTCCACTCATAGAGAATGTGCAGAAAAGACAAATCTATCAAGGCAAAAAGCACATCAGTGGTTGCCTGAGGCTAGAAGAGGGAGCAGGGTTGACTGCAGAGAGACAGGGGGATGATAGCCATTTTCTAAATCTAAGTCATGGTTATGGCATATATGCTATAGTAATTTGCTAGAAATCACTGAAATATACACCAAAATGGCAAATTTTACAGCACATAAATTATATCTCAGTAAAACTGCTAATGAAATGGGAAAAAAACCAACGTGTTCCATGATTCCCCTTTTTCTAACTGATGTTATAAAAAGACAAGATAAATTATTAGAAAGGTATCCAGTGTGGCTGCTGCTCCACGCTGCGAGGAAAAAAGCATCAAGCTATGCATGCTGCTGGCACTTGGCTTATGCAGAGATGCTTGTAATGAGCCACCTTCCAGGAGAAGCAACGTGGAGCTAATGCACCCATCTGACGCCTCTGCCCGTGTGTGTGAGGGAGGGTTGTGCACCACAGAGGAGATGATTAAGACGGTGGGAATGGGGAGATGGAGCGCAGGCTGGTTACAATAAAGGTACCGAGAAAGGCGCGGCGCAGACTGGAATGTGCAGAGGTACACCTGTTCACAGGAAGCACGGGGGCACTCTCACAGCTTTCCAACCCGCAGCTTCCCAGAGGCACCGAGGCGGTCACTTACGGAGCGCCCAGACACACACCACGGCCCTGCCGCAACTCCTGGACGGTACAGTCCCAAATGTCAACTCTCCCATGGAAATCAAGCATCGCAATGAACTAGAGGGCATCAAAATGCTTAGAATATTTAAGATCTGTTGTAGGGAAACTTCTAGGTAGTAAATATTATGTTTCTAAAGTGCTGAGAAGAGGCAACCAATTAATTATTGGGATTAATTAGCATGTATTTTATAAGCTTATAATAAAAAAGGAATTGCAAAAATCAGTCAATAATTATCAATACTCGAGATGGGCGCAGTGGCACACACCTGTAATCCCAGCAGCTGGTGAGGCAGAGGCAGGAGGATCGCAAGTTCGAGACCAGAGGCAGTCTGCGTAACTTAGGGAGACCCTGTCTCAAAAAGTAAAAAAATGGGCTGGGGGTGCAGCTCAGTGGTCCAGCACTTGCAGAGCATGCAAGCGCGAGGCCCTAGGTTCAACCTCCAGTATAGCAAAAAAACAAACAAACAAAAACAAAAACAAACAAAAAAATCAATACTGTCCAGGTTTTTCCCTTCCATTTTCTCATTTGCTCTCCAAGCAACCCAGGGGAGGCAGAAAGGAATGACTCTGATCCCCTCACCAAACGGGCAGGGACTGAAACCCAAGAAGGAGTCCGTTGAAGCTGAGATCCCAATGCCCAAAACGTGCCCAGGATACCATGGCACACCCAGCCCCCTGCAAAAGCAGAAATCACACCAGAAGCGAATGCGAAATCGCGCTGCCTTAAAAGAAGGGAGGTCTTGTTCTTCACCTCTTGGTCTCCCTTGACTGTACGGCTCTCATGCACTCTTGACTCATCATCACAGATTTGGGAATGGTCCATTCGTTCAATAGACATTCCAGAGGCAGCGGTGAGGAACATGGTAAAAAGGAAGGAGACATACTTCCTGACCCCCAAGGTGCATATTCGGGACAAGGAAGATGGGGGAGGTGTGGGGAGTATGAAGACGACCCTCAAAAAGTTACAAAAGTGAAAAAACTCAATGATGAGTGTACACCCAGAGGTCCCAAAAAGGAGGCTAACTCTGCCTCTTCATGTCTGATATGGCTTCTTGGAGGGGAAACCAGTGCGAGTTAGGGTTTGAGTGTGTCCCCCAAAAAAACATGTGTTGGAAATTTAATCCTAACTGCAACTGTGTTGGAAGGAGGCTGAATGGGAGGTAGTCACAAGGTCACGCGGGTCCACCTTCATGAGGGGTTGGTGCCAATTATAAAAGGGTGGGAGCTCATCCTCTCCCTCTGCCATGGGATGATACAGCAAGAAGGTCCTTACCAGACACCAGTCCCTCAATCTTGGACTCCCCCAGCCTCCAGAACCACAAGCCAAAATCAACTTCTGTCTGTTATGAATTACCCAGGCTGTAGCATTTTGTTGGAGCAACACAAAATGTGCAAAGACAAACAAATGCAAAAAAAGTGGGAAAATCTTCCTTTTTACCGTTTTCCTTTCAGAACCCAGAAATCAATTCAAAGGATAGTTTTCTGAATAAATGGTGCCAGGACACTGAATATCCATGTCAAAATGACAACTCTTAATCAACACGTTGCACTACATATAAAATTTAATGTGAAATGGATTATATGCCTAGAAGTTAAATAAAACTTGTAAAACTTCTAGACCCTTTAGAAAAAAAGTGAGAAACTCGACTTCATTAAAATTAGAAACTTCTGCTCTTCGAAAGACACTGTTAGCAGAGAAGGAAAGACAAGTCACAGAATGGGAGATAATACCAAGAGCAAGAAAGAATGTGGAGCAACTGCTGTGAATGCAAATCAGTGCCAATTGCTGGAGCAAGTGCAAGAGCACACTAACTCTGTAAAACAGTATGGCAGGTCCTCATAAGTATGCACTTACCATATGACCAAGCAATTCCAATTTTATTTACTGAAGAGAAATGAAAACTTGTGTTCACACAAAAACCTTTATGTAAATGTTTGTTGTTGTTGTTGTAAGGTGCTGTCGAGTCGGTATCCGACTCATAGAGACCCTCATAGGGTTTTCAATGGCTGAGTGCTTCGGGATTGCCTTGGGAGTGGATTGCCAGGCCCTTCTCCCATTTTTGCGGTGCTGGGAATTGAACTCGGGGCCTCAGAGACTGCAGCACAGCACTCTACCCACTGAGCTAAATCCCAGCCCATGTAAATGTTTACAGTAGATTTATCCATAATCACAAAAAACTGAAAACAATTCAAATGCCCTTCAGTAGATGGATGGATAAATACACTGTGGAACATCCACACAATGAAATACTACTCAACAGTGAAAAAGAAAGAAATAGTGATCATACCCAACAACAGGGATGCCTCTTACATACATTCTGTCTCAAAAGGTTATATACTTCATAATATTATTTAAATGCTATTAAGTAACAGGCAAAATTCTAAGGGCAGGAAACTGAGCAACTGTTGCCATGGTTGGGAGGATGGGTTGCCAACAAAAAGATGACATAAATGTGGGGGTCATGGAGTAGTGCCATATTTCAAGTGTGGTGTTATATATCTGTATTTATTCACAGTCAAAACTCAAGAGCTGTTCATTAAAGTGAACTAGAAGGCAATCGAAGCTATTGAGTGTTAGGAATGGAAAAAAATGACTCAAGAGCATAAGGGACATGTAGAACATCATTGAGTGGACCAACGTATGTGTTGGGGGGTGGATCCCAGAAGGAGAAGAGACAAAGGAAAATCAGTAGAAATAATGGCCACATTTGGAGAAATGCATGAATATAAACATCCAAGAGGCACAACCTTCAAGCAGGATGAGTACAGTGACCCACAGTGACATATCTGAATCCAACTGTCAAACGACAAATTGAGAGGGGAAATTTTGAAAGCAACAACAAGAAGCAATTAGTCACATACAAGGGATCCTCAACAAGAGCACTAGGAGACTTCTCACCATAACCTCTGGAGTTATGTCACCAATCGGCTGGTTCAGGTATGTTGGCTCTACCTGGATACAAAGTGTAGTTAGGCAAGAAGGAGCCCTTTAAATGCTGGTCTTAGGAGCAGTGGCATCTCAGTGTTTAGCCACAGGAAACAATGGCAGCAATAAGCTGGAGCGGCAGGAGCAAGTGACCCCCTCAGTGTTACAGCTCCGTGTAAGCTGAGGAGTCGGGAGTCCTCAGCCTTCAACAGCAACTTATGATGCAGCTTCTACGTGGGCCCAGGTATTGGGATCCTTAGCCCTGACAGTGGCCAGTGTTACAGCTCCAAGAATTACGGTGCCCAAGACCCCTGGCCCTAACGACTCGACAGCTTTCTGGAACTCTTCTAGCGACCAGGGCCTGCAGTGTCTCCTTTCTGGCTCTCTAGCCATCTGTCCTTCTTTAGCCTTAGTTCTCTGCTCCCTTTTGCCTTTTCCTGACTCCCACCATCCCTCTTTTTCCTGTCCTGGTCACTCTTCTGAAACTGTTTAGCTGTCTTATAGGGCTGTGGCCACTGCCACTATCATTAAGGGGATGGCAGTCACTGCCATTTGCTTTCACTAATTTGCTGTTGACCACGTGGCAGCTGCCAGTGTCTCGAAGCTCCTACTTAACAGGGCCCTCCCCTTTAAGGCTGTGGTTTTCGTGGCCACTCCCCCACAGCTGCTGCTGGCCAACAGGTGCACCCCAGCCCCAATACGACTATCAACAGTGGACGAGATGGGGGCAAGCGTCTCCTGGGTGCCAGCCTCTGGCTGGTCACTGCTTGACCCTGCTGCAGCAACCAGGAGCTAGGGGTGGAGGCCCTGTCCCCTTCTCACTGAGCAGTGCTGGCAGCTGGCTGGTCGCCCACTGCTGGCGACTGGAATGTGGGGGGCAGGACCACTGCCCTGTTGTCCTCCCCACTGCTGCCTTTTCTTCTTTCTCCACATTTCCAGCTCACCTGCAACTCAAGGTGGGAAGAAAAGCCACTCAAGAGAAGGCTTGTATCAGGCCTCTTGTTGCAACATTAGGGCAGGGAGCCTAGGAAGGGGTCTCCCAGCTCACTCGCTGGAGTGACTAAATAGCCTAGGCCTCCACGCACAGCCAGAGAGGGAAGGGTCAAACCAATCATGGCGATCCTGTCAAGTGTTCACACCAATCACAGTGCTGTCACAGCAAGTCCTCTTCTAGGTCACTAGGCAAAGTGCTCCCCATCTGGCAAGTCCTCTTCTAGGTCACTAGGCAAAGTGCTCCCCATCTGGCTTGGATGGAAATGGTTGCAGGGAAAGTTCAGCACAAGGTGTTTGAGACAGGTTGGCTGGGGACTGACCCCAGAAGCTGTAGCAAACAGGTGCAGTTGCACAGCTTCCTTCAGATGTCTGTGGAGTGTTTACTATGGCAGGTGCTGATGTAAGGGTACCTCGGCAGGACACGAGTTCCTTCATGCAAGGCAGCCAGAGCCACAAGGGAGAGCCCAATAGCTGCCAGTGAGGGAATTAGACCACCCTATCCCCCAACACCAGCACTTGCTTGAGGAAAAATAAGCAGCAGAGGAAGCAGTTACAATAAGAATAGAAAAAACACTAACATTAATTTTAACACATTTAATCATTAACACTAACATTAATTTTAACAGGGTATTAATAATACTGAGTAGGGGACAGTGGTGCACGTCTGTAATCCCAGCAACGTGGGAAGCAGAGGCAGGAAGATCACAAGTTCGAGGCCAGAGGCAGCCTGTGTAACTTACTAAGACCTTGACTCAAAATAAAAAATAAACAATGGCCTAGGGACGCAGCCCAGTGGCAGAACACTTGCAAAGTATGTGCAAGGATGTGGGTTCAACCCCCAAGTACCACCAAAAGCAAAGAACAAAAAAACAAAAAAACCTGCATGGTCAACATCTCAAAGAGAGGTGGGTCTCCTGATCTGTCTCAGCCAGAGGCAATGGGCTGAAACACCCAAAGTACTAAAAGAAAAAACTATCGCCAGGGGTGGTGGTGCACACCTGTAATCCCAGCACTGACCAGGCTCAGGCAGGAGGATCGACACCAGTTCCAGGCCAGCCTGCTCTACGAAGCAAGACCTTGACTCAACACCTCCCCCGAAAAAAAGAAGCTGTCAACCAAGAATCCTGTATTTGGCAAAACTGTCCTTCAAAAGTGAGAGAAGTTAAGATGTTCCCAGATAAACAAAAGTGGAGGGAGTTCACCTCTATCCGACCTGTGCTGCTGGAAATGCTGCAGGGAGGCCTGCAAGTTAAACCGCAGGACACTGAGCGGGAACTCAAAGGCAAGGGAAAAAGAACGTCTCAGCCAAGGTAAACACACGGGGGATCGTAAAAGCTAGAACTGTCAACGGTTTCTAAGTCTCCTTGTTGTTTCTACATAATCTGAGACTAATTTTTAAAAACTTATTAGTTTATGTTTTGGCATACAGTGTATACAGATGTACTGGTGTGACATCAGCAACTAAAAAGAGTGGGACAGACCAAAGGAAGCAGAGCCTTTGTCTTTCTCTGAAGTAAAGCTGGTATAGACACAACTAGAGTGTTGTCACATTAGGATGTCAAATAAAACACCCACGTATCTTATTTAGCTTTTTGAGATCACTTGAGTCAGGCTGGCCCTGAGACTCCTCAACTCAAGTAATCCTCCTGCCTCTGCCTCCAGAGTAGCCAGGACTGAAGGGACATGCCACAGCACCTGGCTGTTCCCATAGGTTTTAGTCTGCATTTTTCTGCTGTAATAGAATACCAGGGACTGGGTCGTTCGTTTGTTTTTGTTTTCTGAAAGAGTCTCTTTATGTAGCCCAGCCTGATCTGGAACTTGCTATGTACACCAGGCTGGCCTCGAATGTGCAGCGATCCTCCTGCCTCAGCCTCCTGAGTGCTGGGATTGCAGGTGTACACCACCGCACTTAGCAGAGACTGGGTCATTTATAAAGAAGTTCATTTCCCACAGTTCTAGAGTCTCGGAAGACTGAAAGGATCTGGCAAGGGTCTTTTTGTGCATCATCCAATGGTGAAGGAGGGAGGTATGTGCGTGTGTGTGTGTGTGTGTGTGTGTGTGTGAAGGAGAGAAAGAGGGAGGGAGAGAAAAGAGGGGAAATCTAGCCTTTCACAAGGAACCCACTCCCTCATAACACATTCCCAGGATAACAGCTGCAATCCATTCACAATGAGCCCCCTCAGGACCCAGACACCTTCCATCAGGCTGTTCTTCACAATTCCAACACGCTGGGGATTAGAGTCTCCAATACATGGCTTTGGGGGCCACACTTGGACCATATCACCACAGAAACCACAGAAATAGCTACAGAATGAATATACATATGTGTGTGTATGTGTGTACACACACACACACACAAACACACACACACATACGGAAATGAGAAAAGAACTTAAATGTTTGACTACAAAATATCAACTAAACACAAGAAGATAGCAACGTGGGAAATGAGGGGCAGAAAAGCTATAATGCATTTGGAACACACAAAATGCGACAGAACTAAATCTCTCCTTCAGTCCAGTCTTAAAGAGAAAGAAAAGAAAATCGTGACAGATGCCACAACGTGGAAGAACACTGAGGCCATTATGCTCCGTGAAGTTAGCCAATCACATAAAGACCACTCACCAGTTACACAGAGAAGTCAAAACCAGAGGCAGAAAGCAGAATGGTGGCTGCCAGGGGCAGGAGCGGGGAGGAATCAGGAGGTAGTGTTTAATGAGCACAGAGTTCCCATTTGGCAAGATGAAGAGAGTCCAGGAGATGGACAGTAGTGGTGGCTGAGCACCAACACGCGTGTACTTAACCCACGGTAATGATAGCAAATTCTCTATCTACATTTCACAATTAGAAACACTGGTGAAAACAATAGCAACAACACTATTTTCCTCCTTTGGACCCCATTCCTAACGTCCTGCTTGGCCTAGCCAGGCCCAGTGCTTCCCTATGAATGGCACTTCTTGGGGAACTACTGCTGGGCTTTGAAAGATTCGGCCCGTGGCAATTACATGAACTGGTGACCCTGAACGAGGGCTTGTGGTCTACGCCCACTTGGAGTCTTTCCCTCTGGCTCCTTCTGTCCTACAAGGCCCAAAGAGGGAAAAAGACCAGAAATACAAACAGCACTGACCAGTATCCACGGTCACCCCAAGGTGGTAGAAACCCAAGCTGCAGGAGGGTTCTTCTCCAGTCCAACCCCGCTTTCCCACGCTCGGCCTGGACAGCACAGGTGGCCCCGGAGGAAGGGCAGATGTGGTGCTGGAAAGCAGCCCCACAGGAGAGCGGGGCCTTGGTTCCAGTTGCTCTTGCGGAGCTGGCCTGAACACATCCCCACTCCGGGCCTCACCTGCCTCCCCCAGATGGCTGTTATCATGTGTCCTGGCTCTCAGTCTGAGACCTGACTCCAGGTCTATCTTCCTTTCTTCTTATGAAGGCTTTTAGAAAAGGATGCCTGGCATATTTTCTTGATGAGAAAGGGTGACTTTGCTAACTCCCAAATGCCAGCACTGTACCCAAAGACTGGCTTCTCCATATCCAGTTTGCATCCACAACCAAAAAACACTTCCCAGATGGCTTTGGGATCCTCCGGGCCACAGCAGGCTGAGAGGCAGGTCCCTGGAGAACCACATGAAGGAAATGGACAGTCAAGCCCGCTGGCTGCTGCCGAGCATCCTGACTCACATCTCATCACTTCTAGAGCAGGAATGCCAGAGAACCTCATGAAACTCGGCGTCTGAACCCTGGATGTTCTTCTTCCTGCTAGTAAATGGCATGCAGATGAGTGGGTAGGCAATTACCAGGCTTCCATATGTCCCCTAAGGACTGAAAGTACTATTTAATTCCTTAGCTTTCACTATTTAAGGTGATAAAATTGTCTTAACTTTGTCCTATAGTTGCACATCATTTAAAGGAACGCTAGCTGCTAACGCTGCTTAGTATTTGCATTTTTAATTGCTTGTTCTCAGGAGGCCTCGTGGGGGAATTTGGCAATATTCAATATCTAGAAAAATTACAAACACATTTATTATCTGACTGATCAATTCTACTTTTGGGGATTTATTTTACAAATTTACCTACACAAAAAAATTATATATAAACATACACACACACACATTTCCACTGTAGCATTGTTTAAGTAGCAAAATGTTATCGGGGTCAGCACTCAAAAAGGGGTACATTTAGAACTGGATATGGGCACACGAAGCTTCCCTAGAAGTATGAGGTACTGTTGTAAAAAGGAAACAACTGTTAGACCCTCAAATTCATTGTTGTTGTTGTTGTGTGTGTGCTCTCAAATCAGGTCTGCCTCATAGTGACCAGATGTACAACAGAACAAAATACTCCCCAACACTGTGCCATATACATGATCCTTTTTATGTTTAAGACCATTGTTGTAGCCATGGTGCCAATCTACCTAGTTGAGGATCTTGATTTTTTCCATTGACCTGCCACTCTCCCAAATATGATGTCCTTCTCTAGGAATTGGTCTCCCCCTGACATTATGTCCAAAAGACATAAAGTCACCTAACCACAACAAACAATAAAAAAATTAAAGTTTTTTTTTTTTTATCAAGTGGAGAGGTTTGTAAAAATACCTTCTCAATATGAAGCCTCTGTTATGTAAGCATTTTGCAAATATCTTTTCCCAGTCTATGACTTGTCTTTAGAGTATTTTTTGAGGAGAAAAGGTTTTAAATTTTGACGAAGTCCAATTTATCAATTACTTGAAGGATTATGCTTCTGGTATTATATCTAAGAAACCCGAGCTAACTCAATGTCACAAAGAATTTCTACTGAAAGTTATAACAATTTTTATTTTCCTTTTTGGTCTATGATCCATTTTATACCAAATTTTGTCTATGGTACAAGGTAATGATAGCCATCACTTTACAAATGGATGTCCAGTGTTCTGGCATCACTTGCTCAAAAAAGTCTCCTTTTTCCATTGAATTGCTTTTACATTGTTGTCACAAATCTGTTGAATGTATATGGAAGGGTCTATTTCTAGGCTCTCCATGTGTTCCCCTGATATATTTTGGTATGAATACTGTTTTGATTATTTTAATTTATAATAAGACTTGTAGTCAGACAAAGTAAATCTTCCAACATTATTGTTAAAAGCTATTTTGGCTAGTTTAAGTCCTACACATTTTAATTTTACAATCAGTTGATTTATTTCTACTAAAAACCTGCTGGGATTTTGACTGGGATTGTGTTGATTCTATAAATTAACTCCAGCTGATGTCTGGAGCTGTCCAACTATGAATATAGTAATCTGTTAATTTAGGTCTTCTAATTTCTCTCTGTAATATTGTAGTCCTCATGAAGGATACATATGTGGCCAGATTTAAGTATTTCTTATGCTATTGTAAATGGCACTTCTATTCCATTTCAATTTCTAATCGCTTGTTATACCTATATACAAATATGTTTACTTTTTGTATATTGAATACATAGCCTGCAACTTGCTAAATTCACTGATTATTAATACAAGTTGAGTATCCCTAATCGGAAAACTCGAAATGCTACAAAATCTGAAACTTTGTGAAATATCAGTGTTCAGTTTCAGATTTTTGGAGCCATTTGGATTTCAGATTTGCAGATTAAGGAATACTTAATTGGTAAAAATCTGTGCAAATATTCCAAAATTTAAAAAAAAATCTGAAATCTGAAACTCTTCTGGTCCTAAGCATTTCAGATAAGCGAAACTTACCCTGTGGTTACATTTTTGTAGATTCCTTCAGATTTCTTACAAAGGCAATGGTGAGCATAAAGATGATTTTATTTGGCTCTTCTAGAATAACTAGATACTCTAGTACAAGGCTGTGTAGAAAAAGTGAGCACTGGCAGTCTTGCCTTGTTTCTGATTCCAGAGGTGGAAAACACTGTGTAAGAGGTAAGCGGAGAGGTTTTGCACAGATCCCCTTTATCAAGTTGAGGAAATTTTCTCCCATTCCTAATTTACCTATCAAAAATTGATGGTGGATTTTACCAAATGCTTTTTCTGCATCTACTGAGATGTTCATAAGGATTTGTTGTTGATTTTGCTATATTTGGATTGTTAAATTTTGTTTAGCATAATGGGATGTTGACCTCTAGTTTTTTCCTGTAATGTATTGGTCTGACTTTTTATTTGTTTGTTGTTTTGTATTCTTGAGACAAGAACCTTGCTGCCCACAATCCCAGGCTGGCCACAATCTGGTAATACTCCTGTCTCAGCCTTTCGAGTCCTGGGATCACACGTGGAAGCCACCATATCCAGCTGTGCCTGTCTCTTCTTGAGTGAACTTTGGTAGTGTGTCTCAAGAAAGCAGTTTCTTTTATGTTGTTGCTTGATATTCATTTTTTACACTTTTAATATCTGTAGAATCTATGTGATAGCCTCTCTTTCATTCCTGATACTACATTTCTTGTCTCCTCTTTTTTCCTGACCAGTGGGTCTATAGGTTTATGACTCTGTTCCAAGAACTGGCTTTCAGTTTCATGATTTCTGTATTGTTCATCTATTTTTGTATTTCATAGATTTCTACACTAGTCTTCCCTTCTGCTTAATTGAGGTTTCACTAGCCTTGATTTTTCTATTCTTCGAGTCAGAACCCAAGATCACTGACTTGGGATCTTTGTTGTTTTCTAATATTGGCATATGTTGTTAGGTGCTGTCAAATCAGGTCTGACCTATAATGACACCCTCTACACAACAGAACAAAATGCTCCCTGACACTGTGCCATACTCGGCACTATGTCAGTGCTTCTCTGCTATTCATAGGGCTTTCAATGGCTGATTGTTTTGGGAGTGGGCTGCCAGGTCCTTCTCCCTAGTCTGTCTCAGTCTGGAAGCTCAGATGAAACCTGTCTACCATGGGTGGCTCTGCTGGTATCTGAAATACCAGTGGCATAGCTTTCAGCATCACAGCAACACGCCAGCCCCCACGGCACAACAAGCTGACAGATGTGGGAAATTTAGGCATATAGTGCTGCGTAAATTTCCATTTAGCTCCATCCCACAAATTTGATGTTGTAGTTCACCTTTGTTCAGTTACAAATACTTACTAATTTCACTTTGTATTTTTTTCCTTTGGTCCATGACCGATTTAAAAGTGTCTTATTTATTGTCAAATATTTGGAAGGTCTTCCACATACTTTTCTGGTACTGATTCCTCTTTAATTCCTTGTAGTCAGAGGTCATACCTGCTATAAACTGAATCAGCTTACATTTACTGAGGTTCTTTAATGGCCTAGAAAGTTATTTATGTTGAGAGTAGTTCCATATGCATTTGACAAGAATATGTGTTCTTCTGGTGTAGGTACAGCATTTTAATTTTTTTGAGATACTTGGGGTTTGAATCAGAGTCTTATGCATGCTTTGCAAGCACTCTACCACTGAGCTGGAACCCCAGCCTATTTTTTAATCTTTTGCCTTGAGATAAGGCCTTGTTAATTTACGAAAGCTGCCTCTGGCCTTGAACTTGCTATCCTCCTGCCTCCACTTCCTAAATCACTGGGATTACACACACGTTCCACAACACCTGGCTTACAAAGAGTGTTTTATAATAGTAATTAAGTCAAGGCAGCTGATTATATTGTCCCAATCTTCTGTATCTTTTGAGGGTTTTTTTCTCTTCTTGTTCTATCAATCATTTAGTGTCGTTATGTTCTCTGAAAGTAATTGTGGACTTATCTGTTTCTCTTTGAAGTTTATCAGTTTTTATTTCATATATTTTGAGTCTTTGTTAATGTGCATAAACATTTAGCATTATGTCTTCTTGAATTTATTATTTTATTATTATATACATTTAAAACATATTGTGTGTGATGTGTCATTAAAGTTTTCCTTTGAATAATGTTAACATCTTTTTCCATTGTTTAGATTTTAACCTGCTTGTATCTTTATAGTAAAAGTGATTATGGCAGCACACGCCTACAATCCCAGCAGCTCAGGAGGTAGAGGCAAGGGGATAGCAAGCTCGAGGCCAGAGGCTCTCTGCATAATTTAGCAGCCTATGTAATTTAGCAAGACGCTGCCTCAAAATAAATTAAAAAAAAAAAATTTAAGCCGCATGCTATGGCGCATGCCTATAATCCCAGCAACTCAGGAGGCAGAGGCAGGAGGACCTCAAGTTCAAGACCAGAGGCTCTCTGCATAAGTTAGCAAGACCTTGTCTCAAAAAGCAAAAAAATGGGCTGGGGGTGCAGCTCAATGGTACAGCACTTGCAAAGCATGCAAGCATGAGATCCTGTGTTCAACCCCCAGTACTGAAAAAAATTTTTCTCAGTGGTAGAGCACTTGCAAAGTATGGGGAGGGCCCTAGGTTTAGCTCCCAAGTACCACCAAAAACCACAAAAAGTGGTGCTGAGCATGGTAGTGCACGCCTGTAATCCCAGCACTCAAGGGGCTCAGGCAGAAAGTTCAAGATTTCAAGGCCAACCTGGGCTGTATAGCAAGACTCTGTCTCAAAAAAGCAAAAAAAAAAAAAATAAAATAAAAATAATAATAATAATAATAATAATAATAATAAAGTATATTAATTTTAGAAAGCATATAAGTATAAATGGATTTTGCTTTTTAACCCAATCTCTGCTTTTTTAAGCCAAGTTCTGCTTTTAACAGGGATTTAACGTAATTACTGTTATGGATTTTAGCCTATCATCTTGCTATTTGTGTTATATTTGTCCCATCTGCTATTTGATTTTCTCACTTTTTTTGCCCTTTGGGGGCTTCAATATTTTATGACTACTTTTTATCTTTGCTGGTGATTAGCTATAACTTTGCTGCTTTAGAGTTTTTCATACGCACCTTTAATTTATTGCAATCTACCTTCAAATCATATTATACTACTTTATGTGTAATATTTAAAAAATATAGTATACTACCATTTCCTCCTCCCAGAGTTTGTGCTATTGGTTTCACAAAATTTACTTAAATTACAAATGCCAAAATGTATTATTACTATTAAGACATGTCCTTTAAAGAGAAATTTTGAAAAGAAAGAATCTGATGTATTTAATACATGTAGTTATCCTTTCCAATGTCTTCTTTCTATAGCTCCAGTTTTCCAACAGGTATCATTTTTCTTCTGCTTTTAAGGACATCCTATAATATAAGGTGTATACAAATAAATATGGTGAGTCTTTAGTTGTGCCATCATGGCTGCCTTCATGTCCTTCGTTGATTCAAAATGTTTACCTCTCGTGGACATTCTGACCTTAGGAAAGAACCAGAAATCGCACGGTGCCAGATCCAGCACATAAGGTAGATAAGGAGACACTGTAATGTTTTTGACAGAAATTACTGTACAAGAGGTGACATGGGACATGGAGCATTGCCATGATAGAGGATGAAACTAAAAATATTCACGGAGGAGGACGTCTAGAACTGCTTCAGAAGGTGAAGAACTATACAATATGTGTGTCAGAAGCTAGGGGAGTATTTTGAGGGGATTAATGGCAGTGTGTCTTCACTGTAATACTTTTTTTTTTAATTTAACCAATAACTGTATTTTTTGTTCATGTCCTGTATTTTTTGTACTGCTGGTTTTCTGATAATAAGCTTTCTTTCTTTCTGGCCATAAAGACTTTATTTTGCCTCCATTTCTAAAATATGTTTTCACTGAGGAAAGAATTCTAGATATCCAATTTCTTTCCCTACATAAAAGATACTGTTGCACTGTTGCCTGCTTACATTGTTGCCAGGGAGAAATCTGCTGCCATCCTTATCTTAGTTCTAATGTGTATGTCTTTTTCTCTACTTTTAAGTACTGGCTTATGCAATTATAATGAGCCTTGGTATCATTTTCCATCATGTTTCCTGTGCTTGGAGTTCCTCATGACTCTGGAGTCCCGAGTTTCTTGCTTTTATTATACTTGGAAAATTTTAAGCCATTTTTCTCTCTGCTTTTTTGTTTTGTTTTGTTTTTTGGTCCTTCACATTCCCCTTCAAGGACTTCAATGACACATATATTTGGCCACCTGAGGTTGTCCTACCCTTCAATGATGCTGTGTACATTTTTTTCAACTTTTTCCCCTTCCCTGTTTTATTTTGGATAGCATCTACTGTTATGTCTTAAAAATCATTAATTTTTACTTTGGCAGTATTTATTTTGACATCAATCTCATTCAGTATACTTTTAATCTCTAGAAGTCATCTTCCATATCTCCACATTATTCAATCTTTCTTCTACCTTTCAGAATGGATGGAATACAACCATAGCAACTATTTAAGTGTCTATCGTTTAATACTTTTTATAATCTATGCGATTTCTGGCCAGTTATTGGTTATAGTTCACCACTACTTCCTGTTGTTAGGTGCCATCAAGTCAGGCCGACTTACAGTGACCCTAAATAGGTATTCATAGGGTTTTCAATGGCTGATTGTTTTGGGATTGCTTTGGGAGTGGCCTATTGTGTCTTTTTCCCATGCTACTTCCCCCCCCCCCAACATTTGATTAGATGGCAAATCATGTGAATTTTATCACACTGGGTCCTTGATATTTTTGTACCTCAAAAATATTCTTCCACTTCTGGTCTGAGATCCTTTTTGGAAACAGTCTGATCCTTTTGGTCCTTGCTATTAAATTCTGTTAGGTAGGACCAGAGTAGCATTTCTTTTGGTATTAATACTTCCACAGTATTGAAGAAAGACCCTTGTGATGATTAATTTTATGTGTCAACAAGACTAGGATGGCTAGCCGGGCATAGTGGCACATGCCTGTAATCCCAGCAGCTCTGGAGGTGGAGGCAGGAGTATCACAAGTTCGAGACCAGAGGCAATCTGTGTAACTTAGTGAGACCCTGTCTCAAAAAAAAGTGAAAAATAAAAATGGGCTGGGGTGCAGCTCAGTGGTCCAGCACTTGCAAAGCATGCAAACTTGAGGCCCTGGGTTCAACCCCCAGTACTGGGGCAAAAAAAAAAAAAAAAAAAAAAAAGACTGGGATGGCTATAGGGTATTCACATATTTGGTTAGACATTTTTCTGGGTGTTTTTCTAAGGTTCTTTCTGGATGAGTTTAACATTTAAATTGGTACACAGAGTAAAGCAAACTGCCCTCCCTAATGCTAGGAACCACCATTCAATCAGCCAAAGGCCTAGAACAAAAAGTCCTCAGACCCATTTGAATCAGAGGGAATTGTTCTTGCTTGTCTGCCTTTGAACTAGGACTTCAGCTTTTCCCTGCCTCAGACTCTAACAGAAACATCAACTCTACCTGGGTCTCAAGTTTGCCAACCTTCAAACTACTGCATTGGCTCTCTAGGATCTCCATGTTGCTTGCTCACCCTACAGATATGGGGAATTAGCAATTTTATAACTCCATGAGTCAATTCCTTATAATAAATTTCTTTACACACACACACACACATACACACACACATACACACACACATACACACACACGCACGATCTGGTTTTGATTCTGACTTTGGAAATGATCCAAACATTGGCCATTAAATAGAGTTTTAAATTACCTCTCCTCATTTTTACGTATACAATACCTATAGATCACTGTTGTTGTTAGGTGCTGTCGAGTTGGTGTCCGAATCATATCGACCCTATGAACAACAGATGAATTACTATTGTCGTGCTTCTCTGCTATTCATAGGGTTTTCGACAACTGGTTGTCTTTTGAGAGTGGGTCTCGGACCTTTCTCTCAAGCCTATAGCACCTAGTGTTCCCAGGTGGGCTCCCATCCAAGTATTAACCAGGCCCGACTCTGCTTAGATTCTGAGATTGAACACCACAGTGATACGGCTGCAGGCATAGATCGCTAGAGGTGCAAATTTCTCTAAACAATGTCATTATATCTATGCTTAATTTACCCCCTAAAATCTGTTTAAGTGACAGAAAATGTATCCTCCTGGACAAAAAGGCTAAACAATTCTTTTTTTTTTTTTCTTTTGCCTAGAAACTTTAATTTTACAGTTGATGGTTAGTATAAACAGTTTCAAAGAAATAGGAATATGCATATAAAATAACAAAGATAGTTTATCTGCTTTTTACCTTAGAGAAAATATCAGTTTAGTAAGATGGTAAATCAATGTAGTATGCACACTACGTAATGTTTTGATATAAATAATCATATTTAAAACTACTTAAGAATGTTGGCTTTATCATTGAGTCACAGAATTACACATATTTCTATAAATACTTAAACATATCAAAAATGGTATATTAATTTAAGACTAACTCAAACATGTATAAATGGTAATAGATTTTAAAAGACAAATTTGGAAGTAATCGATGAATGATAAATGTAAGAGGTCTGAGGAAACTGAACTCAGCTTGTCTGGATTTATAATGTCTAAAGACAATTAATTTGAAGAAAATAATGAAGCGTGTTTAAAAATTTTGGTAACGCTGGCTCAATGTTGATAATATTATTTGTGAAGAAAATGACATATAAATCTTTTACTGAAAACTCTTAAATGGATGCCCTCTTAAATGGAAGATACTAAAAGTAAAATTAAAATTTGAGTTTCCTTTCCATAAATTGACCAAGTTACTCTATCCTCTGCAGATCCGATTTCTTTCCTTTTTATCATCAAAGTATTTGGTTAACTATCTGGAATTTTCTGGCATATGCAGGAATCATTTTCATAAAATGTTTCATGTTTTTAAAAAGTTGTCTGTGTAATCATTTGATTTATTATTGTGTTTCCAAATCATTGCCTTTCACAATTTTTGTCTTTGGATACTATGACATGTCATGCAGAGCCATGGCAGGAATACGCACAGAAAAACTTGGCATTGCTGGCTTGGTGAATCAGAAGAGGGAAGCCAGGAAACTATGAATTCAAGAAGAGTGAAGTAACTCTAGAAGGGAAAAAGATGGGGGAGATCTCCCAATCCTGTACAGCCACACCCCTGAGTCTCCATCCACTCAGAGAAAAAGAAAAGAATCTAAAATTTCCACAATCTAACATTCACAATGTCCAGAATAGCATCCATAATTAACCAACATAAAAAGAATCAAGAAAATGGAACACATTTTAATTCAACAAAAGTCTAACCTATTTTAAAACAGCCTTTATAACTATCCCAATAAAGTGCCAAAAAAAGACATGTTTTCAATGAGTGAATGAAAATCTCATGTAGGAAACAGAAAATATCAATAGGGAATCAGAGAGAACAAAAAATCAAATGGAAATTCTAGAACTGAAAAAATTAAAAATTCTGAAATAAAAGGTTCAGTAGATGTACTTAGCAGAATGGACCAGGAAGAGGAAAGAGTATGTAAATTTCCAAAAGATGAACAGAAATTAACAAAGATGAAAAACAGCAAAAAGATTTAAAGAAGAAAATGATCACAGACTCAGTTGCTAAGTGATATTAAATGGTCCAACATGGGTAAACAGAATACCAAACAAACAAAAACAAAAAACAAACAACAAAAACAAAAAACAAAACACCAAAAGAATAGGGAATTTTGAAGAAAGGCCTCAAATTGCCCAAACTTAATGATACACAGAAAATTGAAGATGTGAAATGCTAAATGAACACTGAGAAGAAACGAAGCAACCCACACATCATTACCAAACACTCCAAAGCCAAGGTAAAATCTTTTTTCTCTTACTTTTTTCTTCCTCCTTTTTTTTGAGACAGGGATTTGCTGTGTTACCTAGATTGGCCTCAAATCCACAATCCTACTGTGTTGGCCTCCTGAGTAGTTGGGGCCACCAGTACATGCCACAGTACCCAGTTTAAGAGTAAATATTGAAAGCAGCCATAGAAAGGATATGCTAAATAGAGGAGAACACTGACTTATCAGGAAACATGAAGGCCAGCCAAGTGTGGTGGTGCATGCCTATAATTCCCAGCACTCTAGAGGCTGAGACCGGAGAATAGGGAGTTCAAATCATATGAATAATTACATTAAACATTAATAGACTAAATATTACAGTTAAAAAGAAAAGATTGTCAGACTGGATTTTTAAAAAGGACAATGTTATACTGACTGCAAGAGATGAACTTGTAGGCCAATGAATAGAAAGGGATATAACATGGAGGGATGGCCTAAGAGCCTAGCAAAGCTATCATAATATCAAATAAAACAGACTCCAACACAAAATGTATTACCAGAAGTAAAATTACAAAGAAACAAAATAAGTAAAGACAACATATCGAGAAGCTATAACTAGCCAGTCATAGTGGTGAATGCCTGTAATCCCTGTATTCTCAACTACTGGGGAGGCTAAGGCGGGAGGATTGTAAATTTGAGGCCTGCCTGTGCAACTTGGGACACCCTGTCTCAAAATAAAAAATAAAAAAGAGTCTGGGTACAGCTCAGTGGAAGAGCACTTATCTAGGATGCACAAGGCCCTAGGTTCAACCCCTGGGTACTGCCAAAAAGAGTTAATAAATAAATTACAACTTTCCTACCAGTTGGAAATAAAGGACACATTTCAAATCATTGGTTCAAAGGAATAAGAAAAATTAGAAAATATGAAACAGAATTCCTTCCTTCCTTCCTACTTTCCTTCCTTCCTTCCTTTGTGATGGGGATGGAACCCAAGGCCTTGGATATACTAGACAAGTTCTCTACCACTGAGCTATATATCCAGCCCCTAAAATTCGTAATTTAAAATCTTCCCACAAAGGTAACTCTAGGCCTGGATGGTTTTATTAGTGATTTCAAACATTTAAGGAAGAGATAACACTAAAATTACACAAACACTTTGTGAAAACAAAACAGGGAACACTTCCAAACTCTTTTTATGAAGGCAGCATTACTCTAGTTCCAAAGCTAGACAAAGACATAACAACAACAACTAAAATAACTACATACCAATATTCCTAACATTGAAATTCCTAACAAAACATTACTTTATCATATCAAATCCAAAAATACATAAAAATAACATATCAAGATAAAATGGTATATATCCTGGAAATGCAAAGTTGGTTTAATATAAGAAAATCAAGCAATGATTCAGTGTATCAACAGATTAAAGAATCATATGGTTGTGAACTGCAGCTGTAGCCCTGTGGCATCCGATCCCA